>CM044896.1:58702922-59074837 GCA_024500145.1 Gentiana dahurica var. dahurica | reverse complement strand
TAATAAACTTGTCACCAAAAACTTTCCCAAAACTGAAAGTACCCTAGAGCTGAGTTTTTACCAAACTCAAACTGATGCTCAGCTCAGTTTTGTTCATGTCCCTTAACTTGTGCGGATTTCAGCTAACTCAACTGTGTACAAGTCAATACTGACTTATATTTAGTCTAGTTAACTGGCAGCGGATAAAAACAAGCCTTTTGTGCAACAGATGTGTTAATAAAAATCTTAACCTTCTATGTATCAGTTCTGTGCTGACTCAGTGTCTGGTGTTTGCTGAATTAAATGATTAGATGATTATGCAACAAATAAAACAAACATAAATGCAGAAAGTAAATCAACATAAGATTTGCTTATGGAAGTTCCGGGTAATGTAATCCCGTACGTCTCCCCTTTTCCTGTGGTATATTAGGTATCACTAGAATCTTGAGATAACTTTTACAAAATCCTAGCACAATGACAGTCCTTCAAGACACCCTAGTTTCACTGTCTACACATAATGAAGAAAGGTAAGATTGCTCCCTTCACTCTGCACACTGATCTTTTGGAGATGGAATGGCTCCTTCACAAGCTCACCACTAACACAAACACAGTCTGCAAACTGCACCAACAGCTGTGGCAACCAAGTTGTAACCATATGAGGAAAGGTGGAGTTGCTCTCCTCAAACTATGCACAACCAACCCTTTTTCACAAAGGTTATGTTTAGAATTAATCTAGAGATTAATTCAGTGAGCTGTTTGCTTCTTTTGGATCTGGCTTTGTAGCTCCAAGATGCCTTCTTTCCCCCTTAATGGGTTATTGGATCTTTCTTTATAATCCTCACGGCTATTCTATTGGCTTCCCCTTTTCTAGATATGCAATCGGATTTTCTGGATCGAGATCTTTAGATATATGCTTGTAAAGCTCCTTTTCAGATCCTTCACATTCTTTTTCAAGTGATTCTCTTGAGTATTTATAGGTGCGATGTAACGGTCACTATCTCTTCTAGCCGTTACATTTGTTGTTTAGCCAACGTTCATATGTACGACCTTTTGTCTTATTGTCAATTCAAATTCAACAAGGCCTCAACTCAGTTTTCTACTCTTCTTCAAAACTGAGTACCTCGTATATTTGACATCCGACTTTAATTGACTAAGTCAAAGTACACCATTCAGTTTCTTCTTTTCCTTGTAACTGATAATCTTTGTCCTTAAGATTATTCAGGTTTACATGATCTATAGTTCAGTTTCAGGTCACCACAGACTTGCCTGAATCCTGACTTATAGTCATGACTAAATCAGCTACTAATTGAGTTTTCCACCTCAGTTCTTCAGTCTTCGATAACTGAGTCTGTGTCCCTCGGTTCTTTAGTCTTCTTGATGAGCCGACTGAGTCTGTGTCCCTCAGCGAGCTTATCTTCTTCGGTTTTCTCATAACTGAGTCTGAACCCTCAGTTCTTATATATACATTAGTTTGGTTGCTGTGACTCAGTTGTTTGCCTAGTTCCTATCTTTACAATGCTTGTCTGAAACAACCTATACAAGGTTCAGACTCTAGATAGAACTTATACATTTTCTCTAGACCATTTCTTGCTTCTTCTTCAATTTTGCACTATAATAGTTAGTTATGACTTCATCATCATGGGTTGTAAGTGATCTTACTAATTACGTGACGAATCATCATCAAAACACAGATATTATTTCCAACAATTTTCCCCTTTTTGATGATGTATCATAACCCTCCCTAAAAGAAATAATAAAAGAGTAGTGCAAGAAATCATAACAAATTAAAATAACAAACTAAGAACAACTGAGTTCATTACACAGCAAACTGAATAACTGGACAGATTACAATTTTTCTTTTTCAAGAGATAACATCTTTTCACCAAGGAAAATGCTTCTTTTTGTTTCCAGAAGTCTTCTTTCTTTTCCTTCTTCACTTGATTCACCATCTCTAGGCTTGATATCCAGATATTCATTGATCAGCCGATCTGCTTCTTCATTCTCTTGGTTTTTGTGCTTTACCAAAATCTCTTTAATCTCCTACTTCATCATATTTTCTTCTTCTTCTGAAATCAAGTTATGTTTTTCTTTATCAGGTTTTCTCTCTGATTTCAATTCAGCTTCCCCCTCAGTTTTGGTCTCTTTGCTTCCATCTGCCTTTAACTTTTCAAGAAATCTGGCACAGATTACAAGCTTCTTCCTGATGTTCAACACAGCTTTAACCGAGGCTTCTTCATCTTCCTCATATCTTGTTTTTTTGAAAGTCTCTTATGCAATTAAATCTTCAATCAGATTATCAACTGCTCTTTCATTTTGTTGAATAGTCAGTAGATCAGCATCAACTTGTCTGTCTTGTTCTTCAACCAACTATTTGGCATAGATTTCTTCAGCTTTCTCAGCATCTGCATCACCTTCAGTTTTATCTTCCCCCTTGTTTGAAGATATGCATTAGCTTTCTTCAAATAACTTGCGCAAGGTGATGATGTTGGAGTATTTGTTCAATCCTGAGTAATGTGCTTTTCCAATCAACTCATGTAGATTGTAAAGTTTCTGTTGTAGAGTCTTCATCAGACCTTCGATGATCTATTTTAATCTTTCCAATCTTTCTTCAATTTCACTTGACTGGCGCTGAGGTCCTTCAGTTGCAGATTTGCTTGTAGATGTTTTATGAACTTGAGATGAGGAGCTGGCTTCATGATAATAAGAATGAAAATCATAACTTGACAGTTCCTTTTCATACTCAGCCTCACAAAATTCAGCATCTTCCAAAGCTTCTCTTTGCTTTTCAGTAAATTCTTCATGCATTTCTGTTGGAGAATCACTTTCTTCGGTTTCATCACGTTCACTTCCTTCAGTTTCATTATGCTTACACTCTTCAGTTTCATCATCAATCTGAATTACATCTTCAGTTTTAGTTTTCCTTGCTTGAAATTTGTTCCACATTCTTCTTTGTCTCCTCAAGGTTTTGTCATCCAAACTTACAGTTTCTCTTGAGCTAGAGTCCGAAGTTTCTCTTCTTTCTTCTTCAACAATTTTCCTCTTCTTCACTCCAGTGGACACTGACTTGTGTTTTACTTCTGTTTCTGTGGATTTTCATATGGAGAAATAGTCTAGTATCCTTTGAACTAGATAAGTGAATCCCTTTTTCAATAAAAACTTTTCTCCAGTAGCCTTCCTCCCTTTGGCTTTCCCTTTTTCGTCTGAGATTTGTTTGATCAACTGCTTGAGAACAAGCTTATTCCAATCCAGTTTCTCTTCAAACCATATAGCATAGATCAGCTTCATCTTTTCTGTCGAAAGAGTGTAGAGATTCCACGTGTGACCAATGACGCTTCTGTTCAGAAGAATTGTCAAGAATGCAAATTCTTGTTTCTTTTGATAAATAGAACCAATGAAATTTTTCTCACTTTTGTTGAGTGCAGTGACTTTCCAAAGTTTGCCTTTTTCTTCATTCCAAATGTGAGAGATGAAGATCCTCCAATTATGTCTATACCAAAGACTAGGGAAAGAAGATGTTCATTAACAGTAATGCTCTTGTCTTGAACCGTTGTCCTGAAACTCTTTCCATCATCGGTGATTATAGCATTTTTGTAGAAATCTTTGATACTTTCTGTGCACAGAGCAATGACTTTTGTATCAATCAAATTCTCCAGTCCTCGAATCTTCTTGATTTTCTTTACAATTTGAATTGATAGGGTGGAGTTCAAAAATTTTTGACAGAAATCGTCTAGACTTGTGGTAATTCCTTCATCAATGTTGTATTGCTCTATGGATTTCTGAATTGAGAATTCTTGGTAGAGTCTTGAATGCTTTGAAATTGATTGAATAGGATTTCGTCAATATTGCGTTATTCAATTGTTTTCAAAATGAGAGTTGTGTCGCTATCAATAAGATTTGTAGGGTTGTGCATCTACTTTTTCTCCTAGATTGACACGTGGCTTGGAGTTATTTGTCTTGTCAACTCAAGCGTCAGATGGTAGCTGGAAAGTTTTCTGCTTTTGACCAATTTGCCCTTCATCAGCTTTTGTTTAGAAGTCAGTTTTCTCAGGATTTAGCAATATGAGAACTGACTTAGCCTGCAAAATAATTTTAAGTTTTCTTTGGTACCCATATCTTTTTGGGTCCGGCTGGATTAGTTACTGAAGTATTACTTTCAGTTTCTTCGATGAGAGAATTAAGCTTTCTCATCTCTTTTCTAGATAAACCATTACGCTCAACCTTAGTTGATTTCACAAGGATTCCTTTAGATTTATCATCCTTAATTTCTTTGTGTAATCCACTAGGTCTTCTAGTATCTCGATGTCTAGAGTTTACACTCCTTAAAATCTTAAGACTGGGTAGGGGTGGGGAATCATCATTGCTTTTGTCAAATTTACTAGACAATAATCTTTCAGCAAGATTTGACATCTCAGTTTCAAGAACCTCATTCCAATCTTTTGCTTTGCCATGTTCTATGTCTTTTAATTTTAATTCCAATGTAAAATTTTCAGTTAACTTGACAAGCTCAGAGTTTCTCTGACTGAGTTTAGCGAATGATAACTGAGTTGAAGAATGTACATTTTCTTGATGGTTTGATACAGTTTTAAGATTTGAATGTACATTCTTTTGTTGCTCTAATGAATCTTCAATATTAACTGTTATTTGCAACAACTTCTTCTCTTCATCTTCTGAGAGATCTCTTAGTGATGAAACTCCATTAGATTTGTCAACATATACATTGAGATCGCTATCCGCATCATCACTGAGTTGAGGTTCTGAACTTGTCTGAGAATCATTAAACCTCTCAAATATTTGATCCTGAAAGTCAGATACATTTTGCAAATAATTAATCAGGGGGTGAATAAGCCAACTTCTAATTATGGATGTAATCATTTCAACTAAGTGCTTTTACAACTGATACAGTGAGGTCTTCCAACAAGTGGTGTGCAAGCTATCAATAGCTGACACTTAAAAACAGTTCTGGATCTCTTCAAAACAGAAGCACTGCTCCGATACCAATTGTTGGTATTGGAAATAACTGATGACCAGTTACTTCAAGCAAACAAACTGATACTGAGATTCAGTGATGGATCTCTTCAAAACAGAAGCACTGCTCCGATACCAAATGTCGGTCCCTTGGAAAGGCTAACAGAAGTTTAGAGGGGGGTGAATAAACTTGTCACCAAAAACTTTCCCAAAACTGAAAGTACCCTAGGAACTGAGTTTTTACCAAACTCAAACTGATGCTCAGCTCAGTTTTGTTCTTGTCCCTTAACTTGTGCGGAGTTCAGCTAACTCAACTGAGTACAAGTCAATACTGACTTATATTTAGTCTAGTTAGCTGGCAGCGGATAAAAATAAGCCTTTTGTGCAACAGATGTGTTAATAAAATCTTAACCTTCTATGTATCAGTTCTATGCTGACTCAGAGTCTGGTGTTTGCTGAGTGAAATGATGAGATGATTATGCAACAAATAAAACAAACGTAAATGCATAAAGTAAATAAACAGAAGATTTGTTTATGGAAGTTCCGGGTGGTGTAATCCCGTACATCTCCCCTTCTCCTATGGTGTAGGAGGTATCACTAGAATCTTGAGATAACTGTTACAAAATCATAGCACAATGACAGTCCTTCACAACTGTTAGGTGTAATGCCCGACAGACAATTATATAATTATTTTAGGACATAATTAATAATTCATCTTATTATATGCATGTATGTTTATAATTAAGACACTACTAAAAACCCTAAGTACCTCGTTTAAGTAATCACATAACTCAGTGTATGGCTATACACAAGTGGATTGAGTTAGTGAGATGTACTTAAAATTAACTTAGTCCGTAGCGTTGATGGGTCTCATGATTAATATGCTAATAATGCGCCTAGAACACTTTAGGTGTGACAGTCTTATCCAGACTGTCGGTAATAGGGTACCTAGTGGGGCATTTATATATGATGATAATCATATAGGGCTGGACCGATTTGATTTGAGTTCTCGATATAATTCCGTGATCGAGAAGTCTTATCGAATCACAAGATGATCATATATGGATTAATCTCAATCCTGAGGTGATCACAGACAACTGCTTAGACTAGGGTAGGGTTTGATGTGTTAATAAGGATCACTTCGCTGTATGTGGTCCAACACTTCTCGTTGGCTGTATTTTGGAGTGAGTGAGTAGTCTGTGCTATCACAGATATGGAATCCATTCTTTTCCTCGGGAAGTAGACAGACAGTTCCCTTATTTGTTAGCCCTAAGAAAATGATCGATCCCGGGAGTTCATGTTAGACTAATTAGCTACTAGTCCGGTATGTGAACTAATTGATCACTAGGGGGCTAATGGTAAATAAGGATAATATGTTTCGAGAAGGGTTTACGGAAATATCCCGACTCGAAATGAACAGTCTATGGAGGATTTATCCGTATGTAATGATTATATCAGTGGACACATTATCAACTCATGGTTGAGTGTAAGTTATCTATATTCGGCAGAGTTCAGTTTCGGGTTTATGGTGGTGTAATCCCGGAATTAATAAATTGAATATTATTGTTTGGTCTGACGAATAATTTTGTTTAATTTATTGTAGCTACTGAATATGGGTCCATGGTCCCCGACGTGGCTCCTAGCATAGCATATGTTTTCTTCAGTCTTCGATAACTGAGTCTGTGTCCCTCAGTTCTTCAGTCTTCTAGATGAGCCGACTGAGTCTGTGTCCCTCAGCGAGCTTATCTTCTTCGTTTTTCTCATAACTGAGTCTGAACCCTCAGTTTTTTATATATACACTCAGTTTGCTTGCTGTGACTCAGTTATTTGCCTAGTTCTTATCTATTTCAATGCTTGTCTGAAACAACCTATACAAGGTTCTGACTCTAGATAGAACTTATACATTTTCTCTAGACCATTTCTTGCTTCTTCTTCAATTTTGCACTATAATAGTTAGTTATGACTTCATTATCATGGGTTGTAAGTGATCTTACTAATTACGTGACGAATCATCATCAAAACACAGATATTATTTCCAACAATTTTCCCCTTTTTGATGATGTATCATAACCCTCCCTAAAAGCAATAATAAAAGAGTAGTGCAAGAAATCATAACAAATTAAAATAACAAACTAATAACAACTGAGTTCATTACACAACAAACTGAATAACTGGACATATTACAATTTTTCTTTTTCAAGAGATAACATCTTTTCACCAAGGAAAATGCTTCTTTTTGTTTCCAGAAGTCTTCTTTCTTTTCCTTCTTCACTTGATTCACCATCTCTAGGCTTCATCACCTTCAGTTTTATCTTCCCCCTTGTTTGAAGATATGCAATAGCTTTCTTCAAATAACTTGCGCAAGGTGATGATGTTGGAGTATTTGTTCAATCCTGAGTAATGTGCTTTTCCAATCAACTCATGTAGATTGTAAAGTTTCTGCTGTAGGGTCTTCATCAGACCTTCAATGATCTATTTTAATCTTTCCAATCTTTCTTCAATTTCAGTTGACTGGCTCTGAGGTCCTTCAGTTGTAGATTTGCTTGTAGATGCTTTATGAACTTGAGATGAGGAGCTATCTTCATGATAATGAGAATGAATATCATAACTTGACAGTTCCTTTTCATACTCAGCCTCACAAAATTCAGCATCTTCCAAAGCTTCTCTTTGCTTTTCAGTAAATTATTCATGTATTTCCGTTGGAGAATCACTTTCTTCGGTTTCTTCACGTTCACTTCCTTCAGTTTCATTATGCTTACTCTCTTCAGTTTCATCATCAATCTGAATTACATCTTCAGTTTCAGTTTTCCTTGCTTGAAATTTGTTTTCACATTCTTCTTTGCCTCCTCAAGGTTTTGTCATCCAAACTTACAGTTTCTCTTGAGCTAGAGTCTGAAGTTTCTCTTCTTTCTTCTTCAAAAATTTTCCTCTTCTTCACTCCAGTGGACACTGACTTGTGTTTTACTTCTGTTTCTGTGGATTTTGAGACGGAGAAATAGTCTAGTATCCTTTGAACTAGATATGCGAATCCCTTTTTCAATAAAAACTTTTCTCCAGTAGCCTTCCTTCCTTTGGCTTTCTCTTTTTCGTCTGAGATTTGTTTGATCAACTGCTTGAGAACAAGCTTATTCCAATCCAGTTTCTCTTCAAACCATATAGCATAGATCAGCTTCATCTTTTCTGTCGAAAGAGTGTAGAGATTCCACGTGTGACCAATGACGCTTCTGGTCAGAAGAATTGTCAAGAATGCAAATTCTTGTTTCTTTTGATAAATAGAACCAATGAAATTTTTCTCATTTTTGTTGAGTGCAGTGACTTTCCAAAGTTTGCCTTTTTCTTCATTTCCAAATGTGAGAGATGAAGATCCTCCAATTATGTCTATACCAAAGACTAGGGAAAGAAGATGTTCATTAACAGTAATGCTCTTGTCTTGAACCGTTGTCCTGAAACTCTTTCCATCATCGGTGATTATAGCATTTTTGTAGAAATCTTTGATACTTTCTGGGCACAGAGCAATGACCTTTGTATCAATCAAATTCTCCAGTCCTTTTAAATCTTCTTGATTTTCTTTGCAATTTGAATTGATAGGGTGGAGTTCGAAAATTTTTGACAGAAATCGTCTAGACTTGTGGTGATTCCTTCATCAATGGTGTATTGCTCTATGGATTTCTGAATTGAGAATTCTTGGTAGAGTCTTGAATGCTTTGAAATTGATTGAACAAGATTTCGTCAAGATTGCGTTTTTCAATCGTTTTCAAAATGAGAGTTGTGTCGCAATCAATAAGATTTGTAGGGTTGTGCATCTACTTTTTCTCCTATATTGACATGTGGCTTGGAGTGAATTGTCTTGTCAGCTCAAGCATCGGATGGTAGCTGGAAATTTTTCTGCTTTTGACCAATTTGCCCTTCATAAGCTTTTGTTTAGAAGTCAGTTTTCTCAGGATTTAGCAATATGAGAACTGACTTAGCCTACAAAATAATTTTAAGTTTTCTTTGGTACCTATATCTTTTTGGGTACGGCTGGATTAGTTACTGAAGGATTACTTTCAGTTTCTTCGATGAGAGAATTAAGCTTTCTCATCTCTTTTTTCTAAATAAACCATTACGTCAACCTTAGTTGATTTCACAAGGATTCCTTTAGATTTATCATCCTTAATTTCATTGTGTAATCCACAAGGTCTTCCAGTATCTCGATGTCTAGAGTTTACACTCCTTAAAATCTTAAGACTGGGTAGGGACGGGGAATCATCATTGCTTTTGTCAAATTTACTAGACATTAATCTTTCAGCAAGATTTGACATCTCAGTTTCAAGAAACTCATTCCAATATTTTGCTTTGCCATGTTCTATGTCTTTTAATTTTAATTCCAATGTAAGTTTTTCAGTTAACTTGACAAGCTCAGAGTTTCTCTGACTGAGTTCAGCGAATGATAACTGAGTTGAAGAATGAACCATTTCTTGATGGTTTGATACAGTTTTAAGATTTGAATGTACATTCTTTTGTTGCTCTAATGAATCTTCAATATTAACTGTTATTTGCAACAACTTTTTTTCTTCATCTTCAGAGAAATCTCTTAGTGATGAAACTCCTCTAGATTTGTCAACATACACATTGAGATCGCTATCCGCATCATCACTGAGTTGAGGTTCTGAACTTTTCTGAAAATCATTAAACCTCTCAAATATTTGATCCTGAAAGTTAGATACATTTTGCAAACAATTAATCAGGGGGTGAATAAGCCGACTTATAATTATGGATGTAATCATTTCAACTAAGTGCTTTTACAACTGATACAGTGAGGTCTTCCAACAAGTGGTGTGCAAGCTATCAACAGCTGACACTTAAAAACAGTTCTGGATCTCTTCAAAAAAGAAGCACTGCTCCGATACCAATGGTTGGTATTGGAAATAACTGATGACCAGTTACTTCAAGCAAACAAACTAATACTGAGATTCAGTGATGGATCTCTCCAAACTGAAGCACTGGTGCGATACCAAATGTCGGTCCCTTGGAAAGGCTAACACAAGTTTAGAGGGAGGGTGAATACACTTGTCACCAAAAACTTTCCCAAAACTGAAAGTACCCTAGGAACTGAGTTTTTACCAAACTCAAACTGATGCTCAGCTCAGTTTTGTTCCTGTCCCTTAACTTGTGCGGAGTTCAGCTAACTCAACTGAGTACAAGTCAATACTGACTTATATTTAGTCTAGTTAACTGGCAGCGGATAAAAACAAGCCTTTTGTGCAACAGATGTGTTAATAAAATTCTTAACCTTCTATGTATCAGTTCTGTGCTGACTCAGTGTCTGGTGTTTGCTGAGTGAAATGATGAGATGATTATGCAACAAACAAAACAAACATAAATGCATAAAGTAAATAAACAGAAGATTTGTTTATGGAAGTTCCGGGTGGTGTAATCCCGTACGTCTCCCCTTATCCTATGGTGTAGGAGGTATCACTAGAATCTTGAGATAACTGTTACAAAATCCTAGCACAATGACAGTCCTTCACGACTGTTAGGTGTAATGCCCGACAGAAAATTATATAATTATTTTAGGACATAATTAATAATTCATCTTATTATATGCATGTATGCTAATATTTAAGACACTACTGAAAAACCCTAAGTACCTCGTTTATGTAATCACATAACTCAGTGTATGGCTATACACAAGTGGATTGAGTTAGTGAGATGTATTTAAAATTAACTTAGTCCGTAGCGTTGACGGGTCTCATGATTAATATGCTAATAATGCGCCCAGAACACTTTAGGTGTGACAGTCTAGACTATCGGAAATAGGGTACCTAGTGGGGCATTTATATATGATGATAATCATATAGGGCTGGACCGATTTGATTTGAGTTCTCGATATAATTCCGTGATCAAGAAGTCTAATCGAATCACAAGATGATCATATATGGATTAATCTCAATCCTGAGGTGATCAGAGACAACTTCTTAGACTAGGGTAGGGTTTGATGTGTTAGTAAGGATCACTTCGCAGTATGTGGTCCAACACTTCTCGTTGGCTCTATTTTGGAGTGAGTGAGTAGTCTGTGCTATCACAGATATGGAATCCATTCCTTCCCTCGGGAAGTAGATAGACAGTTCCCTTATTTGTTAGCCCTAAGAAAATGATCGATTCCGGTAGTTCATGTTAGACTAATTAGCTACTAGTCTGGTATGTGAACTAATTGATCACTAGGGGGTTAATGGTAAATACGGATAATATGTTTCGAGAAGGGTTTACGGAAATATCCCGACTCGAAATGAACAGTCTATGGAGGATTTATCCGTATGCAATGATTATATCAGTGGATAAATTATCAACTCATGGTTGAGTGTAAGTTATCTATATTCGGCAGAGTTCAGTTTCGGGTTTATGGTGGTGTAATCCCGAAATTAATAGATTGAATATTATTGTTCGGTCTGACGAATAATTTTGTTTAATTTATTGTAGCTACTGAATATGGGTCCATGGTCCCCGACGTGGTTCCTAACATATCATATGTTTTCTCGTCGTTTCACCTCAATTATAATTGAATAGTTGGATGGACTATTTAATTGATATGTGGATTAATTGTTTAGTTGGACTAGATAATTAAATACACGAAAAATAACTTTTTCGTGGACTCGGCCCAATGTGTCAAAAATGCGTGTAGACCTATTTTTTCTAGGGTGGTGCGCATTTTGTGTAATTATTTAATTAGAGAGAAATTAGTTTTCTTGGATAATTATTTAATATGTGATTTAATCATTTATTTTTTAAGTGAAAAATCATGGAATATTAGATAATATATTTATTTATCCTAATTTGTTTCGGATATATAATATATTTATCTTTTATTGGAATAAGGATTATTATTGATTATTCGTTAATTAATTAAATCCTTGGAGGACAAGGATTACTCTCCTATATAAAGAGAGTTCTCCAAAGCCAAAATCACATCATCACAATTTTCAAAATTGTGGAGTAAAATAGCTTAGATGTTTCGGCTATTTTACCAAGGGTTTGAGTTTTAGAAAAACTTCGGGTTTTTCTAAGGTAGCATATCGAGGAGGTCCGGCAGCTTGAAACAACATCCACCTGGTGGTGCTTGGAGATACACGTTGGAAGACAGTGACTTCTCAATTCTCGGATCTTGGATCTCGGATTGTTCTTGGTGTTTATTCACAATAAACAGGTAAGCAATCTAAACCCCCTCGTAGGTTTAGATCTATTTATTTATGTATTTTGGTTGTTGGATCTAGATCTTGTACTTTCCGCAGTGTAATCGGGTGGATCTATGATCCATCCGGTGATATTACATCCTACAACGACACTCTAGTTTCACTGTCTACACATAATGAAGAAATGTAAGATTGCTCCCTTCACTCTGCACACTGATCTTTCGGAGATGGAATGGCTCCTTCACCAGCTCACCACTAACACAAACACAGTCCGCAAACTCCACAAACAGCTGTGGCAACCGAGTTGCAACCGTATGAGAAAAGGTGGAGTTGCTCTCCTCAAACTATGCACAGCCAACCCCTTTTCACAAAGGTTAGGTTTAGAATTAATCAAGAGATTAATTCAGTGAGCCGTTTGCTTCTTCTGGATCTGGCTTTGTAGATCCAAGATGCCTTCTTTCCCCCTTAATGGGTTATTGGATCTTTCTTTATAATCCTCAAGGCTATTCTGTTGGATTCCCCTTTTCTAGATATGCAGTCTAATTTTCTCGATCTGGATCTTTAGATATATGCTTGTAAAGCTCCTTTTCCGATCCATCACACTCTTTTTCAAGTGATTCTCTTGTGTATTTATAGGGGCGATGTAACGATCACTAGCTCTTATAGCCGTTACATTTGTTGTTTAGCCAACGTTTATATGTACGACCTTTTGTTGTATTGTCAATTCAAATTCAACAAGGCCTTAACTCACTTTTCTACTCTTCTTCAAAACTGAGTACCTCGTATATTTGACATCCAACTTTAATTGACTAAGTCAAAGTACACCATTCAGTTTCTTCTTTTCCTGGTAACAAATAATCTTTGTCCTTAAGATTATTCAGCTTTACATGATCTATAGTTCAGTTTCAGGTCACCACAGACTTGCCTGAATCCTGACTTATAGTCATGACTAAATCAGCTATTAACTGAGTTTGCCGTCTCAGTTCTTCAGTCTTTGATAACTGAGTCTGTGTCCCTCAGTTCTTCAGTTTTCTAGATGAGCCGACTGAGTCTGTGTCCCTCAGCGAGCTTATCTTCTTCAGTTTTCTCATAACTGTGTCTAAACCCTCAGTTCTTCATACGTATTCTCAGTTTGCTTGCTGTGACTCAGCTGTTTGCCTAGTTCTTATCTATTACAATGCTTGTCTGAAACAACCTATACAAGGTTCAGACTCTAGATAGAACTTATACATTTTCTCTAGATCATTTCTTGCTTCTTCTTCAATTTTGTACTATAACAGTTAGTTATGACTTCATCATCATAGGTTGCAAGTGATCTTACTAATTACGTGACGAATCATTATCAAAACACAGATATTATTTCCAACAGTTTCTGTGGAAATTATGTACAGGGTTGGCTATTTGGCTCTGGTCGGGTCAAAGAAATGCCAGGACCGTCATCCCTTAATATACGAAGATTGACCTTTCTATTTCGCCTCAAAGTTAATCATTTAAGTTCTAGGTAACAGAATAGACTATGACAACTATAAGCATCACTAATTACCATAACTCATGATATTTAAGCTATTAAGTGCGTGTGTAGTCCATTTTTATAACAAGATCACGACTTAACTCGCATGCATTTACTCAATTGTAAAACACTTAACCTAAGGATATCATGATTCAACATATAACACAACATCAATCCATGAATTTTTTTAAAATATGGCTCAAATTCACACGATATAGCAAAAACTAAGCCTACAAATCATTCAAGTATATGAAGACATGGCATAAAAATTTATCAACAAAAACAGTGAAGCTAAGTCTCCTACCCCCCACTTAAACAAAGCACTGTCCTCGGTGTGTGAGTGAGAAAGGAAAAAAAACACTTAGCTGAACTGTCTGCAAATCTCATCCAATACAATGCAACAACCGCAAATGTATCTCCCAGGGTGCCTGTGCTACAGAGTAAACACAAAGAATTCTCTACAACGAAAGGTCGAAACCTTAAGTGTAGGTAACACAAACATTGAGATGTATATATAAAGAAAATATTGGCTATAGCATGCATGTCAAAACAAGAATCGGGTGTAAAATATCCTCTCAGGGTCCCAATAAGATGTAAACAAATAAAGTAAAAAAGGTGGGTTGCCTCCCACAAGCGCCTGTGTTTTACGTCGTTGGCGGGACCGGGGTACGCTTAACAAACTCAAATCATAAACGACTCAAAACATCACTTTAACCATTTATTTCAAAGAAGTAACACCAAAAACCATCAACCAAAATATAAACTCAAGAAGACCAATGGCTTAAGAAAAGTGAACAATGCGAGAACCATCGAATTTGAATTGACTAGAAATTTACCTCTTTTGGTCCTCGATGCTACCTCCTCCCAGCCGGAGAATCTTCTTTTATCGGCCTGTCGATCCATCTTCTTCTGAAAATCACCACTCCATAGTCGTTTCCCCTTTTTCACAATTCCATAAATTTCATCCACCGGGGGGTACACAAACTAGACCGCATAAAATCATCCACACTGAGTGGATGAGAGTAGTAATCCGGGACCAACATATCAAATATTCCCAACTCTCCCGGTGGTTCTACCAAAGATGGCCTATCAGTCTCATGAGGCTTCCTCATACACTCCTTATGAAAATCTCTAATTGGGAGTGATAGAGAAATGGGCGATCGCATATCAATCTCTCGCTCCTCTAACTCTATCTCATCAAAGAGTGCGCTCAAATCTATCACACACCCCCCACGTCATTATTTTGTGGTTCATCGGGAGGCTGTGTAATAGACAGAAGTTGCACCTTTGCTGTCCCCAAGTCCTACAACTCCTCTTCATCCTAGAGCGTTTCATTACCAAAGGCTTCTTGTTCACTCATAACAATCATCGGTTCCCTTACACACTCCACCAAAGTATCAACTTTCATCTCTTCAATCGGGAGTGATGGAGAAATGGGCGATCCGACTCAAGCTCTTGCTTCTCTGGGTCCGATAGCTCATCATGGTAACGTGAATCATCAACCTCACTCTCCACCTGAACTTCTTCACGGTCAACTTCCTCTGCAACCTTATTCACATCATGTGCACAAGCCTCCTTTTCATGTTCTAGCTCTTGGGCTTCCTTAAGCGAGAGGAGATCCTTGGATATGTCTAGAAACATGTTCTTCCTATGTGCCCATTCTGCTCTAGTCATAGAGGTTCTATACTCACTGCGCACACTCCTTCGGTTGAGCGCCCAAATCCTATCCATAGATTCCGTGATCTCCCTCTGCAACTCATCCATCCGCTTCTCTCAGTCAGAACTATGGTGTATCTGCACTCTCTCGACCTTCACCACAGAAACCTTCTCCGCTAGCTCCTCTATTATCTCAACATCCCATTCTTCTTCAGCATAACCGGGATAAATCTCGTATTCCTCTTGCGGTTGAGATACAGAATGGTCATACTGACTCTGCTACTGCTGTATAAGTTATTGCAGGAGTTGTTGGGAAACATGGTCTTGATGCCCCTCATCCTTTAGCATTTGCAGCACTCGGTTGACATTCGCTTGGTTGAACTCCGGTTTAAAGTTCTGGCAATTCTGCTGAACCGGTTGATATTGTTGGACTGGTTGAAAATCACCAATCCCATTCCCCTGATTCCAATCATGCCCGTTCCCACCAAACTGTCCATTACTGTTTCCATTCCAATAACCGTAGTATTGATTCCGGTTTGCACTAGAGCACTGATAATCCCAAGAACTCTGGTTACTCTGTTGCTGATATATAGGTTGAGGTGCATACCATTGTTGTGCATATTGGTTCATTGTCATCCCTTTTTGTTCTGGTTGGTAGTGTGGAGGTGAGACTCTATCCATTGTAGCTTACACTGCAAGATCTCAGAAAACAACAAAACACATTCAAAGTATCTCGTCACCACCACCACAGCAATAGGTGGTGTGACGCTTCAATATACAAACTCCATCAAGAAAAGAAAAGAAAAAAAATATAAAAAAATATTTTAAAAAAAAAGTCGACGTATAGTGGTCACAAGGTCAGTATAGTGGTCACAAGGTCGAATCCACAGGGAGTAAGGTTTAAGTACCAAAGCCAACGTAGAACTTAGTTCAAGTCAAAATATAGGTGGAGAGTATTATACTAATGCAAAAATAAAGATTACGCTAACGGTTGTGCTTCTAGTTATTAAAAGGTATAGCCGAACTATGATCCCATGCGCTACTTTTACCCCTAAGGAAAGACTTGACAGGGAGTGTGTCTTAACCAACCTACCTATCCTATGCAGTTTAACGACATCCACGGGTGCCAAGTCCTAATTCTAGCGATTAGACTGAACAACTCGATCTAACCACCCTATGTGAAGCTAACCGACTCTCCCTATAGAAAACCGATTATCCTAACATGATTAATGTCTAAAGTTGCTCGAACAATGATTACAAACCTCTATATTGGAAACGGACCTAACAACTAGGACGAATCTACGCAACGATCCTAAAACCCCATATCCCACATCTCACCGCAAAATACATCTATAAGTTCGATGTGTGTGACAATGAACTAGGTGATCAATCTAATTCAAAGATGTTAAAATAAGTTTTAGGATGTGGATTAATCGTTTAAACATGAAATTATGCACTACACAACTCCCAATCTCATCCCCCCTTAGGGTTTTCGCTCGATTTCACATAATTCGACTGCACATGCAATTAGCTACTCATGATAGAATTGAAAAACGAAATAATAATGAAATTAATAATCAAAGACATAATTAAATAATTGAAAGACAAAGAAATAATTACCATAAAAGATGAAACCTTGATTTGTGTGAATATCTCCTTCAAAAGATGAAATCTTGGATCACGAATCGAAAATCTAAGCTATAGAAGTTGTATAGAGTTTCTAGGAATTAAATCTATGATCTAAGGATTGAAACAACATTTAAACTAATGGAAATCGCCCCTAAGAAACCCTAAAACGTCTAAGTACTGAATAGATATCATATGGGATCGAAAAAGAGGGTTTTTATAGGTTTTTGCCGCATCCCGACCGCGAACGGGCGTTTGTGGCAAGGAAAACTCTCGTTTGCCTGAAAGGCCAACTCTCTGTATGAAAATTTGCTCTGTAAACGCTCGTTTGGATTGGCCAAACGCTAGTTTGACCTAAGCTTCAGTATTTTCATCATAACTTCACTTCTAGGTCTCCAAATGAGATGATTCAAAATGAGTTCGAAATCTCGTTCAATCATCTACAACTTTCATCAAGACAACACTTACTGTAAGTGTTCCTAAGTGTGACCAAAATGCCCCTGAAGGGACTGGATCAGATTTAGTCATTGATTCTTCACTCTTTTCTCCTCCCTGGCCCCAAATCTCGCTCTTTCTCGAGAATCTCTTCCTTATTCTCAACCTTATACATCAATCTAAGCCTGAAAACAAAGACACGAATACCAAGGCATAATATACATTGATCGAAACGTAACGAAATCCACATAAAACATGAGTTTTTAGGACGAAAACGTCATTAGTCTCGAAGCATGCATATAAGTGAATATCGTTCATATACTACCCATAATTTCCCAAAATAACCATGAATAACTCATAAAAGGAGGTAATCTCATATAAGAAATACACTACAATTTGACTCCCATCAATGCACCCGGTGGTCTACTAGCATTTCTCTCACCTTCCCTACTCAAGTGCTCTTCCATGTTCCGTACGGATGCTTATATGTTTTTTATTCTCATGTCATGACTGCTCATTGAAGTCCTCAAGGTGCTAGCATCTTTTTTCACTGTACTTATCGAAGTCATCATCGTTTGTATATTCACGGCTTCAGTTGAGACAACACCCATGAGATTTTCCATCAACTTCTCCCATCTTTCTTCCTTTCTATAGATGAGCTCGATGTTTGTCTAATGGGGATGTTTTGTGTGGGCCATTGTTGGTAAGAGTGTGTAGGTGGTAATGATTGTTGGAATGAAGCATGCCCTTGATAATTTTTATTTTGTACATTGGTGTGTAAGGAATTCTTATGTTGAGGGGTAAAAGATGATGATCCTTGTTTGTTTGTGTTTGGAGGCCAACGATGAGTAGGAAAATCTCTTGGCAAGGTATTGTACGCATTGGAATAGTCATTGTTTAAAGCTCGGTGTTGTCGCATAAAGCTCACTTCTTCATTGGAATATTCACCGGATTCCATCATCTCAAACGGTGCATGGTCATCATTCCTAATTTATTCACTACTCATATCATTGGATGTATTGCCATCTGAACCTTTACTTCCCTTTATCTCATCAACCTTCTTTCTAAGAGAATCCAATTGAGCTAACACTTCCGATTGAGCGGTGGATTCTCCTACAAAAGCAACTTTCCTTGTACTTGAACCGGTTTACCACATTCGGTTATTTTTTCGCAATCTTCTCAATGGCATCATACACATCTTGTGCCGTGCTCATCATCAAAGAACCATTGCATGCTTGATCAATGTCCGCACGTGATTCTTTCCTAAGCTTCTGAAAAAAGAATAGAATTTGCATATCCAAAGGATAACCATGATCGGGACAAGCTCTCAACAACCTCTTAAATATTTCCCATGCAACTCCAAGTGATTCACTCTCTCCTTGCTTGAAACTAGCAATCTCAAATTTCAATTCCAAATTCCGGCCCGGAGTAAAGTATTGCTTCATGAACTCAATTTGGATTTCCTCCCAACTTGTCAAAGGATGGTGAGGAAGTGACATAAACCAATCCTTAGCCTTTCCATCCAACGAGAAGGGAAACAATGACATCCTTGTCAACTCTCTATTAGCACCTTGACTCTTGGCTGTATTGCATAATTCTTCAAATTTATAAAGATGATGGTATGGATCTTCATCATCATGACCATGAAATTGAACCCTTGTTCTAACCAATCCAAAAAGATGAGCTTTAACCTCAAAATTGTTTGCACCCACATTTGGTAAATGAATTGGATTGTTGGTTTCATTTATTCTCACTGCTTGGTCACAAATAGGTCTTGGATTTGGGGGGTTGTTGTTTTTGTTTCGGTTATTTTGTTTCCGGTTTTGGTTGTTTCGGTTGTTGGGATTTTTGTTATTGTTGGGTGGTGGTGGATTTTTGTTGGGATTTTGGGGGTTAAGAATATGAAGGTTTGGGTTTTGTTCATTGTTTTGGGCATTCTCATGTTCTCGCCCGCCTTGTGCATTCTCAAGATCCTCATCCATTTCTACTTCTTGAGTAGACAATCCTTGGGAGGATTCTCCACTAAGTTCCAAACCACGACGAGCTTGACCAAATTTATTCTCAGCTACTTGTTCCCTAATATACTTATTGTTATTTGGAATGAGAGGAGTAAACGGTGCTATACCACGCCAAGTCTTGGTCATCCACTACAAGAAAGAAACAAAAAGAACACAATAAGACAACACTTAGTAACTTACCAAAAAGGTAAGCACCAAAGAACTAAAACAGACATATTCTCGAAAATTTTCAAGCTAGTACAAGTATTAACCAATACACAAATCCCTAGCAACGGCACCAAAAACTTGATGCGACTTTTCTAGGTGTCCAATCTAACCAGCAGTGTATCGGGTCAATCATAGTCTAGTCCGGTGGTCAAGGTCGTATCCCACAAGGATTTGTGATATCAAACACCCAAAAGCTTTTATTATCTCGATCTAGGACGCAATAAACAATGAAGTAGATGCATAAATGATTCTTCTAGTTGTGATAAATGATAAAAAGAAACATAACCAATACAATGTGTAGATTAAGAGAACCTTTACTAGTATCATCGGAATGGTTTCATTCCAACCTACCAACGGTGTTCAAAAGTGTGAAACGGTACATTCCTAAGCAAGTAGTTCCCCCTCATACGAGTGTATGAAACTACTCTGCCTCCTCCTTGGTCCATGTGTCCTAGACCTAATGAATTGACACGATATGAACTTGAATGCAATGAAAAAACAATAATCCCCGGATAAGAAATTGAGTTCCACTTAAGGTCGATTTTACCTTCCGGTTCTCCTACCCCTTTTCCCACACCTAACATCTCTTTTCGGTCTACATTAAGTGTGTATATACAAGCATTATTCAATTACTTTAACACAAGCAAACCATACAAAGCAAGTAGGAAAAGATCCACAACAAATGAAACAAACAACATAAACAACCATTCCCAATCAACATAAGAGACTATACTATCTCTACAACATTATCTTGGCTAGTGTAGAACAACCCACTCATGACTACGAACACCAACATGTCAAGTTAGCATTCTTAATGATCAGAACAATTAAATCAAAGTAAAGGCTAAGAATTTTACAATTCACAAGCTATAAACTAGAAAATGGAAACCTTCATTCAACTTCAAAAGCATTCAATGGAGTTTGATACACAAAGTTTTAATCTTGCTCCAACCAAAATAGTTAGAAATCAAACTAGGAATTCTTAATGTTTACAATTGCAATTAAAAGCTATTTTTTTCTAAAATTCGGCTAGAGGAGCCGTGGGGGTTGGGGTGCCTTCAAGGGTGAGTGAGAGTGAAGAAGATTTAGTGTATTGACAATATGGTAGGTGAAGTGAATAAATTAGATCCGTAATTGGCTTGGGCCATGTACCTTGGTGTGCGCCACATTTGCTTTTTGTGAATACTTTGCGTGAGCCAATATCGATTGGCGCACGCCACGCTCTGATTTGGTAGTTGGCTGACTGACACCATGAATTAATTGCTTCATCAAAATTTGAATTCCTTTATTGGTGTAGGCCAATGTGTCCTGGCATGCGCCATTTACATATGGAAGACTCCGTGGTCGTGTTTATTCTTCATATGGCGTGGGTCAAGCCCTCTAGTGTGCGCCATTTGGTCTTCATGGGTTGGAATCTTTGCCCGAATGCCTTGAATCAGCTCTCAATCAATCTTTTAGCAAACACATAAAAAATCCAAGCCCCAAGCCTTCATACATGTGCTGCAAAACAAACACGAAGATACCGCGCGTAAATGCGATAACAAAATCGGCTAAAAAGCCGATATTAAAAGCAAAAGAGTAGTTTTTTTTATGATATTTCCTATCCACACAAAATGGTCAAAATCATCCAAATAATTGTTCAAGTTGATGTCAAAACATCAATAAATGCATGAGAAATGAGGATAAATCATCAAGAAATGCATCATCTGGTTGACTCACATCAAGAGCTCAGTTTGAATTATCTGACCTGCAGACTTAGGGAGTTTTCCATTTGCAAACTTTCTGAGTCTGACCTACTGTGCTCAGTTTGAATTATCGGACTTGTAGACTTAAGGAGTTTCCCTTTTGCAAACTTTCTGAGCCTGACCTGAAGAGCTTAATTCGAAGTATCTAACCTGCAGACTTAGGGAGTTTGCCTTTTGCAAACTTTCGGAGCCTGTCCTGCAGATCTCAGTTCGAACTCCAATTTATGGACTTATGAATTTGTCCTGCAAATCTAAATACACCATGCATGTATGTGATGGAAAATAAAATTTTATTAAAATACACCGATGTTTCCTTACATTTTATTGAAAGAGACGATACTAAAAAAGAGAAATAACATAAATCTGGGACATGTCCAAGACATAAAACCTGTGCAAGTTATTCGCGTTCCAGCTTTGAGGTATGGTCATGGCACTTGCATAAGCTAGCTGGTATGCTCCCTCGCCAAGAACTTTTACAAACTTATAAGGTCCTTCCCAGTTTAGGTAGGGCCTAACTTAAGGCCCCTGCCTGCTCACTTCATTTCTCTTCAGCACTAGATCTCCTTGAAGTAGGAGTGCTTAAACTTGGAGTAATAGTACTGATCAATCTTTTGATTGTAGTTGGCCATTCTAATGAATGCCACATCTCTAGCTTATTTCAACTCATCTTTGGAGGGTTTGAGTTCATCTTCCTGATCTGCTTCTTTATAAAGTTCAGACCTTGGGGATGGGGGACCAATCTCTGCAGGAATGACTTCTTCACTTCCATAGGCTAAGGAGACTGGTGTCTCTCTCGTAACTGAGTTCAGCGTAGTCCTGTACGCCTACAGTTTGTTGGGCAAGTTTTCTACCTAATAATCTCCTTCTTCTTCTAGTCTCTTTTTTAAGACAGTTTTGATAAGCCTGTTTGTTTACTCTAGTTGCCTGTTCGCCTGAGGGTGGCCAATAGACGTGAAGTGTTGCGTGATGCCCATCATGATACACCATGCTAAGACTGTTATATCTTCGAACTGAGTTCCATTTTCTAAGATTAGAGACTTGGGTATACCATATCTGTAAACTATATTTTTCTAGAGAAATTTTTGAATAGCCTTGGCCGTGATCATAGTTAAAACTTCAGCTTCTACCCACTTGGTAAAATAATCAACTGGTACAATCAGAAACCTGAGATTACCTGGAGCTTGGGCAGTGGCCCGAGCAGATCTATGCCCCATTGATCAAAAGGCCAAGGAAAAACTATAGGGACCCTTGCTTTTGAGGCTTAATGGAATAAGTTGTCATGCAGCGGCACGATTTGCATTTCAGGACGACTTCGTTTGCGTCACTCTGTATGGTCGGCCAATAATATCTGAACAAATGACAATTTCTTGCTAGAGCTCAAACTCCAGCATGATTTCTAGAAATTCCAAGGTGAATATATCGAAGGAGATAGTTTCCATCCTCTTCTGAAGCACATATAAGCCATGGAGATATAAAAGATATTCTATAAATTACGTCATTAAATAGGGAGTACCTGCCTGCCCAGATTCTTAGCCTTCGGGCCTAAGATTTATCCATAGGAAGGATTCCATCCTTCAGGTAGGACACGATTGGATCCATCCATATACCTTTCTGAGTAACCGGATGAACTTCAATCTGATCGTAGCTGTGCGCTGCTAGCGGTTCTACCAGAACTCTCCTGTCTGAGACGAAGTTAGATGCTAACTTTGAAAGCGCATCAGCTCATTTGTTCAGAGATCGAGAGACCTTCTTAATCTGAACAGATTGAAAATTTCAAAGTAATTACTGAGTTACAGTAAGGTACTTTATTATGGGCTCCTCCTTTGCCTGATACTCTCCTTTGACAAGGTTTACCACGAGCTGTGAGTCACTAAACACCTACAAATTTCTGACACCAAGTTTAATTGCTAATATGAGCCCGGTAATTTGGGCCTCATACTCTTCTTCATTATCTGTCGCTTGAAACTTGAAACGTAAAGCATATGGAAATTCTTCTCCTTTGGGACTTATGAGCAAGAGACATGTCCCTGCTCCTTCTTTACTGGCTACTCCATCTACGTTCAAATTCTACAGCTCAGTTTGATCCGCCTGCTGCTCCTGTTCAATATTAATCGCAATTCCCTCAGCTATGAAATCTACTATGTCTTGGGAATTGATCGCAGTTCAGGTTTGGAAGTCCAGATCGTAAGCTGCGAGTTCCACTACCCACTATGCTAGCCTTTCTGGTGTGTCTGGTCGTGCTAATATTTGCCGTAGTGGCTAATCTGTCACCATAGTTATTGGGTGTGCCTAAAAATACGACCTTAGCTTCCTTGAAGCATGTATCAAGGCCAATGCTAACTTTTCCGCGTTAGTATATCTGACATCAGGTCCATGAAGAGCCTTGCTCACATAAAATATTGGTCTCTGTGCATTGTCTTGATCCCTGACCAGGACCGCACTGACTTTTTCTTCACACAATGTTAAGTATATCAGCAAGGTCTTCCCTTCTTGAGGAGAAGTCAAAGTGGGAAACTCAGCCAAGTAGCTTTTCAGATCGTCAAAGGCTTTATTCAATCCATTGGAACGGGCTTGTCTTTCTCAAGACCTTGAAAAAGGGTAGAGCACGCTGCGCTGACTTGGATAGGAATCTGTTTAGAGCTGCCATACGCCCTGTTAGTCGCTTTACTTCCTTAATACTCTTCAGGGGTGGCATTGTCACCAATGCAACAAGTTTGTCTGGATTCACTCTAATTCCTTCTTTTGAGATCATGTATCCTAGAAATTTACCTGATCTAACCCCAAACGTACACTTCTTGGGGTTAAGCTTCATTTGTGTCTTTCTTTGCATGCTGAACACTTCACTGACGTCAAGTAAATACTGCTCAAGAGACCTACTCTTTATTAGGAGATCATCCACGTACACTTTCATGCATCTACCGATCTGGCTACTAAAGATTCTATTCATGGCTCGTTGATACATTGCTCCTGCATTTTTTAGGCCAAACGGCATGACGATGTAACAGTAGTTGCCTAACTCTGTTATAAATGAGTTCTTCTCCGCATCTTCAGGGTCCATTACTATTTGATGTTATCCCTTGTAGGCATCTAAGAATGCAAATACTTCAATACCAACAATTGAGTCCACTAACCTGTCGATATTGGGTAGAGGATAACAAACCTTTGGGCAGTCCTTGTTCAAGTTAGTGAAGTCCACGCACATTTGCCAACTTCC
Organism: Gentiana dahurica var. dahurica; assembly: GCA_024500145.1. NCBI lineage: Eukaryota > Viridiplantae > Streptophyta > Magnoliopsida > Gentianales > Gentianaceae > Gentiana > Gentiana dahurica. Next base: position 59,050,313 of record CM044896.1, on the reverse strand, counting down.
TTCCGGTTTCTTTACGAGCATTGGGTTAGCCAACCAATCTGGAGATACCACCTCTCTGATGATATTTGCTTGGAGCAGCTTCGTTACTTCCTTCTCTATTGCATCCATTCGCTCCCTAGAGAAGTGTCTCTTCTTCTGCCAAACAGGCTTCCTGCTTGGGTCAATGTTCATCTTGTGTAGGTCCATCTAAGGGGACAGACCTGGCATATCCTCTGTTTTCCATGCAAAAATATCTCGGAATTCTTTTAGTATATCGACAAGAGTTTTCTTGTGCTGCTCAGGGATCCAAGATCTGATGTCTACGGTCAGATCCTCTTTCTATTCCTGTAGACTAACCGCTTCAACTTTATCTTCTGAGTACCAGCTTTCCTCATCTACTGGTAAGAGCTCTTCAACCAGAACTTGCTTTACCAACACCTTTATGTTGATGGTTGCCGTAAAACAGCTCCTGGATGTTTCTACCTCAACTTTGATTTCTACTGACCCTTCATAAGATGGAAATTTTATGCTAGTGTGAGCTGAGGAAATCATTGCTCGGAGGTCGACCAGAGCAGGTCTTCTTATAATAACATTATATTGCTGAGGGTGCCCTGAAAACCATGTAATTGACCAAAAGGGTTCGACCTCTTGGTCCCATTCTGAATGTAGTGGGAAGCCTGATCATGCCCACTAGGTGAACATGCGGTCCAGCGAATCCGAAGAGAGGAGCTGAGACGAGTGTCACCTCGGAATCTTTCAACTTCATTGGCTGGAAGATGTTGTAATAGAGCATGTTGACTGCTCTTCCAGTGTCGACACAAATACGCTTTACCACATGCTTGTTTATCACAACCTCGATGACTAACCCTTCATTGCTGATTATTAAAGGTGGTGAGTCCTTTGGACCAAAGGTGACTTCTCCAGAGAACCTTTGTCTTTTATAGGAGTCAGATGGGACAGCATACCTGCTACTACCCTTATAGAGTGACACTATTTAGACCACCTAAAATCATGTTGATCGTATTAACAAGACTATTGTCCATTCACCCTTCAAGATCTGGTGACGGGTCCCTTCTCCGTCTAGGCTCATCTCGGCGATCATAATACTGGTTGTAGTTTCTTCTTTTGATTTCTCTTTGATGGAGGTCAAGTTAAATTTTTAACTCGATGCCTACTAACACACTAGCAAGAGAACTAGGTTCAATTGTAGTATAGCCAGATAGAGTCGAGGTCGATCCCACAGAGACTCGGCACGAATAAAACACAACTTTATCCTATTAGAACTAAATTGGAAGGGCGGTCTACGACCAACTTAAATTCAATAAATAAAATAGTGACAACCACAAGACACAAAGACAGACTAAAGACTACTAAAACACGGATAATACGGCTGATATTATCTAAACAAATGGTATTGATTACGCTAGTAGATTATAACTCCCCCATGTGAATTAGGATGATAACGAGACAAAAAAAACGTTAAAGATTAATTATTATGACTACGGGAGTCATCCCTTAAGGTAGATTTAGCTCCGGTTTGGCCATCTAAATCATCGTGCCTCCATTACGTGACTTCGCTTTTTAATGCCTCCATCTCATATAACTTCTGACACAATTACGAAACTAGGGATGCCGGTATAAACCGTGACCTCATCTAAGCAACATTCCTAGGGTAAGGCGTACTTCTTAGATGCCGATTCAATCTATATCCTAAGTAACAATCACTTTTTGGGTTTCATGTTAAATTATGATGACAAATAATTAAGTTGATCAGGTTTAATTACTCGTTTTAATTCCAAATCAGAGAATCTGACGTAGTTGAAGCCGATCATAATATTGCCCTACACATTACCACACTCGGTCGACCGAACGACCGCATTCGGGCGACCAAATGACACGTCTCGGTCGACCGAACACAGATCTGTGTTGGTACAAATCATGATTACTTCTTAACATTTCTAACCTAGACACATGGGTTCGTAAATTAATCTACATCACGCAATCAATACAGATAAAATTACTCCATAATAAAATACAACAGATCTACGAATAAAGATTGCATAATTGAATAGTCATACCCTCGAAGACGAGAGTGACTCCCACTCTTTAATGCGCTCCCTAATCGGAGAATCCGACGAATCCACAATGAACGAACATAAAGAAAATAAAACTAAAACTCAGAATCTAAAATTGTATGAATTGTTTTGTGTTGTAGTGGTGTGTTCTCAATTTCGTAGCTGCTGCTTATATAGGAGTTGAAGCCGACATAGGGAGAATCCAGAAGATTGACATGCATTTATCACATCAGGCTCGGATGACTGAACGTACACGCTCGGTCGACTGAATGGCATGGCTCGGTCGACCGAGCCTCCCTCTTTACGCGTTTTCACACTCGGTTCGTCTGACTTGTTCCTCACTCCATGCTTTTGAATTGATCTGATTTATCTTTTCTTTAATGCTCCGATTTTCTTCTCTTTTATCTTGAGATCTCCCGATTGTATGATAATTATCTTCCCGATTTATCATGATCTGCAAAATCAGCATTTATCACACAATTAATTGCTCTTTTATAATAAAAATAGCTAAATACCAATTATCATATTAATAATCACTTATCATCAAATAATAAATATAAACACGTGATTAAACATGAAATATATATAATTAACTCCGATTTAAGGTTAGAATTTATGACATAAACATGTATATTTTAACTGTCATCAAAATGCCCCCCACTTAAACTTTGCTTCGTCCCGAACAAAGCATTAACAAGTCATTCCCCAAGACAACACTTTCTGTGGTCAACTCATACTTACACAAGAAACCCGAGTCAACTCATACCAGTCATGCTCATAAGTTAAGCATTATTCACTACTCGCTATGAATCGACGTGATTGTGTGCATGTGCATTGGTTTTATATAAATGTAGCAAGATTAGAGTTCATGCAGACTTCATATCTAAATCCACCAACATCAGCATTCATACCTCTTATGCCTCGCAATGGTTAAAGCACTAGAACAATAAGCAAGAGCGTATCTATAGGGTTTTTGGACTTGGAGACCGAGTACTACTCAAAGCCTCTAAAAATTCGAAATTTTCAATTTTTGCATATTTTTCGAATACTACTAATCTCAAGGAAGAAAACTTTTCATAGAGTATCCCCCTATCTTAGATTAAGCATAGCATCGAATATTACCACAAGCGCGGGGCTACTTTGGTAATGTTACTACAAGCCCAGTGTTTTAATGCATTGTCAAAACACAGGTACGTCCCAAGCTTATTATTCCGCTTTTGTTGGCTAGAAGATCAGAATACATCAGTCGACAAATGTTGACACTGGGTCCTCATAATCAATTATCTAAGCATTGTACACATACTTTTTTCAATTATTATAACTCATGCGGTACTAAGCGATTCACATGTTGAGTAATTTGAACAATACCTAACTACTTGCAATTGTTGGCATGAATATCCTTAAGTCTACTAACAATTTATCGCAAAAGTATAACATGACCACGTACTCGCGCAACCTTGGTTCATTTCCTATCAATTCTAATTATAAGAACTTCACAAGTTTAAGGGTACGAGTTAAACAACTTGGCATTTATCCATAAAAATTTTAAATTTGGCTCAATATTGTCTCAGTATTCCGTTCCCCTTGACTTTTTCAACACTTAGCACAATATATAGCTAAGTCCCCTGCCCCCCACTTAAACATGGCATTGTCCTCAATGACAAAAATAAATGAGAGTTCAAGATGAAAGACTTAGCTCTGGAAACGGCTCCCAAGTAAAGGAATAATATCGGAGTAATCATCGGCACAACGTGTAGAGACAGACACAACCTGTATAAACAAACAAGCTCCACGAAATCGTCAAATACCATGTCCATGGAAGTTATAAAATAACGTGGCAGTAATTAGATATAAATATCTAAAAACAATTTAAGCCACTTTACTTTATACTGCCATGGACAAGACCAAAAGGGATTTAAACCTAAAAACTCACATGACGGCTATCAAGGAAAAAACCTCGTGTATTCCGAACTTAGACTCGGAACATGGCGAGATGAAAAAAAACCGTGATAGGCGCATGCTACTTTATTAAAAAGAGAAACGAGAAAGATAGTGATAAGTAGTAGTTCTAAGTTTATAGTCGCTAGCTCGACTCAGCTCAAGATGGTTTATTCGTAGACAGGGTCATCGAGGTACAAAACCTCCTCCTCAGCAGCAGGCGGAAGCCCGTGATAATGCTTTATACGATGTCCATTGACCACAAATCTGGACTCGTCTTTGAAATTGAATAGCTCCACCGCTCCAGAAGGAAAGACTTGTTGTACTTGAAATGGGCCACACCATCTTGATTTCAACTTACCCGGGAAGAGTCTTAAGCGCGAATTGTATAAGAGAACTAGATCACCCTCTTGAAAGGTCCTATCCAGAATCTTTTTGTCATGGAACTTCTTCGTGCGCTCCTTGAAAACCTTGGCATTCTCGTATGCCTCTAAATGAAACTCTTCCAGGCGAGTTAATTCTAACATCCTCTTTTCACCGGCCAACGTCTCATCAAAGTTTAGCATCCTTGTTGCCCACATGGCCCGGTGCTCCAGTTCCACAGGCAGATGACATGCCTTTCCAAAAACAATCTTATATGGTGACATTCCAATCGAGGTTTTATATGCAGTCCTATAAGCCCATAAAGTGTCATCTAAACGTATTGACCAATCCTTCCTAGTGGTATTGACAGTTTTCTCCAGGATACGCTTTATCTCTCGATTGGTGACTTCTACCTGTCCACTAGTCTGGGGGTGATATGCAGTTGCTAGCTTATGTCGAACCCCATATTTAATCATCAGCCTTTCAAAAGGTTTATTACAAAAATGACTACCATTGTCGCTTATAATCGCCCTCGGCGTCCCAAACCTTGTAAAAATGTTCTTCTTCAAGAATCTAACCACAACCCTAGCATCGTTAGCAGGTGAAGCAATGGCCTCAACCCATTTGGATACATAATCAACAGCAACTAAGATATATCGGTTAGATAGTGATGAAGTGAAGGGTCCAACAAAATCTATCCCCCAAACATCAAAAAGTTCCACTTCTAAGATGCTCTTGAGTGGCATCTCATTCCTCCTTGAAATATTACCTGTCATTTGACAAGCATGACAGGCCTTTGCATATTGGTGTGCATCCTTAAACAATGTCGGCCAATAAAAACCGCATTGGAGGACCTTAGCCGCGGTTTTTTCTCCCCCATAGTGTCCTCCAACTTCATAGGAATGACAATGCTTCAGAATATCATTATATTCTTCTTCGGGCACACATCTTCGAAAAACATTATCAGATCCTAGCTTAAACAAGTACGGTTCATCCCAATAATAATGTCTAAGATCTTTAAAGAACTTTCTCCTTTCTTGGACAGTGAGATTTGGCGGCAGGTACTTTGCGGATAGATAATTGACAAACAAACTAAACCATGGTTGCTTCTTCTCCTTCACAACCTCTATTCGTGAAGAAACTGCAGCACAATCATTATGTCCCCTGATGGTGGTGATGGAGAAAAGTTGCTCATCAGGAAAAGATTCTCCTATCTCAGGTAATTCCTCACCATCCTCTAATTGTAAACGCGATAGATGATCGGCCACCACGTTCTCACTTCCTTTCTTATCTCGGATTTCTACGTCAAATTCTTGCAACAGTAGAATCCATCTCAACAGTCTCGGCTTTGAATCTTGCTTTGCTAGGAGATACTTAAGAGCCGCATGGTCAGTCCACACAGTGACTTTAGATCCCACTAAGTAAGATCTAAATTTGTCAAAAGAAAAGATAACGGCCAAAAGCTCCTTCTCCGTTGTTGCATAGTTTCTTTGGGCAGCATTCAAAGTCCGACTTGCATAATAAATGGGCCTAAAAATCTTATCCTTTCTCTGACCCAAAGCGGCGCCAACAGCAGTATCACTTGCATCACACATCAGTTCGAATGGCAGATCCAATCCGGTGCGACCAGAACGGGTGCAGTGATCAGTCTACTTTTTATTTCGTTGAAAGCTTTTATGCACTCATTAGAAAACACGAATGGTACGTCCTTGGCCAATAATTCGGTAAGAGGTCTAGAGACCAAGGAAAAGTCTTTGATAAACCTACGATAAAATCCGGCGTGGCCTAAAAAACCTCGCAACGTTTTAAGATTAGTAGGTGGAGGTAATTTCTCGATCACCTCGACTTTGGCTCTATCCACCTCTATACCGTTCTTTGATATGCGGTGGCCCAGTACTATACCTTCCGTAACCATCAAATGACACTTCTCCCAGTTAAGCACAAGATTAGTCTCTTCACATCTCTTCAACACTCGTGCTAGATGTGTGAGACATGAATCGAAATCGTCTCCAAACACGGAGAAATCATCCATAAAGATTTCCAAGAAATCTTCCACCATGTCCGCAAACAATGACATCATACACCGTTGAAATGTTGCGGGGGCGTTGCACAATCCAAATGGCATTCGATTATAAGCAAATGTCCCATATGGGCATGTAAATGTCGTTTTCTCACGATCTTCGGGCGAGATGTGGATTTGATAGTATCCCGAATACCCGTCAAGAAAACAATAGAAAGCATGCCCGCTCAGTCTCTCGAGCATTTGATCGATGAAGGGAAGAGGAAAATGGTCCTTACGAGTTGCATCATTTAGTTTCCTAAAGTCTATGCATACTCGATGACCGGTGATTAGCCTCACAGGAATTAACTCATTCAACTCATTGGCTTGCACCGTCAATCCTCCCTTTTTGGGAACTACGTGGATAGGGCTAACCCATTCGCTATCAGCAATAGGAAATATAATTCCCATTTCCAACATTTTGATAACCTCATCCCTAACCACTTCCTTTAATTGTGGGGTTAAACGCCTCTGAGGTTGTGCAACCGCTTTCTTTTCAGGGTCCACGGAGATCTTGTGCATACATACGCTAGGACTAATGCCCTTAACGTCAGCTATGGTCCATCCAAATGCTCCGCGGTACTCTCTCAGAACTCTCATTAGTTTCTCCTCTTGTAAGTCCGTCAAGGAAGAAGATATGATTAGCGGCAAAGTTTCATCTTGAAGAAATACATACTTCAAATTTGCAGGAAGAGGTTTTAAAGTCAAATTTGTGGGAGGTTCTTCCAAAGAGGTCTTCAACTTCTGACCAGTGAGTTTGAGTTCGAAGTACTTATGCCATGTTGGTCTATGATAAAATCTTTCAATCTCTGCAACACTTACTTCCTCTACCGGTCTTGGGGTCCCTCTACTACATCCGGGCCATATCATCTTTTCCTCCTCACTACTCACGTACTTGACTTCATCTTCTTCTTCTAAGACAGCTTCTAGAAAATCCTTGATACTTTCATGTTGTTGAAATTCTTGAACGATCCTGTCAATGGAATCTAACATGAAACATGCATCCTCTCCATCATCAGGTTGCTTCATCGTGTCAAAGACATTGAATGCAACTCTCTCTTCGTGCACTCTTAACAACAACTCGCCTTTGTAAACATCAATTAGCGTTCTACTAGTGGCCATGAAAGGTCTCCCTAATATCAATGGCACTTCATAGTTAGCTTCCATATCTAATACCACAAAGTTGACAGGGAATACAAACTTTTCAACTCTTACTAGCACATCCTCAACCACTCCACACGGTTCTTTAACAGAACGGTCAGCTAATTGCAATGTGATTGAGGTCTTCTTAAGATCTTTCATGCCTAGCTTCCGAAAAATAGACAGTGGCATCAGGTTCACGCTTGCTCCTAGATCACACAAAGCTTTGTTCAGACATGCGTTACCTATGGTGCAGGGAATGAGAAAGCTTCCCGGATCTTTGCATTTTGGGGGTAACTTATGTTGAAGAATGGCTGAACACTCCTCATTAAGGCATATGGTCTCTAAATCTAAAAGTTTCCTTTTAGTTGAGATTGCGTCTTTTAAAAACTTGGTGTACTCAGGCATTTCAGCTAGTGCTTCAACTAGGGGTATATTGATTTGTAACTTACTAAACATATCCACGAACTTCTTATACCTCTTATTATCAAACTTAGGCTTCGGTTTTGGTGGAGGATAAGGTAGAGTTGAAGGGTCGACATCAGTGAAAATTGGATACTTATTATCGTAAAGTTCAACTCTAGGGCCAGCAGGTTCTTTATACGTTCTTTGCTCAGGCAAAGCCTCGGAAGTATTAGTCTCATTGCTTGGCTCACCATCCTTATTCTTTGTGACTTTTTCTTTCTCTTGCAAGGATGGTGGAGTTACCTCCTTTCCACTTCTTGTCATGATCGCATTCAAATCCTTAGGGTTCTTTTCAGTGTTGCTTGGCAACCCTCCAGGAGGTCTAGTTGAGACTTGCTCAGCTAGTTGTCCTACCTGGTGTGTGAGATTTTGAACTAAAGCTTCCTGGTTGGTTACTTTGGCATCTGTCTTCTGACAATATTGGCTAAAGTTAGTGGCTAACTCAGCCATATATTTTGAAAGTTGCCCCATATTGTCAGTGACGACATTACTCAGTTTTTCCATCGCAGCTTCCCAACCAAAAGTTTTAGTCTGCTGTGGTACATAAGGGGTAGGCGGTTTAGGCCTTTCTCCTGCGTTAATGTCACTATATCGGAATCCAGGATGGTTATGATTAGGTCTATACCCTCCCCCGACATAATTGGCTTCTTCAGTACCAGCATTCTCACCTTGAGGTGCTACCTCGATTCCAGCCCCTTTTTCTACTCTTGTCATCCTCTCTTGCATCCCATCTACCTTATCATTGATAACAGAAAGTTGTTCTAAGATTTTTGTGGATGCACTATCATCAAATATATCAGCGGCCATCTTCACAGTAGCTATGTCATTGCCTCCCCATTGGCTATTCATCGCTATTTGCTCCATCTTCCCTTGTGCCTCCTCAGGAGATAAAAGAACAAACGCTCCATTGCTGGAGGCGTCTACTCTAATTTTCTCAGTATCTCTCAACCCATGGTAAAAAGTTTGCATTAAAAGCCAAAGAGAGATGTCATGATGAGGACACTTCCTCATAGCTTCCTTGAAACGCTCCCAAGCTTGATCAAAACTCTCCCCAGGTTGTTGCTTAAATCCTAGGATATCTTGGCGTAACTTAAAAGTTTTTCCTAAGGGAAAATACTTATTCATGAATTTTTGCAACAATTGTTCCCAAGTTGTGATTGATCCAGCCTCTAAAGAGAGAAGCCATTGCTTAGCTTTATCTTTCAAAGTGAAAGGGAAAAGCTTAAGACGAATGTTACCCTCCGGGATTAATTCTGGTTTCACAGTACTAACGATTTCCAAGAAATTCGTCACGTGAACACCAGGATCCTCGTTTTGGACTCCATGAAAAGTAGAATAATTGGTCACCATTTGAATTACATTAGGCCTAGGGTGATAGACTTCCACAGCATCTTGCGGTGCTACGATAGCGGGAATGAATTGTTCAATAGTGGGCGTTGCATAACTTTGCAAAGTACGCCTCGCTCCTTGAACTAGGGCTTGGTTCTCATTATTAGCATTTGCATTCACATTATTGGCATTATTGATAACAGGATTAATAACAGGATTAGGTACCTGGTTTGGATTGACTGGATTTCCTTCCATTTCTGCTTCAGCTTCAGAATGTTCAGAATGATCGGTTGTATGTCCTTCTTCCACTCCTTGCTCACTTTCCTCAAGATTTGGATCCACTTCTCCTTGCTTAGCCAGTTCCCTAGCTAACTTCCTATTCCTTCTCGCAAATTTTTCTATCTCATGATTATAAGGCTCAAGCGGTTCCTTCGATTTCCGAGTAGCGTACTATAAAATAATAAACAACAATAAAACAATTAATCACTAGTAAAGGCTAGGCCTTTAACTAACTAACTAAAACAGACTCGAAATAGGTTTGAGAAAAGAAAACGTAAATAAAACAGAAGCAGAATTCTATAAAACTAAGACAGAATCAGAAAATAAATTCTCGGTCGACCGAGAGCTGTGGTTCGGTCGACCGAACGTTTTTTTTTTACTATTTATAAACGACACTGTTTAATATACAGACTCTTATTCACAGATTATTCATGAATCCAGTTCTAACAAAATAAGCTATATCTCAATTTAATGACTCGAGTCCCCGGCAACGGCGCCAAAAACTTGATGGAGGTCAAGTTAAATTTTTAACTCGATGCCTACTAACACACTAGCAAGAGAACTAGGTTCAATTGTAGTATAGCCAGATAGAGTCGAGGTCGATCCCACAGAGACTCGGCACGAATAAAACACAACTTTATCCTATTAGAACTAAATTAGAAGGGCGGTCTACGACCAACTTAAATTCAATAAATAATATAGTGACAACCACAAGACACAAAGACAGACTAAAGACTACTAAAACACGGATAATACGGCTGATATTATCTAAACAAATGGTATTGATTACGCTATTAGATTATAACTCCCCCATGTGAATTAGGATGATAACGAGACAAAACAAACGTTAAAGATTAATTATTATGACTGCGGGAGTCATCCCCTAAGGTAGATTTAGCTCCGGTTTGGCCATCTAAATCATCGTGCCTCCATTACGTGACTTCGCTTTTTAATGCCTCCATCTCATATAACTTCTGACACAATTACGAAACTAGGGATGCCGGTATAAACCGTGACCTCATCTAAGCAACATTCCTAGGGTAAGGCGTACTTCTTAGATGCCGATTCAATCTATATCCTAAGTAACAATCACTTTTTGGGTTTCATGTTAAATTATGATGACAAATAATTAAGTTGATCAGGTTTAATTACTCGTTTTAATTCCAAATCAGAGAATCTGACGTAGTCGAAGCCGATCATAATATTGCCCTACACATTACCACACTCGGTCGACCGAACGACCGCATTCGGGCGACCAAATGACACGTCTCGGTCGACCGAACACAGATCTGTGTTGGTACAAATCATGATTACTTCTTAACGTTTCTAACCTAGACACATGGGTTCGTAAATTAATCTACATCACGCAATCAATACAGATAAAATTACTCCATAATAAAATACAACAGATCTACGAATAAAGATTGCATAATTGAATAGTCATACCCTCGAAGACGAGAGTGACTCCCACTCTTTAATGCGCTCCCTAATCGGAGAATCCGACGAATCCACAATGAACGAACATAAAGAAAATAAAACTAAAACTCAGAATCTAAAATTGTATGAATTGTTTTGTGTTGTAGTGGTGTGTTCTCAATTTCGTAGCTGCTGCTTATATAGGAGTTGAAGCCGACATAGGGAGAATCCAGAAGATTGACATGCATTTATCACATCAGGCTCGGATGACTGAACGTACACGCTCGGTCGACCGAATGGCATGGCTCGGTCGACCGAGCCTCCCTCTTTATGCGTTTTCACACTCGGTTCGTCTGACTTGTTCCCCACTCCATGCTTTTGAATTGATCTGATTTATCTTTTCTTTAATGCTCCGATTTTCTTCTCTTTTATCTTGAGATCTCCCGATTGTATGATAATTATCTTCCCGATTTATCATGATCTGCAAAATCAGCATTTATCACACAATTAATTTCTCTTTTATAATAAAAATAGCTAAATACCAATTATCATATTAATAATCACTTATCATTAAATAATAAATATAAACACGTGATTAAACATGAAATATATATAATTAACTCCGATTTAAGGTTAGAATTGATGACATAAACATGTATATTTTAACTGTCATCACTCTTCTTCCTCAGGGCTCTGTATTTTGAGATCGATCTATGACCTCATCGTGTTTCCCTTCCACAGCTGCAGTGTCTATGTCTCTCTGCAAATTGTGACACTGCTCTAAGTTGTCTCCAATATCCTTGTGGTACTTGTAGTATTTTCTTGGATCTCTTTCTTCACGAGGTCCTCTCATCGGAGGTGGGACCCATGCTAGACCTTTTCTATGTATTATCGTGAGTACTTGCTCTCATGTTCTATTTATGGGATAATGTCCATATCCTATAGGGCTCCCTTTTTCCCGAGCCAATCTGAGATGGGATCCGTCACACGGTCCCAGACTAGCTTTCTCTTCTTATCAGACTTGTCCTCGGTTTTATCTTTCCTGGCCTCAACTATTTCCAAGTCCCTTTTTAGCCTTTTTGCTTCTTCCCATTGACAGTGTTTTTAAGCATGCTCCAAGAACTCTTCAATGGACCTGGGGAGTTACTATTTAACTTAGCGTACAATCTACCCTCTCATAGGCCTGCTACAAAATAGGTGATTAGGAGGCATTCCTCAGTGTCTCGGACTTACCTAGACTCTTCATTAAATCATTTTAGGTATTGCAATATCATTTCCCGCCTCCTTTGTTTCATAGTAAGAAGGTAGGTTGCATTCCTTTAGAAAGGCTTAGACGTGACGAAAGCATGTCAAAATTTCTTGGCCAGAGTGTCAAAATTAGAGATCGACCTTGATGGTAATTTCCTGAACCATTCACGACCCCTGCCCATGAGTAGAGCTGGAAAGGCTTTGCACATCATCTCTTCCAGCACACAATCAATGTTCATATGTGTTAAGTACTAGAAGAGATGACCTTGCGGATTATTAGTGCCGTCATAGGGTTCCAATTTGGGTACTTTAAACTTTTCTGGTAGCTGATAGTTTATAATCAGTTCTGAGAACGGTGACTCGAATAAGAGTTCATCCAAATTTAGTCCTAGGATACCGTCAAGCTCTGCTCGAGCTGCTTTCTCTTCTTGGGCATTAACCTGCCTCTTCCACACGTTAGAGCTTGAAGACAACGTGTCCTTTTTGTCATCCTTATGAGGGGGAACAACATTGGGCACGTGTTCGTCTGACTGATCACCCCATCTTCCTTTGAGAGCCATCCCTAGGATGTTTTTTAAGATTGGAGTCTCCATGGTTTCATAGGGCCTCCAAAAGGGCTTGATGGCCGGATCTGGAATTTTTTCCTCCTCTGGCTGGTGATGTTGGCTGGTGGTTGCGTTTAGATCTTTATCTCCACCGGCAGTTTAACCAGCCGTAGTTTGAGTTGCGTCAGCCCCCTGGACCACCGGATCTTAGGCTTGGGTCTTTTTCCCGGTGTTCTTTGGTGGAGCCATTGTTGATCTTGCTGAAATTGCCAATAAAGGGCCATTCTTCTAGCGCCAATTGACGATGTTGGGGATCGTCTAACCGAAAATTCGGGCCATACTACTCATACGGAAATTAATTCAAGAACAATCAAATAATGGACTAGGGGTTATAGTGATTTTTAGACTGGGCCTAGGTGATTTCCTAAGTTGCCTACGTATCCAATCAGTATAATTCGAATCAACTCTCTCGTAGTTCCTTATGGATCGTTTATATAGAAGGCATCTCGCCCTATTTCTTGTCCAACAAGTATTAGGATTTATTTCTTAATCCCTAAGGATTATCCCATGCGCATCCCTTTAATTTAGGGATAACTACGGATGAGTTTAAAGGACAGGATCAATGTCATAATATCATGTGATTCTTTCCATGTTTATCCTATGATATAGAAACACGTTTAAATATCGGACAAGGAAAGCTAGAACCGACCTGGGTCAAGCCTCCTTAGGTCACTTCCATTCTGAGCTACGTTACCCGGCCTCCAACCTTACCAAACCATCCTGGAGTGGTAAGCTAGGTGGGACCGAGCTGACTTCCCACCTGGGGTTCAAGTCCGCTTCCTTAGTTAAACCTAGGGCTCCTGACCTTTATCATTTATTAGTTCTCTGTCCTCATTTATGACTAAATCGTTCTATATGCGACATGTTGAAGAGGTTCAGTCTTACCCTCGTCATAGCCCTTTTTGTGAAGATTAGGAAAAGTCACTATAAGTTTAAGTAACTTGATTCATTTGATAATATGATCGTGAATATCATGTTGTGCGTTATTAATAATCAGACTTGATTAATTCTATATATAACTTGTACAGAGCATAATTGTTTTGATCACAAAATTTGTCAGTTATATTTGATCACTAAGGTTCTATAACATAAGTGAATAATAAATTAAGTAAGCTTTCGCACTTAATTTATTAGTGCTTGTGTTATCTATCAAAAAATATTTTAAATGACAAACTCTCTATTCACCCCCCCCCCCTTCTAGAGTGTTTAGTTGCGCTATATCGATCCAATAAAAGACTCAATAAAGAGCTGTCAATCTAAGACAGCAGACCTATGTGAAGTCTGATAGATCCAACAATAAGAATAAAAGTGCGTGTAACAAGTCCAAAAGTCAAGAATGGTATATGAGAGAAATGAGTTCAATTTTTAAGATTTTCAAAACTCTCGAAAAGGAGATTAATTCAATTAAAATGAAACAATCTTCATATGGTTCAAGAGTTAATCGAAAAACTGACCTAAAAGGACCCAAAGAGGTAAGGGTACCAAAGAAAATCTAATTTGTTTTACTGGAAGGAAAACTGATACATGAAAAATCATCAAAACTGACTCTCACAAAACTGAGTCTTGATGATACTCAATCTTTTGGTATCAGTGCTGACAAGTTTGTTCCAAAACTGAGGAATGACAATACTAAACAATACTTGCACAAAACTAAGACGTATGCAGCTGTAGATACATTGTATTAATCACTTTTACTGATACAGTCTACCGATGACAAGGAAACTTATTGCCTACATCAGTCGTAACCGTCGATCTACCCACTAAACATTACTTTTCTGTATCTCTAGGAAAACGACATGGACCTATGACACGACAACTCACCCATTCAAGTTCCACCAGCAAATTATTTTATCAAACCTATTTATACCACTTAATTTTCCTCACTTAAAATTTCTCGATATCATCTGCATCTGAAAACTTATCCAAAATCATCTCTCCCCACTTGCAAATTCTCCCAGAAAAGTACCAAAAAAATGACTGATTACAAAACTGAAGCAGGAATGATCATCTCCATTGATCAATTCCTCACCAAATCGACAATTCATGACTTGCACAGGAGATTGTGAAAAGAATCCGTAAGATCAAAGGACATTGTGTATGCTTGGAGAGCATATGTCAATTTAATTAAAATGGAAGTACATCATGCAATGACAATAATTTACTGGAGTACATGACTACTGTTAATCAGAAGAAGTTAGCAGTCACTGAAGAAACTATCATAGAGATATTTGGCTTTGAGAAATCAACAAATTTAGCATCTATTGAGGTAACCAAAGAGCAAAAGAATAAATTTTGGAAGGAAGCTTCCGAGAGTCTAGAATCAAATGTTTCACTTATAGGCAATATAGGATTGTTGAAATATGAGTTTAGCTTCTTAACTTAGATGTTCGCCAAATGCATCATTGGAAACTCTAGAACTTTAACAATTTATCTGGATTGAAATGAGACCTTCTCCACTTCTTTTGGTTTAATGAGATATTCAACTGGACCAAGTATGTATTCAACCAGATGGTCAGTCAGTATAATGCTGGGGTCAAACCATGAAAGAAAACAGAGGAAAAGAAAGGAAGGTTCTTTCAGACAAAGACACTCGCACAACTAGAGCAGAGGATACTCAATAATTTTGAGGTTCCTAAAGTTTTTATGACTGAGATTATTGATGGAAAAATTGCAATCAAGTCAGAAAAGACCAAACCCAAGGCAACCAAAAAGAAAACTGAGCTAGAAGCTGCTGAACCTAGCAAGAAAAAGAGGAAAGCTGAACCCATGGAAGTTAAATCTAAAAAGAAGAAGAAGTCTTCCAAGGAAGTTGTGTTGGTTGAAGATATTGATGTTCAGGTCGATAAACTGAAATAAATGAGAAGACAGTTCAAAAAATCTGTTGAAGATAAGAAAGAAGAAGAAGAGGAACGATCAGGTGACAAAACTGAAAAAGACTTGAAGAAAAGGAAAGTTGAATCATCTTTAAGACCAATTCCTTTAGACACTTAAAGTTAGTCTCAACAAATCAAGAAATTGAAGGCTGATGAAGAAACCCCTACCAAGTCAAAAACTGATGATCAGGAGAAATCAGTTTTGGAAGAACAAGAAATTGAGGATATCATGGAAGATTATGATGAAATCCCACTAGAGATTGCAGGAATGTTGACTCTGATAAGTAAAGCTCAATCTACTCCACAGAAGTCAGCATCCAGACAAGCCAAGAGGACTTCATCCTGAAGCCTCTCAGACTGAGAAACAAGAAGTAACTGAGAAGTCAGTTCAGCATTCAATCAATCTTGATGAAGAAACACAGAAGGTTAAACAAGAAAATACTATTTTGACAAGGAACAATCTTTGGGAGAAATTGAGAGAGAAAAACAACATGAATCAGTTGGGGAACCAATTATTGAAGAAAGAGTTGTTACACAACAAGAAGAGGTTGCTGAAACTACACCAACTTAGAAAGTGAATGAATCTTCTATCATCAATGAAACTAAGATTGCAACCTTTATAGAAGCTCTTATTGAACAAATTGAAGTTGATCCTATAATTGACATAGAGTAAAGGATCAAAGCTGATAGCAAGAGATTTGATGAATATACTCACTAGTATAATTCCATAGGCAATCAGGAAGTGAAAAAAGAGCAGATGATGATAGATGAGCCCTAGGCTTTTGGACTATTTGACATTACTCACTTATCTCAATTGTTTGATGTTTCAAACATTTGGCGTAATGGACATACAACCATTAGAGCTCGTCACTAGAAAGAATTGATGGGTGGAGAACCCCAACGAGAATCAAATAAGAAAGTTGATAATGATGATGATGACTCTCAGGGTAATCCAGATTTGTAAATAGGAATTCTTGCATCCATTCAAGAAACCAGAACTGAGAAAGCTGATGATGAGAAGCATAAAGTAGACTCGGAAGATAGTGGAAGTTTTGAGGAATCCACTGCATCTGATTCAGAGTGAAGTCTGAATCTCAACCTAATGAACAACCAGAACTAAAAGGAATTGATTCTCCTAATGATAGAGGAGTTCTGGATGTAGCCAAAGATACAGTAACTCAAGTTGAAGAAATTGAGACTGAAATCGAAGAGAAAGGTGTACCAGTTGAGATGGAGACAATTGATACATAAACTGGAAAGAAAGAAACTGAAACTAACCCCAAAAAAAAGGAAAATGAACCTTCTAAGGGGGAAGTCAGCCGGATAGAAGAAGTTCAGAAGAAAGGTGAAACTAAAATTGACATTGTTGGAAATGAGCTACAGAAGATTCCAACTGAGACTGAGAAGAAAGATGAAGAAAAATCAGTTTAAGGAACTGATGTAAAACAAAAGATAGGTGTCATGAGGTACACCACTTGTTCAATCTTTGAAATAGAGACTAAAAATGTGGATGTACTAGAAAAGATCATGACAACGTTGCTTGAAGGAGAAAAATAAATAAAAGTAGTACTAAAGGAAGTACGAGAGATCAAAGATAATTGCCTAGACACTCTAATCAACATAAGAAAAACAACCATTGAGTCTGAAGCTAGGAAAACTTAGACTCAAGTTATTCTTGAGAACCTCGCAAATGACTTACACGCCAGAGTACTGATGATAGAGAACACACTTAAAGACTCTGTTGTGGCCCAAACCATATTGGCATCCAATCAACAGCATCTGAATTTAATCTTTCTAAATATACTTTCCAATGATGATACCAATAAGGGGGAAAGTAAGGACATCTTAAAAGTCAATGCTGAAGAAATGAAAGGAGTTCTAGGAGCAAATAATGACAAACTGACAGAACAGAAGAAATCAAGAGCTAATCTAACTGATGATGAACAGAACTGATGGTTAAGTTTTCTCAACCTACTTGTCACGGATTTTATTGACACAAACAAGTAATAAAATTTATAAATCCGGTATTCCCCAAGTGTAGGGATCGTAGTATAGCGATTAATACCGGAGTCGATCTCAGGGAATCGGAGGTTGTGGATCCTAGTTTTTATTCCTAAACTAACTATTGTCACGAGAATCTAAACTAAATAGAAAACTAATTTAAACAAATATGCATAAAAGGAACTAGACAGAGGATTGAATCCAATGCTAGGCAAGATTGAAAGAAATAAAAACTAACTAAGTCGCAGAAAAATAAAATAAACTAAACTAAGCTAAGCAATTCGAGTCAAGTGATTTAAATCAAATTTTAACGAATGAACAAGCAATTGTTCCACCTATCCTATCAACGTTTGATACTAATTCGGATTATTTCGTGATCTCTACTCAAGTTGTGATTCACCTATCTAAGGCATGAACACCTACTTTCGTAGACAAGTTCGTTTTCTAATCTTCGATCTTTCGATTAAAGATTAAGTCTTTCTAACCTAGGCGTGAAATCTTTCAATTTCTAACCTAGAGATTCAATCTAATAACTTTCGTTGTGATTAGATTAAAAGTCTAAACTTTTATCATGGTGTTCTAAGGTTAACATGACTTTCATCAAGCAAACAATAAACAAAGGCACGGATCTTTCGATATAGCATCCAATCAACATATAAAAACATGATAAAAGTAACAACTTTAATAGACACTCACAAAATAATCATGAACTAGAGATCAAACTATTGAAACGGATGGCTTCACAACGCTCGTTCAAGGAGGATTTAGCCTCCTAGCATCCTTTGCACATCGAATTGTTGAATAAAAAGTACATGGAATTAATTAATCTAACCTAGGAATTTAAAGGCATAAAATTTGATAAAAGTAGTAAAGAACCGCAGCCAAGCTGCTCCTAAAATTTTAGGGTTCGAATTGTTTTTTATGTTGAAGGAAATCCGCTGCTTATATAGAGTTTTAGGTCGGTGCTGCTAAGTCGGCAATGTGGACGCTCGTCCGCTCTGCCATGAACTCCTTCCAAACGCTCGTCCTTGCTCCGTCCATAGACTCTGTACTGATTTCTTCATCTGGAACGCTGGTTCATCCTTGAACGCTGCATGAACGCTCGTTCAAGTTCAGTTTGATGTGATTTTTCCATCTTTATCTCTTTTCCTCATTCCACTTTATCATTATCTCTTTCTCAATTGAACTTAGCTCGACTTTGATCACTTTTTATCAGCATCTGAACCACATAACTGCACCTATAACACATAGAAAAGATTGCAAAAATGTAATATAATTCAAATAATCATAATTGCATATTAAGAACACATAAATTCACCAATTTTGCGATTAAACCGATAAAAACCTCACTTGCTCAATAACTCATTTAAACACTCGTTTTCTATGCAACATATACAAATATAGAGGGAAATCATTATGAAATATAGCATTATAAAACGTACAAAATCACCCTTAACAACTCCCCCACACTTAAACTTTGCTCGTCCCGAGCAAAACAAAAACAAGATAAAGGCTCGGAAAGAATATAAACACCTCAACACATATACCATAGACTCAATAAATCAGAAGTTCACCCGAGTGTGTGTGCATAGCCATAGAAAACTTCCACTAAATCCAAACTCGAATATTTCAAGCAAAACTAGCTATACCCCCTTCAAACTAGTAATAAAAGATACTCATAAGATGCACCCTACAAAACGGAACATATCCCGAAAAAGATGATAGAAAACATTTAAGACCTTTCCGACATACTTAGAGGATAATCCCTACAGCATATCCATCGGTTTATACTGGGGATAAGATTAACGATAACTAAGTCTCATTTCATTCTTTTCATAACAATTCTTAAGTTGATTCAATTGATTTCACATTTAAACACACATCAGAATAAGCTATTGCTCATCATAGCAGAATAGGACATACGTGGTATACCCTACCTTACTCAAATCATAAAACAGCTTTTTCTGACTGTCGTGAGCTTTTGGTCATCATAGTGGAATAAAACATTTCGAGATAATGCCTTACCGCACTCAAATCATCGACCAGCTTCCGACACACACTATTGATTTCATTATTAACTCAACTTTTTCAAATGACATTAGTTACGTATTACTTATCACATTCAAACTTCTAGATATTCACAATACATCGTACTTGGAACTAAACACAAACTATCATAAGTCTCACGATATGAACATTAGCACTAAGCACATGACTTATAAGGAATCAAACATCACTAATCAAAAGGGGTATAACTTTATAAATAGCTCATCATTTACTATGGCTTGTGAAAAATAAATCTTGGTGAAACGTCTAACTTATGGAACATACGGCATACAGCATCAATGAATATAACAAACCGAACAAAAACATGCATTGCTCACTCGAGACAAAACAAAATTTTTTAAAATTTAGCTCATTTTAGCATAGAAATAAAATCATGTAAGCAAATGTATAGATACATATCGACTTATCCCCTCCCCCACACTTAAATAACAACATGTCATCATGTTGTGCAGAAAGTAAAAAGATATGAAACTTAGCTGATTGTCGTTCAAATGTGGCAATTCGGGAAGTGGGCATGCTCCAGATCCAAAAAGGCTCGATGAGAACAGTAGACTGTGGACCATCCACCGGAAAACTGATATCATATAAAAACTCACAAAAGCTAATGCAAATACCCTGCACACATGAAAAGCAAAGAAAAAAAAAACCTCGGGGGACACAAGGGATTATATCATGTCGCTCAAAAGCAATAAAGATAAAGATAAGAGGAAATCAATACAAAACAACACTTCGACCCTTTATAGGACTGGGACGGCTGACTGACAAAAACAAACACAATCCTAATAAAACTGAACTAAAACAACGAAAAACAACTAAAGAAAGAAACTAATATAATAAGGGATATCTAGGATGCCTCCTAGTAGCGCTAATGGTTATTGTCGTTAGCTCGACACATTTGAAGCTCAGCCTGGATCAGGCCATTTAACCTTTCTGCCAGCCACTACCTCGTTTAAGCTCCGGTCCGTAGTGTGGCTGCAGAAACATCATCTAACACATGGGGTAAAATCTTTTATAACCTTCCAAACTCGTTTAATCTTCCCCATGGCTGATTTCTTTCTTCTCTGATTCCTCTGATGACGTTTAAGCTTTTGCTCTTTTTCATACTCCTCCATATCCCAACTACCTGCTAGAACTTCTGCTGATGAACCAATACCGTCATTCTCGGAGAATAAATCGGATGAAAACTCGTCAAATTCATTGACCTCTGTAACACCACATCCGAGAATATCGAGAAATTTAACAATCAAAGGTTTTTCTTTAGGTTCACCAATGTAGTGCTTGCACCTTTGACCATTAACTCGAAACGGTTGGTCTGGATAACCGCGTAGTTCTAGAACACCTCCAGGAATGATTTGGAGAATCTCAAAAGGACCGGACCAACGCGTTCTCAACTTCCCAGGAAACAAATGTAACCTAGAATTGTATAAGAGAACTTGCTCGCCGACTTGGAATTCTCTCTTCTTTATCTTGGCGTCATGTAGTAGTTTCATCTTCTCTTTACTAATCCTGGCGCTTTCATAAACCTGGAGTCTAAATTCATCCAGCTCATGCAACTGCTGCAATCGATGTTTCCCATAGGATTGGGAATCGAAGTTCAAAAACTTCGTAGCCCAATACGCCCTGTGCTCTAACTCGACTGGCAGATGGCACGGCTTACCGTAAACCATTTGATATGGCGACGTACCCATAGGGGTCTTATAGGCAGTCCTATATGCCCAAAGTACATCGTCCAACTTCAGACTCCAGTCTTTTCTATGACTATTCACCGTCTTCTCCAGGATTTTCTTAAGACTCTGGTTGCTTCGCTCAACCTGACCACTAGTCATCGGATGATACGGTGTGCCGATTTTATGGCGAACACCATACTTCTCGAGGACTTTCTCCAAAGGTCGGTTACAAAAGTGTGTCCCTTCATCACTTATCAAGGCACGTGGACATCCAAACCTCACAAAGATGTTTTTCTTCAAAAATTTCATGACCGTTTTATGATCATTGTGAGGAGTGGCTACTGCCTCCACCCATTTCGATACATAATCTACGCAGACTAAGATGTATTTGTTGCCACAAGATGATGGGAAAGGTCCCATAAAATCGATGCCCCATACAACAAAGACTTCGCACTCTAAGATGGGTTTCAAGGGCATGTCAAAACGCCTTGTCAGAGTTCCGGTTCTCTGACACCTATCGCAAGCTTTACAAAAGGTTTATGTATCCTTAAAGATCGTAGGCCAATAGAACCCGGACTGGAATATCTTAGCAACCGTTTTCCAAGGACCAAAGTGACCACCAGTGGGTCCACTGTGGCATTGCTCGATAATCTCTTGTTGCTCAGATTCAGGAACGCATCTCCTAAGCAAACCATCTTTGCAGATCTTAAACAGATAAGGTTCATCCCAAACGAAATATTTCATATCAGAGAAGAACTTCTTCTTCTCTTGATACGACATTTCGGGATCAAGGTAACGGGCATGAAGGTAGTTCACAATGGAAGAGTACCATGGAACATCAGGAGGACGAACGTCTATCAACATAATGTTTTCTAGAGGAAAGTAAAGATCTATATCATCAGGATCACCCTTTCCTCACTTAACATTCTAGAAACGTGATCCGCCACTACATTCTCACTGCCCTTTTTGTCCTTAATTTGAACGTCAAACTCTTGTAGGGTCAGTATCCAACGCAGTAGGTGCGGTTTAGCATCCTTTTTAGTCATCAGATACCGCAAAACAGCATGATCAGTCCACACAATCACTTGAGCACCCAGCAAGTAACTACGAAACTTATCCATAGCAAAGACTACGGCTAATAATTCCTTTTCAGTTGTCGTGTAGTTAACTTGAGAAGGATTCAGTGTGTGACTGGCGTAATAGATAGGTTGGAACTTTCCATTAAGCTTTTGCCCTAAGACTGCACCAACTGCATAGTTGGATGCATCGCACATAAGCTCAAAGGGCAAGTTCCAGTCTGGCGATATAAGAATTGGAGCGGATATTAACCGATTCTTGAGCTCCTCAAACGCTTGCTTGCAGTTTTCATCGAAATTGAACTCAACGTCTTCCTTGAGCAGAGTAGATAGGGGCTTGGCTACTTTGGAAAAATCTTGGATGAATCTCCTATAGAAACCGACATGTCCGAGGAAACCTCTGACTTCGCGTACATTCTTAGGATAACTCATCTTCTCAATGGCTTCTACCTTGGCTCTATCTACTTCTATACCTTTGGCGGACACTTTGTGGCCAAGGACTATGCCTTCATCTACCATGAAATGGCATTTTTCCCAATTAAGCACTAAGTTCTTTTCCACACATCTAGATAACACCTGATTAAGATTATTGAGGCAATCATCGAAGGATTGACCAAAGACCGAGAAATCATCCAAAAAATCTCCATGCACTTTTCAACTAGCCCGTCAAAGATTGCCATCATACACCTTTGAAAGGTGGCCGGGGCATTACAGAGACCAAATGGCATCCGCCTGTAGGCGAATGTCCCATAGGGGCAAGTGAAAGTGGTCTTCTCTTGGTCCATAGGATCGATGGGTATCTGAAAATATCCTGAATACCCATCCAGGAAACAGTAGAATGCGTGGCCCGCCAGACGCTCAAGCATCTGGTCAATGAATGGAAGGGGGAAGTGATCTTTCATGGTTACCTCATTGAGCTTGCGATAATCGATGCAGACTCGGTAACCAGTGACAAGTCTCAATGCAATTTCCTCTCCCTTCTCATTCTTCTCAATCGTAATTCCACCCTTCTTGGGAACTACCTGAGTCGGGGAAACCCATTCACTATCCGTGATGGCATAAATGATTCCCATGTCCAGAAGTTTGATGATTTCCTTTTTAACAACTTCTTGCATGTGAGGGTTAAGCCTCCTTTGGGGCTGTCTTACACATTTAGCACCCTCACTAGTCTTGATCTTGTGCATGCAAATGTCAGGAGATATTCCTTGGATATCTCCTACTTGCCAACCAAATGCTTTTTCATTACGTTTCAAGACGTTGATTAATTTCATCTCCTCTATACGAGACAGCTTGGCGGATATAATCAATGGAAGCCTGTCACCTTCTCTTAGAAACACATACTTTAGATGTTTAGGCAACGGCTTCAGCACTAAATCTGTAGGGGGGTCTTCTAAACTTGACTTGAGATCTCCACTTTTCAACTCGATATCACTAAGTTTACTCTGTGGTCCTACCGCCAAAGCTTCTCCTTCTAACAATTCTTTCTCAAAGTCAGCTGCTAATTGATCTAGATTAACCACACCATGGCTATTCAGATTTTCGATCAATCGCTCATATTCCGCTTCCACAGCCTTGACTTGCTCGTCCATACAGTCATTAAAGTCATGAAATGACTCCTCAATGGAAAAGCCGGTTGGAGAACCAGAGGGTACTTGAATAGATTTAGAGACACTATAGCTCACCTCTTGGTCACCAACTCGAATAGTTACTTGCCCACCATCGCAATCGATGAGGGCTCTAGCTGTGGATAGGAAAGGTCTCCCAAGAATCAGGGGGACTTTCTCATCTTTTCCCATATCTAAAACGTACCAATCAACAAGAAAGGTAAATCTATCGATCTGGACTAAAATGTCTTTCAGAATCCCTGAAGCTTTCTTAGAAGATCTATCGGCGAACTGAAGGTTCATGGAAGTGGGTTCTAGAAGACTTTGTAAACCCAGCTGCTCACACACAGACAATGGCATCAGGCTGATGGATGCACCCAAGTCACATAAAGAATTTGGAAAGATTAAGCCTCCCATCTGCAATGTGAGCACGAATTTTCCGGGGTCACCTCTTTTGATTGGTAAGTCTGGATAATTGATCATTGAACAATCCTCACCAATTGCCTGATCCATTTCTGCTAACTTCTTCTTCGAAGAAACAACATCCTTGATGAATTTAGTATACTTAGGCATCTCAACCAAAACTTCAGATAATGGAAGATTAACCTGAGTATTTTTCAGCAAATTAAGCACTTTTTCATATTTCTTAACTTCACTCAAGGGAATGTTGCTTCTCCTAGGTGGGAATGGAAGCTTCTTCAACTCACTCTCAGAAAATACTTTGTTTGAGGAAGCACTGACAGCTTTGTCTTCCATGTCCTTCCACCTTACAACCTTTTCAGACTTTTTATTAGTCAGGGGATCACCCTCCTGACTTTCACTTGATTCTTCATTCCTCAGGGGAACAGCCACCTGAGGACTTACAACTTCTCCACCTCTCAGGGGATCAGCCATCTGAGTCTTTCCTTGCAGAACGGGGGAACGTAGATGCTCAACTTCCCCTCCTGCCTTATCACTGGCAGGAGGGGCTAGTGGTTTCCCTGGTGAGAGGGACCACTCAGTTGAGTACCGCTTCTAAGATTCATTGCACTGGCCTCTGGCATGCCATAAGGAATCGAAGGAACTAGGTAAGTGCTTTGGCCACAATTGAAATCAGTTTGGGCTACTAGGCCACCCTTTGGATTTTTCTCTATAGAACTGGGCAACTGCCCTGATGGTCTAGAAGCTTGCTGGTCAGCCATCTGCTTCTCAAGGTTCTTGATTGTGCTCAGCAACATTTGGATATTATTATTTTGCTCCCTCTGGAAGTTATTGTTCTGCTCCTTCAGTTCCTTCTGATAGGAGTCCAATCTAGCTTCAAGATCATCGACGCGAGAGGGGCCTTGAGAGTTCTGAATGTTTTGAGAGAAAGGTTGGCTAGACCGACTTTGAAATGCGGGATTTGGATTCTTAGGCCAACTTTGATTTAACCCTTGATTTTGATTCGAGGAATTCAAGCTCGGGTTCTGATTAAAATTAGGGTTTCGATTGAGATTCGAGTTTTGATTGAAGCTTTGACGGAAACCCTGATTTTGAAAATTGCCCTGGCCAGAGAAATGATTTCCAAACCTCTGATTCGGCTGGCCATTGAAGGCATTGATCTCTGCGTTCTGTCCAATCATAGGACAGAAACGAGCAGTGTGCCCCATATCGTCACATACTTGGCATGCGACTTGATTATACTGTCCATGATTCTGGACAACATTGACTTGATAAGGAACAGGGGAATTAAATTGACACTGGCCAACCATATGGCCAGTCTGAGAGCAATTCTCGCAATACAGAACTTGAGAGTTCTGTAGAAATGAAGGAGTCTGATAACTCGGATTTGGAGATGTCGTGAGAGTAGCCAGCTGCTATTTCAGCATGGCGATTTCATTTTGCATTTTCACCTCCTCGATCCTAGGAGGAGGAGGTGGTGCCTGAACAGCTTGGAAGGAGGGGGCATAATTATATTTGGCAATGTCTTCGAACAATGCCCACCCCTCTTGAGGCGTTTTCCTCAGGAATGCCCCACCTGATGAACTATTGACCATGCCCTTGCTGAGCTCGGTCAACCCACTGAAAAAAGTATTGACTTGCCTCTGCAAGTCTAACCCATGGTGGGGGCATTTACGAAGAAGAGCCTTAAATCTCTTCCATGCCTCAAAGAATGATTCTGTTTCCGTTTGATAAAAATTGTATATTTCCCTTAAACACTGGGCTGTCTTGGCAGGTGGAAAGTATTGACTTAAAAATTCTTTCTCCAATGCAGCCCAGGTGGTAATGGATTCCGTAGGGAGAGAGCTATACCACTCTTTAGCTTCTCCCTTCAAAGAGAATGGAAACAGTGTAAGTTTAATCGCATCCTCACTCACACCTTGAATGCGTGTCGTACCACATATCTCCAGAAATGTGTGTACGTGTGTGTGAGGATTTTCAGAAGGGGACCCGTGAAACATTGATGCATGCTGCATCATCTGAATGAGTCCCGGTCTTAACTCGAAAGTCTGTGCAGTAATGGCTGGGATAACAATAGCCGGGTTGACTGTGACCGCGCCAGGCATGGCGTAGTCTGCCAACGCACGTCTATCTTCGGCAGCCATTATTACAAAAACAGGTGGTTGAAGCCTAAAAATGAAGAATTTATTTTTTCTAGAAAAATTATTTTCCCGCCAAATTTCGGGGAAAAAGAAGCAAAATTTTTTCTGGTAAAATCAAATTTTTTTCCAGGACTCCTGACACCGTACTAGTTACGAAAACACAAAAAAAATTCTTGCCTAATTTTCCCGCCAATTTACTCACTGAAGCAAGAGGACAGACGGGCGTCCAAGGTCCTGGACGGGCGTCTGCCTGGCGGTTGAAGTGGACGGGCGTTTGGCAATCCAGACGCTCGTCCAGTAGAATAAAACAAAGCAGAGCTGTCGATTTCCAGACAGACGGGCGTCCACTAGTCAAGACGCCCGTTTGAGTGCAGAAAACGGGAAACAGACAGACAGGAAGAGCAGAAAACTAAAGGGGAGAACAGCTAAACCTAGGGAAATTGATAACTATAAAAGTTAACTACGAACAACCCTAATAATCTAAACTATAATCCTAACAAAGGAAACCCTAACTAACCTAATATCTAAAGGTTAATCTAACTAACAACCTAAAAACAGAAAATAAAACAAAACAACAACAGAAACGAAAAACAACAAAAACAAAACTAGGCAAACCGTCCGGTTCCCCGGCAACGGCGCCAAAAACTTGTCACGGATTTTATTGACACAAACAAGTAATAAAATTTATAAATCCGGTATTCCCCAAGTGTAGGGATCGTAGTATAGCGATTAATACCGGAGTCGATCTCAGGGAATCGGAGGATGTGGATCCTAGTTTTTATTCCTAAACTAACTATTGTCACGAGAATCTAAACTAAACAGAAAACTAATTTAAACAAATATGCATAAAAGGAACTAGACAGAGGATTGAATCCAATGCTAGGCAAGATTGAAAGCAATAAAAACTAACTAAGTCGCAGAAAAATAAAATAAACTAAACTAAGCTAAGCAATTCGAGTCAAGTGATTTAAATCAAATTTTAACGAACAAACAAGCAATTGTTCCACCTATCCTATCAACGTTTGATACTAATTCGGATTATTTTGTGATCTCTACTCAAGTTGTGATTCACCTATCTAAGGCATGAACACCTACTTTCGTAGACAAGTTCGTTTCTAATCTTTGATCTTTCGATTAAAGATTAAGTCTTTCTAACCTAGGCGTGAAATCTTTCAATTTCTAACCTAGAGATTCAATCTAATAACTTTCGTTGTGATTAGATTAAAAGTCTAAACTTTTATCATGGTGTTCTAAGGTTAACATGACTTTCATCAAGCAAACAATAAACAAAGGCACGGATCTTTCGATATAGCATGCAATCAACATATAAAAACATGATAAAAGTAACAACTTTAATAGACACTCACAAAATAATCACGAACTAGAGATCAAACTGTTGAAACGGACGGCTTCACAACGCTCGTTCAAGGAGGATTTAGCCTCCTAGCATCCTTTGCACATCGAATTGTTGAATAAAAAGTACATGGAATTAATTAATCTAACCTAGGAATTTAAAGGCATAAAATTTGATAAAAGTAGTAAAGAACCGCAGCCAAGCTGCTCCTAAAATTTTAGGGTTCGAATTGTTTTTTATGTTGAAGGAAATCCGCTGCTTATATAGAGTTTTAGGTCGGTGCTGCTAAGTCGGCAATGTGGACGCTCGTCCGCCAAAATGGACGCTCGTCCGCTCTGCCGTGAACTCCTTCCAAACGCTCGTCCATGCTCCGTCCATAGACTCTGTACTGATTTCTTCATCTGGAACGCTGGTTCATCCTTGAACGCTGCATGAACGCTCGTTCAAGTTTAGTTTGATGTGATTTTTCCATCTTTATCTCTTTTCCTCATTCCACTTTATCATTATCTCTTTCTCAATTGAACTTAGCTCGACTTTGATCACTTTTTATCAGCATCTGAACCACATAACTGCACCTATAACACATAGAAAAGATTGCAAAAATGTAATATAATTCAAATAATCATAATTGCATATTAAGAACACATAAATTCACCAATTTTGCGATTAAACCGATAAAAACCTCACTTGCTCAATAACTCATTTAAACACTCGTTTTCTATGCAACATATACAAATATAGGGGGAAATCATTATGAAATAGCATTATAAAACGTACAAAATCACCCTTAACACTACTCAGAGGAGACTTGCATTAGATTCTTAGCTATATGAATTTTTCAAGAAAGTACCCATAGCTAAATGTGAAATCAAACAGCAAGCTTTGGAAAAATTATTATGGATGAAGGAAATCTACTTCACTACATGAAGAAGCTAAACAAATGGGAAAAAGTTGTCACCTTGAAGACAGCTGAAGAGAATACGACGGAAACTGGCCTAGCATCAGCCAAACAAGTGATTGAAGAACTCACAACTGATGAAAAACATAGAAAGAGCATGATGAGATTCACCATTCTATACAAAAACAAGTTCTTCGAAAATACACCGATGGCTACTTCATGGAAAATCCGACAAACATCAACAACCTAGATTATGTACCAGATTTTGAGCCAATGAGACAATCAACTGAAGCCTTTGACAATTTGGTTTTGGAGTTAGCAGAGAAGAAAAATGAAGAAACGATCAGAACTAATACTGGGGATAAGTCAGCCTTAAAAATCAGTTTTTCGTTTCAAGTGTATTTTATCACTTATGTAATCCGACTCATGAAATGAATAAGATCATTTTTGATGTGTTATTTTTTTTACTTTTGTCCTTGTCTTTTTTCATTTCTTTTAAGGAGGGTATTGGATCATCAAAAAGGTGGAAATTTTTTGAAGTAAAATTTGGTTTTGATGATGATTCATCTTTTGTTTATTAACCCCATTGATGAAGTGTCATAACTAGCTGTTATAATGCAAAGCAAAATGATGTCTAGAATTGAATGTATATGACTTCTCAAAGTCTGATTATTGTATAGGTCATAACAGACAAGCACTGTAATAGAAAGGATTAAAACATAAACTGAATCAAGAATGGTTCGCTGAGGGATAAAACTTTGTTGACCATTCAAAAAACTAAAGATTCAAGGCTGAGAGAACAAACACAGTTATGAAGGGTGAGGGACTAGACTCAGTTTAGAAGGATTGTAGAACTGGGGGTTCAAACTCATTTTATGAAGACTAAAAGACGAGACTATAAGGTTAGAATTCAGGTAAGTCTGTGATGGCCTTAACCGACGTTACAGATCTTGTATAGAAGGACTATGTTACATATGGACAATGTAACTTAGTTACAAGCTTTTATGGTGTACTCTAATCTCACAAATAAAGGATCAGATGAAGAACTTGGAGTACTCATTATTGAAGAAAGGTAAAAACTGATTTAATTCTCCAAGACAGTTGAAAACTGAAAACACATAAGAATCAGTTTTTACTGAGATATAAATCAGTTATTCAGAACGTTGAAGATCAAGAAATTTGATTGGATATCAATCTGTCATTATCAGTAAGGACACTGACATCTGACTTCTACTAAGCTGGACCACCAATGGCTATAAGGATTCAAATTCAAATGTTGGAAAAACCCTATAAATAGAGGACCTTGCACTCAAAGAAGAGTATGCAAGTTTTGAAGCTTAAGGAGGAGTTCACAAATTTATTCTAAAGATCAAGAATTAAGGAGGAAAGAAATTTGTTTTTAAGAACTCATGTTAAGTCCATAAATGTAAATTCAAGAACCAGAAATCTTCTAAGTGTTTTGAAAAGCATTCAAGAAATCATCAAGAAAGGATAACACTTGAAGAAACATAGCTTACTGTGCTCATCATATACACCTAGAAGAAGAAGCTCACACACAAGTTGAATCACTTACTTGATTCAAGTCTCGACTTTGATTTCATCAAAGGTTAGACTATGAAACACCAAAGTTGCGTGAAGGACAGTTGAGGTGCAGTCAGGAAGACTGTGTTTGTGGTGGAGCTAGTGAAAAGGCAATTGATGACGGTTAAAATAGTTTATCCTACGGCATCAACATTCTATCCATTATGAGCTAAAAATAGTTGTTTCGACCTATAAATATGAACCATTTACGTTGAATATCATATGTCAGGTTCGTCAGTCGAGAAATATGCACTTAGCGTTTATTTTCCCCATTATTTTGTGCATTATTTGATGATTTTCAGGATACGGAATATTGGGCTGAACATGATGGATGAATCTAGAGTGGACTGAATGAAAGTAATGGGCCTAGGGTATTATAGAAGCAACCAAGTTAAGTCGGTTGAAGAAAAAAGACAAAAGTACCCCCGGTAACCCGGGAGGCGGTGCCGACTTACCGAGGGTCTTGATCCTTTTGAAACTCATTTTCTTGGACGAGGGTCGAACTAATTGTTCCTAAGTCGGTTTAGATAGCTATAAATAAGAGGCTTCACCTTAGAACTCAATGTACCATACAATTTACAAGTATTATGTAATAAAAGTTCTTTGTTCTTCATTTTATTTATTTTATGAGTTCTGGTCGGAGAGATGACGGAGTCGCCGCCTAGGGTGAGATCCGAGGGAGATCTATTCAACTAGTATTTTCCAAGATGTAGATCGATCGTTGTTCTATTCAACTAGTATTTTCAATTGCTTATTTAGTTTAACTATATAATAGTTAGTTTAGTTTACCCCATGTGCTATAGATCTGATTCGTTGGTGAAGAAATCATGAGATATAGTTGCGTTCTTCAGATCTGTGACGGTCTATATCACTAGATCTGAATACCTAGTAAATTACTAATTCATGATAATCGGCCCAGCTACGTTGATCGATAGATTTAATTTACATGTTTTAGCATGATCAACTATTTGCATGTTATCGTAAATTAACATGAAGGACTGTTAGTGAAGT
This sequence comes from Gentiana dahurica var. dahurica, assembly GCA_024500145.1. Taxonomy (NCBI): domain Eukaryota; kingdom Viridiplantae; phylum Streptophyta; class Magnoliopsida; order Gentianales; family Gentianaceae; genus Gentiana; species Gentiana dahurica. The sequence continues at coordinate 59,018,724 of CM044896.1, read as the reverse complement.
GTTAATTAGGACATTATCTTGATGGACCCTAAGATCGTGCTGGTCTATGTTGATAGCTATCTAGGCGGGTTTGCGGTATGAGATAGCACTCAATATTGACAGCTCTAGTTCTGTATGTGTAGGGGCTATTACGGACCAATTAAAGAGGGTAGCTTGCGATAGATTGTGTACTACCATTGTCGGAGTGGATAGGTGTTGGTCCCTTGGAAAGGCTAACACAAGTTTAGAGGGGGGGTTAATAAACTTGTCACTAAAAACTTTCCCTAAGCTGGATTTTAAATAAATTATGGTTCAGTTAAAACTTGTGTTGAGTTAAGCTGACTAAGCTGAGTTTAAGTCAAACTGACTTAATCAAAACTGAGTCAACCGGCAGCGGATATAATTCTAGCCTTTTTCTTGATCTTGTTATTCTTTTATGAAAACTGAGTGTGGTAAACTGAATTCTGATGAATGTCAGTTTGTGAACTGTGAAGTGTATAACAATCAATTATCAAAATGTTGTAAGTAGATGCTGAGTAAATAAATAAATATGTAAAGTAAATAAGACAAATATTATAGAGGTTCCAGGTGGTGTAATCTTGTACGTCCTCTCTTCCCATGTGGTACGGAGGAAAATTCCACTAGAACTTCTTGAGGTGAACTGTTACAAAAAGTCCTAAACAATAGTCATTGGCTAATCCCTAGCTTCACTATCTAAACAGTTGTAGAACAGGTAGAATTGATGTTATTCAAATGCTTGAACACTGGTCCTTAGAGGGTTGAATTGCCTCTTCACCAGCTACCACCACAAACACAGTCTGCCCGACTGCTTGTAACAACTGTCCTTGACAAAACCTTCCCAGTTTGCTTCACAGTCTAAACCTTTGATATAGAATGAAAGTTAGGTTGAGAATCAATGAATTGATTCTTGTTTGTGGTTCTTCAAAGTGCCTGATTCTTCATAAATTCTTCGTAGCTTGAACACTTGAAGAAATTCTTGATATGATCTTGTTATAGCGCAAAGATGATAGCAATTCGAATGATTAATGCACACGTTAATTCTAGTTAAATCTCTGTATCTGTTCTCTTTAATCCTTGGTGCAAAGTCCTCTATTTATAGTGTGAGGTCCAACATTCATTTGGCTTGAATTCGAATTGTATCAACGTCTATTTTGTAACGGATATATTTTCTGACCGTTCTGTTGTGTCAGTATTTCATCCAATAAAATTGCTTCCTTTATAACGTTCAACTGTACTATCAGTTGTTCGATGACTGACATATAAAACTGAGTTTCCTTATCAGTTTATACTGAGATTGTCACTTGTCAGTTTCTTGACTGACTTGGAGCATTAACTGAGATTTTACTCTTCTTTAAATATCAGTACTCCAGTTTTTCATCTGATTATAATTGACTTAATCAGAGTACACCATGACTCATTATCTTCTAAGACTTCATTGTCCTTATGATTCTTAGGTCTTCATACAAGATCCATAAAGTCAGTTCAGGTCACCACAATCTTGCCTGAAGTCTAACTTTATAGTCTCGACGTAGTCTTCATAACTGAGTTTGAGCCATCAGTTCTTCAATCTTCTATAACTAAGTCTGTGACCCTCAGTTCTTCATCTACTGAGTTTGATCCCTCAATTCTTCTGGATAAGCCAACTGAGTCTGTGTCCCTCAGCGAACTTATCTTCTTCAGTTTCATATAGGTGTAGTCTGAGTCAGTTTGTTTATCTTGATGATTTCCAGTTTTCTAAATGACTTCCAGTTTTCAGTTTTACGACACACTAACTATTACAGTGCTTGTCTGATGTAACGTATACAAATATCAGACTCTAGTAAAGCCTAAATATTCAATTCTAGACATCTTTTAGCTTTTCACTCGAACAGCTAGCTTCAGCACTTCATCAATGAGGTTAAGGTAATACTTTGAATAATTACGATGAATTATCATCAAAACATAAATTTTCTTTCCAATAATTTCCCCCTTTTTGATGATGCCAAAACTCTCCCTAAAAGAAAAGCTTAAAGATCAAAACAATGTAAAACATTCATTAGAATGAGCAAAAACTGGAATAGTTACATTTAGTCCAAACAACTGAAATTAAAGACTAAGCTTTTTCTTAACTGAAATAAACTTATTTTCCTTGTCATACTGATGATATTCATTTTCTAGCTTGGATTCTTCCATTGAAAATGTCTTGTTGTAGTCAACTTGACTTCCTTCTTTCCATCATCTCCATAGAAGTAGCTTTGGAAAGTCTGATTCTTTCAAGTAGTATTTTTCAAATTCGACTACATCAGCTTTCATTTGTTCAGTCTTGTCTTTAATCTTCAGTTTGTCATCAATCCTCTGATTCTTCTTATATTGTGCCATTTTCTGCTTTGAGAATATATCAGATAAAAAGTATTTCAAGGATTCATCAAATGTCATGTCCTTGTACTTGGCTTTAATAGGATTGTGATCTTTGACAAACTTCATCCATAGATCCTTTGTAAGAGTAGCTCTCTTTTCTCCTGGTTGACTGTATTTCACAATGAGCTGCTCATCAGTTAGTTCTTTCCTTAAGAACTTAGGATCTGATTTGTATCTATGCAATTCTTCTTCAAGTCGCTTCATCTCTTTAAGTAACTTCAGCTTCCCCTTTTTTGGCATCATATAGCTGATCTACCAAAGCATGGGTTGCCTGTTGGTCCGCTGATATACTTTGCTGAGAAGCAATTACTTCCTTAAGCTGAGTTTCTAACCCGTAGATGTGCTGATTCATGTGCCAATAAGCCTGAGCATGAGTTTCTCGATCTACTGCGGTTGAGTCTTCTAGTTTCTGTTTAAGCAGTATTTTTGAAGCAGAACTTGAACTGGTTTTGTGGATCATCTCTAGTCTTGCATGAACTGAGACATCTGTTCTAGTTCTATAATCGAGATATCCAGAAATATTTGATAGAAGGCCATTTTGTGCATCCTTGTGACTGAGCACAATCTTCAAGTTTTCATGAACTTTGGCCAACTCATCCTTTGTTAGGATGTCAGAAGGATCATATGTTGTTTCAGGTTGATCCTTGGGCTGAGTGATATCGTCAATGATCATCAGTTGTTGATTATCAGTTCCATCGATGGTTTGCTGAGTGTCAGTTGTCTGATTTCCAACGGGAAATTCTTCTTGCTGACTTACAGTTTGTGTGGTTTGTCTGTTTCTCTCCTTTGAGCTAGTTCGGTAAACCTCTTGAACAGTTTTCAGGAAATTCTGATATAGGAAATAGAGAATATAAATCTCCGATTTCCAATTTCTCCAAGAGTAACTTCTCTTCAGTCTGTAGACTAGCATCACGAGAATCCTCTAGTTTAAGCTTCATCATAATTAGCCTGACAATTTTATCAGCTTCAAAAAATGGGGCTGATTGCTGAACTGATTGATGTTGTAGTTGAGAAGTATTATCAGCAAGTGTGTTTTTCCTTGTATCTTCAGTTGTCAGTTGTTGTTTTTGTAGCTCCCCGTCATTTGGTGCTGTCATACTTGAGGTTGCTGGGTATAAACTGAAGGATGCATGATTTTAGATCTAAACGAGTTAGATCCACGCGCAGCGGATGGAACACGACTTATACATCACAATACATAATTAAAGGACTTAATCTACTACAAGGGGGATAAAAAAATCATACCAATAGTAGGAAGAGAAGCTTTGATCTTAGGATGAGAAGCCTTGATCTTCCAATGTGTTCTCCAAACGGTGGTTGGTGGACACCCTTCTTGATATGAGAACCTCCTTAATATGCTTCCAAGAAAAACTCCAAGTTTTTCTCCAACCGGGTGGAGCTAAGGATCGAACTCCTTAGCCTTTTTTCTCTATGAATTTCGTGGCTTTCACCTCACCTAGGGCTTGGGGAGAACTCTCTTTTTATAGGCAAAATCCAAGAGAGAAAACCTATACCCAATCGGTTTAACAAAATAAAATAGATAATTCTAATTATTATTATCCAATAAAAATAGGAGATAATTACAATCTTATAATAAAAAAATATAATTATCCTTATAGTTAACAGATAAATAATAAATAAATTATTTTCTATTATTTATCCAATTAATTATTTAACAAATAAATAACTAATTACACAATATGTCATTATCCAAGAAAACTAATTTCTTGGAAAATCCAAGACATATTGGCGCCACACTAAGCCCACCAGACCCACAGAAAATGTCTTTTCTATGTATTATATAATTTTGCCCAACTAAATAATATTCATGCATATCAATTAATTGGCCCAACCAATTAATTATTTCTGAGGCCCAAATAAACAAGAATATTAGCCCGAATTATAGAAGGCACATTGGGGACCATGAACCTATAACCAGTAGCTCCAATAATTAAATATATTATTCATCGAACAGAAGTACCCTAATGAGTACAACGTTCTAGTTACTAATGAGTACAACGTTCTAGTTACTTACCACTTTTTAACGAAGTCGTTACTACTCAATTTAATACATACATTAGCAGTATAGTACCCTAGAGAGATATATAAATAGTTGTAAATAAAATTGACAGAAAATAAATCCAAATCATACACTACTAATAAATTTTAGGAACTATAAACTAAGTACTTATAGTCTATCCTACCGTTCCAATGACTTAATCGCTTGCCTCAGTGCCGCCTTAGGGTAGGTCAAAGAGGTTTAGATTAATATTGAAGATCAAATTGAGAATCAAATATCTCATTTGTGATCGTCAATCACCTTTCCTTTTTCAGCCAAGATATTACCAAAATACCCTTTATGAGTGTGACCTACTGTTTTAGATTTTTAGGTAGACCCCGAGTATGCCGCCTTAGGGTCGGTCAGTGACCTGACGAGTACCCAAAATCCTATCCTTTCGGAGACCAAGCCTTGAATTTTGATAGCGGTGAAGGCCTTCCTTAGGGGGCTGAAATCAAAGCCGGCACGAGGCGTCACCATTCTCTCACGGTGCTTTAGTCAACAGTAGAGGCTGTGGGGTCGGCTCTCGCCTCTCCCACTCCCACTCAATATTTTGAAAATTGTGGTGGGTTTACTGATCACGTTTTTGGACTTGATGTTACATTAAGGAACAATAAATCATTGGCCCGAATGTTGTCGGTTACGTGGGCTAGCCCACCCGAACTATTCGTTGGAACATATGTGGCCGTCGGACGGGTCAAGACTAGGGGAGCTCCGTTGAGCCGTAGTGGCTCTTCGGATGGCTCAGCCTTGCCAGACCCCCGTGCAAACGCCACACGTGGAGGGTGAATTCGATCAAGCCGTAGCTACTGTTGACCACCCAACCGTGGTTAAACCACTTTCGAACCATGTTTGCCCGTGATTATCCAATCCTTAAACATCAAACTTTCACGTAGACACTACGGAACAAAAACGTAATCTCATCTAGGTAAGGTGGAATTCACCGAGAATCCAACACCTTAACCACGAGGTTTCGGGATTTTACTCCTTATGCTTTCGCAGAGTAGGACCGAGAATCCATCACCCAACCTCGACGATTGAAAAAACCCGTGTTCCTCGGTTTTTACCCTAATTAGTTTCTAATTAATATCAAACAATTAATTAAAACTAATTGCGTGTTTTATACATGCCTAACTAATTCCTCGAATTAATTTCTACATGTATGCAGGTAGGGTTTCTGTGAATCCTGCGTTTTTCTGTTACAGCAGCTTCTTTGCAGCAACGAACGGATATGAAAACGGACTCCGATCGACGCCAAATTTTTTGGAATTGTTCATCATCTTCCAATCTTGATTCTGACTGAGGGGATCGTCGTTTCAACGGCTCGATAAACGGGAAAAACGAAGCAACTAAACAACTACTAAACCGATCTACTTTCAGGAAATTACAATTGCAATAATTTTTTTTATACATAATTTCCTATACTCATATGAGCGAATTTTCATCGTTTATATGAGTTTACAATGGATCTAATGGGTAAACAGTGCCAACCCCCAATCCATCTCTTCAACCATAACAATTAATCATTATCAATGCATTAAACAATAAATAAAATTTACCTACATGCAATTCCACTCCTTTAAATCGTTTAATTATGATTATGACTATATAAACCGTGGAACCTTTCTCTGATACCACATGAAGGATGCAGGATTTTAGATCTAAACGAGTTAGATCTACGCGCAGCGGATGGATCACGATTTATACATCACAATACATAATTAAAGGACTTAAACTACTACAAGGGGTTAAGAAAATCATACCAATAGTAGGAAGAAAAGCTTTGATCTTAAGATGAGAAGCCTTGATCTTCCAATGTGTTCTTCAAACGGTGGTTGGTGGACACCCTTCTTGATATGAGAACCTCCTTGATATGCTTTCAAGAAAAACTCCAAGTTTTTCTCCAACCGGGTGGAGCTAAGGATCGAACTCCTTAGCCTTTTTTCTCTATGAATTTCGTGGCTTTCACCTCACCTAGGGCTTGGGGAGAACTCTCTTTTTATAGGCAAAATCCAAGAGAGAAAACCTATACCCAATCGGTTTAACAAAATAAAAAAGATAATTCTAATTATTATTATCGAATAAAAATAAGAGATAATTACAATCTTATAATAAGAAAATATAATTATCCTTATAGTTAAGAGATAAATAATAAATAAATTATTTTCTTTTTATTTATCTAATTAATTATTTAACAATTAAATAACTAATTACACAATATGTTATTATCCAAGAAAACTAATTTCTTGGAAAATCCAAGACATATTGGTGCCACACTAAGCCTACCAGGCCCACAGAAAATGTCTTTTCTTTGTATTATATTATTTAACCCAACTAAATAATATTCATGCATATCAATTAATTGGCCCAACCAATTAATTATTTCTGAGACCCAAATAAACAAGAATATTAGCCCGAATTATAGAAGCCACATTGGGGACCATGGACCTATAACCAGTAGCTCCAATAATTAAATATATTATTCATCGAACATAATATATATATTAAATTATTAATTCCGGGATTACGCCACCATAAACCCGAAACTGAACTCTACCAATTATAGATCTATACTTACACTCAACCCATAGAGTAGATAAGTGTCCATTGATATAATCAATACATACGGATTAACCCTCCATAGACTGTCCATTCTGAGTGGGAAGTCTCCGTGAACCCGACTCAGAATATCTTATCCTTATTTACCATTAACCCACTGATGATCAATTAGTGCACATATCTGACTAGTAGCTAATTAGTCAAATGTCAACTCCCAGGATCGATCACTTTCTTAGGGCTAACAAATAAGGGGATTGTCTCTCTACTTCCCGCAGGAAGGAATGGATTCCATGTCTGTGAAAATCAGAACTACTCACTCATCAGGAGATAGTGCCAATGAGAAGTGGCTTGGAACACATATTTAAGTGGACCGTAACTAACACATCAAACACTACCCCGAGACAAGCAGCACCCTGTGATCACCTCAGGATTAAGGTTGATCCATATATGATCATCTAATGATTTAATAAGATTCCTCGATTACAGAATTATATCAAGAAATTCAGATTAAATCGGTCCAGTCCTATATGAATACCATCATATATAAATGCCCCACGTAGGTACCCTCTACCGATAGTCCGGATATGACTATCACACCCTAAGGTGTTCTGGGCGCATTATTGGTGTTTTAATCAAGAGGCCCTAAACTCTGATTAAGTTCACCACGGACTAACAGTTTAAGCATATCCTCACTAACTCAATCCTCACGTGTAATCCATACACTGATTTAAGTGGTTACATACAGATATACTTCAGGTTTGCAGCAGTGTATTAATTACAAGCACAAAGCAAGTAATAAGGTGAGACAAATTCTGTCACCAAAAACAATTACACAAATTGTCTTTCGGGCACTACACCTAACATAAACATCTTACAACTGATCTTTCTTGTGCTGAGTCTGTCTTTCGCTTGATTCCTCTGTGTTCAGCTTCCTGCTGAGACACAGTTTTCTGTCCGGCTTCAGGTTGGGAAGTTGTTCCTGTTTTTGCTGCGATTTCCTTCGTAGTTTCAGCTTGCCTTGCTTGCTTCCCTTCCTTGAGTTTTTCCAGGTAGAATTGGACGATTCCACTGAGTGTTTTCTTCAGTCGGAATCTACCAACAAGTGCCTGAGCTTTTTGCTCTCTGTACACTGTCTAATTCGGCTAAATGCTGCTTCTTTATCTGATTGACTACATAACCTGCCCAATTGAATTCTATTCCATCCAAAATTATGTTCATCAGATAAATGTTCTCTTCGGATAGTGTACTGACTCCTTTGGATTTTCCAATGACATGTTTGCTGAGCCATCTGCTGAGGTGCGCAAATTCTGGCTTGATATTGTCAACATGACTATCAATTTTTACTGGTTCCTTAGAGAAGGTAAGTTGCTTCATAAAAGCTTCTTTTCGCATAGGTAGAGTAGCCAAATCTATTGATGTCACAGATGAATCCGTGAAACCGAATAATGACTTCATAACTCTTTCATTGATAGGAATACGATCTTCATGGACTGTAGTGATCAGAGAATTTCGCACCACTCTCATATTCTCCCAAAATTGTAGAATTCCTTCCACATCACGTGGTTCGTTGAATTTAACTTCTAGAAGATTCCTTAGACCTGGTTGTTTCTGGATTTTATCACAAATCCAACTTGCTAACAGAGTATTATTTCACAGTGATTCATAGATGTCGAAGTAAAATTCATCCAAGTCTGTGATCAATCTTTCTTGTTTTGATTTGTCTGAAGTGGCCATATCTGGGTGTGAACAGAAAATATTGATTTTTGAAAGGAAAGGATGTTGAAGAGTCTGCTTCTATTTTTAGGAGAGAGCTGAAGAATTCGAAATTTGATTAGAAATAGTGTGAACGAGGGTTGAATAAATAGGTAGGATATATTGGCGGTTTAGTAGTACAACATTTCGAATTCCATGATGGTTTGGGTAACCAATGTATGCACTGTTCTGACAGTCGTGGGGTATACACACAATATTCTGACAAAAAAAACTGCAGTAATTAAATGCGACATAACTGATGTCACTTTTATCTTGTCAACCTTTGACTTAAGTTGACTGCGATAGAAATTGAGACTGAAGTTAGTTTGTGGATATAACTTTCAGTTTCTGTAAACGTCTGTCAGTTTCAGTAAGGTCGGTCAATTTCAGTTTTAGTTGATCAGTTTGAAATTGTTGATGTCAATGACTAATCTGTTAAGTGAGCGCACCCAACATAACAAAGATTAATCCCCTTGACGAATTTCTGGCTTAACTGATTTCAACTGACTTTGATATCCCTAATTCAATTCTTAGTTTGGCAAATCTGTCTTTGTCCAATGGCTTTGTAAAGATAACTGACAGCTGATCTTCAGTAGGTACATAAAGAACTATGATATCCTTTTTCTCTGCATGATCTCTTATAAAGTGGTGACGCACATCAACGTGCTTTGTCCTTGAGTGTAAAACTGGATTATCAGTTATTACAATTGCACTTGTGTTATCACACATTATGGGAATCATTCCTTCTTCTATCCCATAATCTCTTAATTGCTGTCTAATCCATAAAACTTGAGCACTGTAGAAGTTGAGATTGAGTTTTGCTTTTTGCTAAACCATGACACAAGTCTATTTCCTAGTAACTGACATGTGCCTGATGTGCTTTTTCTGTCCACTTTGCATCCAGCATAATCTGAGTCTGAATAAGATATTAGCTTGAACTCTCATTCTTTGAATTCCAAATTCCAACTCCATATGTATCTTTCAGATATTTCAATGTTCTTTTCACAACTGTGAGATGACTTTATTTTGGTTTTGACTGAAATCTTGCACATACACCAACAGTAAATGATATATCTAGCCTACTTGCTGTAAGATAAAGTAAGCTTCCAATCATCCTTCTGTAAAGTGTTTGATCAACATCTTTGCCTTCTTTATCTTTATCTAATCTGATGTTGGTCCCCATTGGTGTAGAAATTCCAGTTGATTTTTCCATGCCAAACTTTTTGATAAGTTCTCTTGTATACTTGGTTTGGTGAATGAAAATTCCATCATCTAATTTTTTAACTTATAATCCAAGGAAGTAATTCAATTCTCCCATCATACTCATTTGGAATTTTCTTTTCATCAAACTTGTAAATTTCTCACATAATTGTTCATCTTCCGATCCAAAAATGATGTCATCAACATAAATTTGAACAAGTAGAGTATTTTCACCATTTTTCATTTTGAACAAGGTTTTGTCTATAGTCCCTTTGATAAATCCATTATCTACTAGAAACTGAGACAAAGTTTCATACCAAGCTCTTGGTGGTTGTTTTAGTCCATAAAGAGCTTTCTTTAGTTTGAAAAAGTTATCAGCTTGATCTTTGATTTCAAATCCGGGTGGTTGTTGAACATATACTTCTTCTTCAAGAATTCCAATTAAAAATGCACTTTTAACATCCATCTGGTAAACTTTGAATTTCTTATGAGCTGCAAAGGCAAGAAATAGTCTGATTGCTTCTAATCTTGCAACTGGTGCGTAGGTTTCATCAAAGTCTATGCCTTCTGCTTGAGAGTATCCCTTAGCTACAAGTCTAGATTTGTTTCTGATGATATTCCCATCTTCATCAAGTTTGTTTCTGAAAACCCATTTGGTTCCTATGATATTCACATGAGCTGGTCTTTCTACCAATTCCCATACTTGATTTCTTTCGAACTCATTCAGTTCTTCTTGCATGGCTAATATCCAATCTGGATCTTTCAAAGCTTCTTCTATTTCCTTAGGTTCATATTGTGATAGGAAACATGCAATCATTGCATCTAGTTGATGTCTTGTTCGAAAGCCAGTTTGAGTATCACCAATTACTTGTTCATCAGGGTGATCTCTCATCCATTGATACGTGGGTGTCTGTTTCAAAGGATCTATATCTTGTTCAACTGGTTCTTGAATTTCTTCAGTTGGATCAGGAATACGTAGTTCAGGTGTGGTTTGTTGATTAGTTGGAAACTGAGACTGATCTGGATCTAAACATTCTGAAATTTGTAGTCTTCCAATGTCAACAAAAACTGGTTCTGGCAAGACTGGTAACTGAGACTGAGAAACTGGTTCTGGTCTGTCTTCAGTTGTTTCACGAGGGAAGTTTGGTTCATCAAATACCACGTGAATTGATTCTTCATGCTTGAGTGTCCTTTTGTTTAGTAAAAGCTTTGCTGACACTTGAGTATCCTAGAAAAATTCCTTCATCAGCTTTGGGCTGAAAAACATGAAGTTGATCTTTCCCGTTGTTGTGTATGAAACATTTGCTTCCAAAAGCATGAAAGTAGGAAACATTTAGTTTTCTTCCATTCCAAATTTCAAAGGGGTCTTCTCATGTTTTTTGTTCATGAGAGCTCTGCTCTGTGTATAACAAGCTGTGTTAACTGCTTCTGCCCAATATCTTTCAGGTAGTTTAGCTTCACAGATCATAGTCCTCCCTGCTTCTTTGAGTGTCATGTTTCTTCTTTCAGCTACACCATTCTGTTGAGGTGTTCTTGTGGCAGCCAGTTAGTGTAAGACACGATTCTCTTCACAATATTCAATAATCACACTGTTGAGGAATTCAATTCCCTTATCTGATCTTATTTTCGCAACTGATACTCCTTCTGATTCTGAAGTCTCTTGAGTAATTCAGTAAGTCTTTGCTTGGTTTCACTTTTCTTGGTTAAGAAGATTACCCAAGTGTATCTTGAAAAATCGTCTACTACTACCAATGTATACTTCTTTCCACTGATACTAATTGGTGTAATAGGTCCAAATAGATCCATGTGTAATAACTCTAGATGTCTGGTTGTTGAATGCTGAGACTTGGTCTTGAAACTTGCTTTAGTTTGCTTTCCTTGTTGACAAGCATCACATAAGCTGTCCTTCTTATATGATATTTCCGGTAGTCCAATGACTAACTGTTTCTTAACAAGTGTGTTGGTGTCATCAAAGTTAAGATGACTCAGTTTCTTGTGCCATAGCCAACTGATTTCTGAATTGGTATTCACAATAAACATGTTTCAGCAACGGCTGTTGTCCAGTCTACTACATACATATTTTCTTTTCTTCTTCCGGCTAAAACAACTTGATAAGCTGATTCGCTGACGACAACGCAGAAGTCTTTGTCAAAAGTAACTTTGTATCCCATATCATAGAATTGACTGGTGCTGAGTAGATTGTAGTGTAATCCTTCTACATAAGATACATTCTTGATTGTAAGTCCATTCCTGATTAAGGTGCCATAACCTTTGGTGTATCCAGGTTTGTCTTTACTTCCAAAATTAACCTTTGGTCCATCTTTTGTAATAAAATTACTGAGACAGTCTTTGCTCTTTGTCATTTGCCTAGAGCAACCACTGTCAAAGTACCATATATCCTGCAATAAAAATTAAATAATTTTAGGTACCCAACTCAGTTTGGGTCCATAGGGGTCAGTTGTCAATACAACTCTGGGGATATATCCTTTAGGTATTCTTCGGATATTGTTGCACTTGTTTTCAAATAAATAAGCCACAATCCCGTAGTGTCTATGCTTGGATTGTGTCTTATTTATATGATCTCTCAGATCTTTTGGCTGAAATTTATTTCCATCATGCTTTCTATTAAAACCTGAATAATAACCATCATTCCTTTTGTACTGGGGTCTGGACTGACCTTGGTACTGGTGCTTTTGCTGAGAACTGAGATTAGCTCTCTGCTGATTTTTGGACTGAAACTTGTAATAAGTTCTCTGTCTGGATGATTGTCATTATCAGTTTTATTAGTAGATGCAGTAAAATTTCAATCATCATCAGTGGGATATAATCTTCCTTTCCCCCTAAATGTGTGAATCTTTGAATGATTGACATTCTTGGATTTACTTTGATTGTAATTTTTCTGGTTCTTGACTTGATAGGTTTTTGTGGACCTGGTAGTTGATTTCCCAGTTCGGTTTTCTGGAGATACAGCTAATTTACCATTTGGTTTACCCTTGTTGGTAAATCCAGTTGATTTCTTGGAAAACTGATTTATCCTATGTGATACTGGCTTTACTGGTTCAGTAATTTTCTCAGTTTGAGGAAGTTGTTCAGCTACAAACTTAATTCCAGTTTTGGTACTAGGTTCGGCAGCTTTGCTGGTTCCATTCTTAGAAGATTGTTGTGTATCAAATCCTATACCCGTCTTGTCTCCATACGGTTTTCCTGATTTGAATCCAGTAACTGAACTTGATTGAGCAAATGATTCAGTTGATGCTGCTGAATCTTTTCTTTATCAGTTTTAGTCAGTTTCAACATTTTTAGTTCACACTTCAATCTTTCAACTTCAAGAATTAGATTCTCTTTCTCAGCTTTAATTGATTCATAACCAGCTTGAATAGTTACTAGCTGATTCATCAATTCGTCAAGAGTTTCTTCTAATTCAAGATTTTTTGGATTGGAGTCAGCAGTCGAAGAACATGCATTTTGCATGGAAATTTGAGCTGAGGAATATTTAGAATTGGATTCACATACCTCATTTGGATCTTCCATGTGTGCCATTAAAGCTGTGTGATCTGATAGTCTTTCAGTACCAGCTTCATAATCTGACTCATCTCCAGCAAGGAGTGCTCTTCTACCAACTCTTCTTGGTGGAGTCTTCTTGGTCAGTTCTGGAGATTCAGCTTTATAATGTCCAGGTTTCTTGCAGTTGGAACAGAGATATTCATCATCTTTTCTTTTCTCAGGAGTCCTCTTGATGAACTTCTGAGTGACTGGGTGTCCACTCTTCATTCTTCGAATTCTGTTCATCATTAGAGCCATCTGTTCTTCCATCTCATCCAATTCATGAAGATTGCTTGATGAGTTTTCTTGAATGTCATTTGATGCTGCTGCAAGTACTGTGGTCTTTGGTTCCTCCAGAGCTTTGATTATTGCAGCTGTACTTGTAAAGTCTTCACTAAATTCATAAGCTTCAAGTCTGAGAAGATTTTGAATGAATCCTCTATGTCAAGTCTTCAAGATTCTTCCATATCAGTGACTTTCATTTTCCAGCACATTGGTAATGCCTTCAAGATTCTTGTGTTGATAACTTTCTTTGAGTACTCAATCTTGAGTACATCTAATTCATCCAAGATAGCACTGAATCTTGTTTCCATTTGGTCAATGGTTTCTCCAGATTTCATCTTGAAATTCTCAAACTTTTGTTTTGCAACAGAGATTTTATTTTCTTTGATTGAATTTGTTCCTTCACAAACAAGTTGTAGTTTGTCCCATATTTCCTTGGCAGTTGTGCATTCTTTCACCTTTAAGTAAATGTTGCTGTCAAGAGTTCTGAGGATAAAATCCATAGCAACATTGTTGAGATTGTTTCGCTTGCGATCATCACTAGTCCATTCGGATTTGGGCTTTGCAACTTGAACTTGTTGTCCACCAACAGTTTGCATGTGAGTGATCTGAATTGGTCCATCAGTGAGTACATCCATCATCTCATCATGAGTAGCTGCTAGAAAAGCCTGCATACGACGTTCATATTCATCAAATCTGTCCATGTTGCACATAAGCATCTGTCTCGCATATTTATTGTTATCCATTGTGAGTGAGTGAAGATTGTTAGCAAATTAACTGGAACTGAGCTTTCAAATGAGAACAACTAGAGGAGATATAGAGCCAATGATATCTTGTCAAAGAAACACTGCTCCGATACCAATTGTTGGTCCCTTGGAAAGACTAACACAAGTTTAGAGAGGGGTGAATAAACTTGTCACTAAAAACTTTCTCTAAGTTGGATTTTAAATAAATTATGGTTCAGTTAAAACGTGTGTGGAGTTAAGCTGACTATGCTGAGTTTAAGTCAAACTGACTTAATCAAAACTGAGTCAACCGGCAGCGGATATAATTCTAGCCTCATTCTTGATCTTGTTATTCTTTTATGAAAACTGAGTGTGGTAAACTGAATTTTGATGAATGTCAGTTTTTGAACTGTGAAGTGTATAACAATCAATTATCAAAATGTTGTAAGTAGATGGTGAGTAAATAAATAAATGCGTAAAGTAAATAAGGCAAATATTATAGAGGTTCCAGGTGGTGTAATCATGTACGTCCTCTCTTCCCCAGTGGTGCGGAGGAAAATTCCACTAGAACTTCTTGAGGTGAACTGTTACAAAAAGTCCTAAACAATAGTCCTTGGAAAATCCCTAGCATCACTATCTAAACAGTTGTAGAATAGGTAGAATTGATGTTCTTCAAATGCTTGAACACTGGTCCTTAGAGGGTTGAATTGCCTCTCCACCAGCTACCACCACAAACACAGTCTGCCCGACTGCCTGTAACAACTGTCCTTGACAAAATCTTCCCGGTTTGCTTCATAGTCTAAACCTTTGATATAGAATCAAAGTTGGGTTGAGAATCAATGAATTGATTCTTGTTTGTGGTTCTTCAAAGTGTCTGATTCTTGATAAATTCTTCGTAGCTTGAACACTTGAAGAAATTATTGTTATGATCTTGTTATAGCGCAAAGATGATAGCAATTCGAATGATTAATGCACACGTTAATTCTAGTTAAATATCTGTATCTATTCTCTTTAATCCTTGGTGCAAAGTCCTCTATTTATAGTGTGAGGTCCAACGTTCATTTGGCTTGAATTCGAATTCTATCAACGTCTATTTTGTAACGGATATATTTTCTGACCGTTCTGTTGTGTCAGTATTTCATCCAATAAAATTACTTCCTTTATAACGTTCAACTGTACTATCAGTTGTTGGATGACTGACATATAAAATTGAGTTTCCTTATCAGTTTTATATTGAGATTGTCACTTGTCAGTTTCTTGACTGACTTGGAGCATTAACTGAGATTTTACTCTTCTTTAAATATCAGTACTCCAGTTTTTCATATGATTATAATTGACTTAATCAGAGTACACCATGACTCATTATCTTCTAAGACTTCATTGTCCTTATGATTCTTAGGTCTTCATACAAGATCCATAAAGTCAGTTCAGGTCACCACAATCTTTCCTGAAGTCTAACTTTATAGTCTCGACGTAGTCTTCATAACTGAGTTTGAACCCTCAGTTCTTCAATCTTCTATAAGTGAGTTTGTGACCCTCAGTTCTTCATCTACTGAGTTTGATCCCTCAGTTCTTCTGGATAAGCCTACTGAGTCTGTGTCCCTCAGTGAACTTATCTTCTTCAGTTTCATTTAGGTGTATTCTGAGTCAGTTTGTTTATCTTGATGTTTTCCAGTTTTCTAAATGACTTCCAGTTTTTAGTTTTACGACACACTAACTATTACAGTGCTTGTCTAATGTAACCTATACAAATATCAGACTATAGTAAAGCCTAAATATTCAATTCAAGACATCTTTTAGCTTTTCACTTTAACAGCTAGCTTCAGCACTTCATCAATGAGGTTAAGGTAATACTTTGAATAATTACGATGAATTATCATCAAAACATATATTTTTTTCCAACAATAGGGTTAGGAGTTGTACCCGTAGCTGAACAATGAATAAATTCACCAATGTGGAGGACTGCTGCATGTGTGGGGGGAATAACTAATTACTCATAATTGATCTAATACATTAGAAACTCTAGTTTGCTTCGTTGAACTTGCATAATCTTGCTAGTTGACTGTTACCAATTTTACTACTGTCAATATTGTAGTTGGTCGTAGACCATTATCGTGACAAGCTCAATCTTGATAATTAGACGTTCTTGCGAGTCTCTGTGGGATTCGACCTTGACTTTCCAGTACTATCCTACGATAGACCTAGTCCAATTGCTAGTAAGTGCCTTGCACGCGATAAAGATTTTTGGCGCCGTTGCAGGGGACACATGTCAAGAATATCTTTTATTTAAGAATGAGTTCATGTATATATTAGAGTCTATTTATACTAAGGTGAAACAGGGTCGAATTTGTTGAAAATCAGGAAAAATCACTACCGGTTTACCGAGGGTTTCTGCCGATATATCGAGGGTCCCAGTTTTGGCAGAATCACTCCTATTAGTTCAGAGTCAAGTCAGTAGTCAAAGTCTGTATTTTTGAGTCTACCAGGAGTGTGTAATAGCCGCCGAGGCAAGTTACTAACCTTTTTATTTTCTTTTTGTGTCTTGAAGTATGCTACCCGAAGTTCAGTGGCCAAACTTGAGAGATTCATACCTGAGATCAAAAAGTTTGCGAGACAAAAGAGGAAGGAAACATGAGATAAATCTGTTAGGCTGCTAGACGATGTGATATAGGAGAATACAGAAAACAACATGGCGTAGAATAGAGAAGAAGTTGTGGTTCAAGCGGATAGAAGAACTCTACAAAGTTATGCGATGCCAACGATTGAGCAATTCTTGCCAGCAATTGTTCAGCCTGAGGCTGCAAATGAGGTATTTCACCCAAAACCAAATATGATACAAATTGTGACTAACTACACTACATTTCATGGAGTAATGATGAAGATCCTAGTGTACACGTCACCAACTTTTTGGATATAGTCAGTACGGTCAAGCCAGCCGAAATACCTGAAGATAATATCAAGCTGAAATTGTTTCCATTCACTTTGAAAGACAAAGCGAAGATATGGTTAATGTCTCTAGCACCGGGGTCGATCCAAACTTGGACCGATCTGTTGCAAAAGTTTATGAATAAGTACTGCCCACCTGAGAAGTCACTACAGATAAGACAATAAATCATGAACTTCAAGCAGAGACTACCTGAAACCTTTGAAGAGTCTTGGGAAAGATTCAAGGAAGCACAGAGGAGATGCCCTCATCATGATATCACTTTGCTTGTACGAATGCATAGTTTTTATCACGGATTGTGGCCAAGTGAGCAAATGAGAGTTGATGCGTCAAGCAGCGGATATTTTGTGTTGCTATCACCTGAAGAAGCAGAAGAAAAGTTGGAACAAATAGCACTAACAAGTCAATGGGGAACACATCAAGTTGAAACTGCCAAAGTAGCTGAAGGCGTATTTGGAGAAGATACTTCTCAAAAGATCTTATACCAGCTAATGGAAATGAACGAGAAGATTGATGGCATGCAAGATCGCTTTATCCAAGGTTGAGAAATTTCATGATACTGAAGCAACCAACACTGAGGACATGAATTATATAGGGAGGCAGGGAAATCCTTATGAGGGCGGATATCGCCCAGGTTCTCACGACCACACTGGTTTTATACTTAGTGACCCTACTAGGGGTTTTCACCAAAGTGATTCTAATGGTAGAGAGAGACCGATACAAGCTAGTGGATTCATACCTCAATTCAACAAGTCCGGTGGTTGGGAAGCAGTTATGGAAAAAATGAGCTCAACGGTGACCGACACGGCCAATCAGCTTACGAAATCAATGACTGAACTGAATACAAACTTCACCATTTATTTTCAAAAGAATGATACAAGACAGATTAACCAAGGAGCATTATTGAAGAACTATCGCACCAAGTGGGACAGATTGCAGAACAAGTGTCAGCCCGTCCTCCGGGAGGATTGACAAGTAATACTGAGAAGAACCCGAAGGACGTGAATGCAATCATGACTAGAAGCGGAAAGGAATGGCCTGGACCACTTATACCAACTGCCCAGGAAGAATCAGAAAGCAGTAAGTAGCAGAACGCAGTAGAATCTGGAGAAAAAGAAGGGCCGGTAACCCGGGACAGTACTCCGGTAAACCGGGAGTTTGAAAATTCAACAGACAAGCAAGCAGAGCAGCAACAGTCAACATGTAATCCTTCACGTACTGTAACTATTAATCCTGCTACTTTACCCTATCCCCCTAGAATATATAAACCGAATAATGTTGATGCAAGTTATAAAAAGTTTATAGAGATGTTTAAAAAGTTTCAAGTGAATATACCTTTGGTAGAAGCTCTGACCGGAATGCTAGAGTATGCGAAATTCTTGAAAGAAGCAAACTCCACCAAAAGGAAGTTATTAGACCTTGAGACTATTTTCTTAAACGAGGAATGCTCAGCAGTTTTGCAACACAAACTGCCTCCCAAGTGTAAAGATCCTAGGAGCTTTCTCATACCATGCACAATTGGAGGAGTATGCCCGAACAAAGCATTGTGTGATTTTCGATCCAGTGTCAATCTGATGCCATTGTCCATCTTTCATAAGTTAGGCATGAAATAGTTGAACAAAACATCTATAACCCTTCAATTGGCAGATAGGTCAATGAAGCAACCATGTGGAGTGGTGGAGGATGTTTTGGTGAAAGTTGATAAGTTTGTATTCCCTGTAGACTTTGTGGTGCTAGACATGGAAGCTAACCACGATGTTCCATTGATCTTAGGAAGACCTTTCCTAGCTACAAGAAAAACATTGATAGATGTTCATAAGGGTGAGCTGATTCTGAGAGTAAATGAGGACAAAGTAGTCTTCAATGTGATGAATTCAATGAAGTATTCACAAGATGAAGGAGAAGCATGCTACATGCTAGATTCCATAGATGAACTTGTTTTGGAGTTATATCAGCAAGTGGCACTAGATCCTGAAGTAGCAGAGACTTTACTCCTGAAGGAAGAGGAAGACTATAAGGAAACCTAGCCTGGGTGTACCAAAGGTCAAGTGCGAGAAATTGAACCTATATCTTCTGTGGATTTAGGAGGAACCATTCATAGACCTTCGTGGCACAAGTAATTTGACTTACAATTGACTGGTAAGCTGTTGAGATCATTGTTAGAAGAGCCACCAAGGAACTTAACGTTAAAACCTTTGTCATCTCACCTAAAGTACGCATACTTACAAGAGGATACCCTTCCCCTCATAATTTCATCATTATTATCACCTTTAGAGGAGGAGAAACTTTTAAGAGTACTGAGAGAGCATAAGGGAGCGTTTGGATGGACCTTAGCAAATATTAAAGGAATAAGTCCATTGGTGTGCATGCATAAGGTCTCTGTATATCCTGAGAAGAAAGCGGTAGCACAACCACAAAGAAGGTTGACACCACAATTAAAGGATGTTGTTAAGGAAGAGATCATAAAGATTTTGGAGATATGAATCATTTCCCGATAGCAGAAAGTGAGTGGGTGACCCCGATTCATGTGGTGCCCAAGAACGGAGGATTCACTGTCCAACCAAATGAATTTGATAAGTTGATCCCTGTGAGACTAATTACTGGACATCGAGTTTGCATAGACTTTAGGAAACTGAATGATGCAACTCGTAAAGATCATTTTCCCCTACCATTCATTGATCAGATGCTGGAAAGATTAAGCGGTCATGCGTTTTATTGTTTCTTGTTGGTCCCTTGGAAAGGCTAACACAAGTTTAGAGGGGGTGAATAAACTTGTCACTAAAACTGGATTTAAAACAAATTAAGGTTCAGTTAAAAACTTGTGTGGAGTTAAGCTGACAAAGCTGAGATTAAGTCAAACTGACTTAAGCTGAAACTGAGTCAACCGGCAGTGGATATGATTTTAGCCATTTTATTGATCTTGTTATTCTATTATGAAAACTGAGTGTTGTGAACTGAATTCTGGTGAATGTCAGTTGTGATTGCGAGGTGTATAACAATAAATTATCACAATGCTGTAAGTAAATGCGTAAAGTAAATAAAGCGGATATTATAGAGGTTCCAGGTGGTGTAATCCTGTACGTCCTCCCTTCCCCGGTGGTGCGGAGGAAAATTCCACTAGAACTTCTTGAGCTGAACTGTTACAAAAAGTCCTAAACAATAGTCCTTGGCTAATCCCTAGCTTCACTATCTAAACAGTTGTAGAACTGGTAGAATTGATGTTGAACCACTGGTCCCTAGAGGGTAGAATTGCATGTTCACCAGCTACCACCACAAACACAGTCTACCCGATGGCTTATCACAACTGTCCTTGGCGAAACCTTCCCGGTTTGCTTCACGGTCTAAAACCTTTGATATAGAATCAAGGTTGGGCTGAGAATCAATAAGTTGATTCTTGTTTGTGGTTCTTCAAAGTGTTGAATTCTTGATAATCTTTGTAGCTTGAACACTTGAAGAAATACTAGATATGATCTTGTTATAGTTCAAAGATGATAGCAATTCGAAATAGAATAGACTGATGCACAAAATTGCTTGTTGATTCTTGTATATGCTCTGTTCTATATATTTTGTTGTTGGTGCAAAGTCTTCTATTTTTAGTGTAAATTCCAACGTTCATCTGGCTTCAATTTGAATTTATCAACGTCTATCTTGCAATGGCTATATTTTCTAACCGTTCCGCTGTGTCAGTAACTCATCCAATGGAATTGTTTTCTTTACAACGTTCGACTGTACTTTCAGTTTGTTGGATGGCTGACTTATAAAACTGAGTTACTTTATCAGTTTTGTACTGAGTTTTTCTTTTGTCAGTTTCCTAACTGACTTGGAGCATTAACTGAGATTTTACTCTTCTTCAAATATCAGTACTCCAGTTTTCATCTGATTGTAATTGACTTGATCAGAGTACACCATGACACATTTATCATCTAAGAATTCATTGTCCTTATGATTCTTAGGTCTTCATACAAGATCCATAAAGTCAGTTCAGGTCACCACAATCTTGCCTGAAGTCCAACTTTACAGTCTCGACTTGTAATCATCATAACTGAGTTTGAACCCTCAGTTCTTCATTCTTCAATAACTAGGTTTGAACCCTCAGTTCGTCGATCTTTTAGATAAGCCAACTGAGTCTGTAACTCTCAGCGAACTTACCTTCTTCAGTTTCATGTAAGTGTGTATTCTGAGTCAGTTTGCTTGTCTCAATGATATCCAGTTTTCTAACTGATTTCCAATTTTCAGTTTTACGACACACTAACAATTACAGTGCTTGTCTGATGTAACCTATACAAATATCAGACTCTAGTAAAACTTATACATTCAGTTCTAGACATCTTTTAGCTTTCCACTATAACAGCTGGCTTCAGCACTTCATCAATGGGGTTAAGATAATATTTTAACAAATAAGATGAATTATCATCAAAACATAAATTTTATTTCCAACAATTTCCCCCTTTTTGATGATGCCAAAACTCTCCCAAAAAGAAAAGCTTAAAGATCAAAACAATGAAAAACAATGTAAAACTGGAAAACTGGTTTTCATTAGAATGAGCAAAAACTGGATACATACATTTTGTTCAAATATCTATTATTAAAGACTAAGCTTCTTCTTAGCTTTTTGCATGATTGAGTCATATCTTTTTGCTTTGTCATACAAGCGAAAATCTTCTTCAAGCTTGGAGTCTTTCTTTGAAAAGGTCTTGTTGTAGTCAACTTGACTACTTTCTTTCCATCTTCTCCATTGAATTAGTTTGGGTAAGCTTGAGTCATTCAAGTAGTAATTTTCAAATTCTACTAGATCGGCTTTCATTGGTTCAGTCTTGTCTTTAATCTTCAGTTTATCTTCAATCCTTTGATTCTTCTTATGTTGTGCAATTTTTTGCTTTCAGTAAATATTAGATAGAAAGTAGTTCAAGGATTCCTCAATTGTTCTGTCCTTGTACTTGGCTTTAATAGGATTGTAATCTTTGATAAACTGTGTCCACAGATCCTTTGTAAGAGTAACTCTTCTGTCTCCAGGTTGATTGTATTTTTCAATAAGTTGATCATCAGTTAACTCTTTCTTAAAAAATTTAGGATCTGATCTGTATCTTTGTAGTTCTTCTTCAAGTCGCTTCATTTCTCCAAGTAATTTCAGCTTTTCTTCTTTAGCTTCCCCATTTTTGGCATCATATAACTGATCTACCAAGGCATGGGTTGCTTTTTGATCTTCTGAAATCTGTCGTTGAGAAGCAAGTACTTCCTTAAGCTGAGTTTCTAACCCGTAGATATGCTGATTAATATGCCAATGAGCCTGAGCATGAGTTTCTCTATCTACTGCGGTTGAATCTTCGAGTTGTTGTTTCAGTAACACAATCTCTGAAGCAGAACTTGAACTTGATTTGTGAATCATCTCTAGTTTTGCATGAACTGAAACATCAGTTCTAGTTCAATAATCAAGATATCCAGAGATGTTTGATAAAAGGCCATTCTGTGTATCTCTTTGACTGAGTACAATTTTCAGGTTTTCATGAACTTTGGCCAATTCATCCTTAGATATAAAATTAGAGGGATCATATGTAGCTTCTATTTGATCCTTATCCTGAGTATTATCAGCAATAACCATCAGTTGTCTGATTTCATCAACTGCTTGCTGATTTTCAGTTGTCTGATTTCCAACTGGTTGCTGTTTGTTAGTTGTCTGATTTCCAACTGGCAATCCTTCTTGCTGTGGAACAGTTTGCGTTGCTAGAGGTTGAGATTGAGTGACTGTTTGCAAAACTGTAGTATCATCAGCTTATTTTCTTGACTTATCATGATCACCATCATCCTTTTTCTTTGAACTGTCTTTAGATGATGTGCCTGATTCTCTTCTTTTTGCCAATTCGGTAAATCTTTTGAAGCAGTTGTCAAGAAATTCCGTAATAGGAAACAAAGAGTAAAGAACTCTAACTTCCAATTTCTCTAAGAGTAATTTTTCTTCAGTCTGTAAACTGACATCTCGAGAATCTTCTGGTTGAAGTTTCATTTTCATCAGCTTAATGATTTTGTCAGCTTCGAAGACCGGTGCTGATTGATGAACCGATTGCTGTTGTATCTGAGAAGTGAGGTCAGCACTGACATTCTCTTGAGTAACTTCAGTTGTCAATTGATGTTGTTGTTCCCCCTCAGTTGGTGCTTTCTCACTTAAGATTTCAGGGTACAGACATCTTACAACTGATCTTCCTTCTAGGGATTCAGCTTTTCGCTTAGTCCCTTTGTATTCAGCTTCCTGCTGAGACACAATTATCTGACTTGCTTCAGGTTGGGAAGTTGTTTCTGTGATTTCCTTCGATGTTTCAGTTTGCCTTGCTTGCTTCCCTTCCTTAATTCTTTCTAAATAAAACTGAATGATTCCACTAAGAGTTCTCTTCAGTCGGAATCTGCCATCAGTTACTTGTCCTTCAGCTTGAGCTCTTTTCACACTTTCTAATTCAGCTAAGTGTTGCTTCTTGAACTGATTGACTATATAACCTGCCTAATTAAATTCTATGTTATCCCAGATTATGTTCATAAGCAAAATATTTTCTTCCGAAAGTATATTAATTCCTTTGGATTTTCCAATGACGTGTTTGCTGAGCCATCTGCTGAGATGTCCAAATTCCGGCTTGATTTTGTCGACATGAACACCATGTTCGATTGGTTCTGTAGATGAAGTAATCATTGCGAGAAAAGATTCTTTCTTCAATGGTAGAGTTTCTAACTCTGTTGAAGTTTCTGTTGTATTTGCGAACCCAAAGAGTGACCTCATGACTCTTTCATTGAAAACAATGCGATCTCCACGAACTGTAGTTATCAAGGAGTCTCTGACTAATCGCATATTTTGCCAAAATTGCAAAATGCCTTCCACATCTCATTTTTCTTTGAAGTGAACTTCGAGGATGTTGTTCAATCATGGTTGTTTTTCTATTTTATCTCGTACACAGCTGGCTAACAAGGTGTTTTGACACATCCCTTCATACATTTCAAGTGTTAGTTCATCCAGCTCTGTGATCAATCGTTTGTCTTTCGAATCATCTGAAGTGGCCATTTTTGAGTGTGAACACAAAAATTCGATTTTTGAAAGAGAGGGTTGCAAAGAGTCTATTTTGCTTTCTGATAATAATTTGAATTTAGATAGAGAATAGTGTGAACGGAGGTTGAATAAATAGGTAGGATATTCTGGCAGTTGAGTGGTACAACATTTCAAATTCCATGATGGTTTTATTAACCGATATATGTACTGTTCTGACAATCGTGGGGTGTACACACGAAATTCTGACAAAAAGAACTGTGGTAATTTAATGCGATATAACCGCTGTTGATTCTATCTTATAAACCTTTGACTAAATTTGATTAAAGTGAAAACTGATGCTGAGGTCAGTTCTAGAGATAATTCAGTTCCATCAAATTATTCAGTTTTGTCAAATTCTTCATTTTGTCAGTTTGTGATTGTTGATGTCAATGACTAATCTGTTAAGTGAGCGCACCCAACATAATAATCCCCTTGACGAATCTCTCGCTTAACTGAATTAACTAACTTTGATTATTCCCAACTCAGTTCTTAATTTGGCAAATCTTTCTTTGTCCAATGGCTTAGTAAAGATATCTGCCAACTGATCTTTAGTAGGTACATAAAGAACTGTTATATCCTTCTTCTCTGCATGATCTATTATGAAGTGGTGACGGAAATCAATGTGCTTTGTCCTTGAGTGTAAAACTGGATTATCAGTAATTGCAATTGCACTTGCGTTATCACACATTATGGGAATTGTTCCTTCTTCTATCCCATAGTCTCTTAATTGCTGTCTGATCCATAAAACTTGAGCACAACAACTTCCAGCTTCTATATATTCAGCTTCAGTTGTTGAAGTTGAGATTGAGTTTTGCTTCGTGCTAAACCATGACACAAGTTTATTTCCCAATAACTGACATGTGCCTGATGTGCTTTTTCTGTCCACTTTGCATCCAGCATAGTCTGAATCTGAGTAAGAAATCAGCTTGAATTCTCCTTCTTTCGAATACCAAATTCCAACTCCTTCTGTGTCTTTCAAATATTTCAAAGTTCTTTTCACAACTGTGAGATGACTTTCCTTTGGTCTTGACTGAAATCTTGCACATACACCGACAGTAAAAGATATGTCTGGCCTACTTGCTGTAAGATAGAGTAAGCTTCCAATCATCCTTCTGTAGAGTGTTTGATCAACATCTTTACCTTCTTTGTCTTCATCTAATCTGATGTTCGTCCCCATTGGTGTAGAAATTCCTGTAGATTTTTCCATACCAAACTTTTTGATAAGTTATCTTCTATATTTGGTTTGGTGAATGAAAATTCCATCAGCTAATTGTTTAACTTGCAATCCTAGGAAATAATTTAATTCTCCGATCATACTCATCTGAAATTTGCTTTTCATCAAACTTGCAAATTTCTCACATAACTGTTCATTTTCTGATCCAAAAATGATATCATCAACATAAATTTGAACAAGTAGAGTATCTTCTCCATTCTTCATCCTGAATAAGGTTTTGTCGATTGTTCCTTTGATAAATCCATTATCTACTAGAAACTGAGATAGAGTTTCGTACCAAGCTCTTGGTGCTTGTTTAAGTCCATAAAGAGCTTTCCTTAGTCTGAAAACTTTATCTGCTTGATCTTTGATTTCAAATCCGGGTGGTGGTTGAACATACACTTCTTCTTCAAGAATTCCATTTAGAAACGCACTTTTAACATCCATCTGATAAACTTTGAATTTCTTGTGAGCTGCATAAGCAAGAAATAGTCTGATCGCTTCTAGTCTTGCAACTGGTGCATAAGTTTCATCAAAGTCTATGCCTTCTGCTTGAGAGTATCCTTTGGCTACAGTCTGGATTTGTTTCTGATGATGTTCCCATCTTCATCAAGTTTATTTCTGAAAACCCATTTGGTTCCAATGATATTGACATGAACTGGTTTGTCTACCAGTTCCCATACTTGATTCCTCTCAAATTCATTGAGTTCTTCTTCCATAGCTAATATCCAATCTGGATCTTTCAAAGCTTCTTCAATTTCTTTAGGTTCTGATTGAGATAGAAAGCATGCAATCATTGCATGTAGTTGATTTCTTGTTCGAACTCCAGCTTGAGTATCACCAATAACTTGCTCTTCAGGGTGATCTCTCATCCATTGATGTGTGTGAGTTTGTATCAACTGATTTTCATTTTGTTCAACTGATTATTCAAAAACTGGTTCTTGAACTTGTTCAACAGAATCTGAATGAAGTTGTTCAAATTGTTGAGCAATTGGAAACTGAGGTTGATCTTGATCTGAACATTCTGAAATTTGTAGTCTTCCAACGTCAACTGAAATAGGTTCTGGTGTGACTGGTAACTGAGAAACTGGTTCTGGTCGGTCTTCAGTTGTTTCACCAGGAAAGTTTGGTTCATCAAATACTACATGTATTGATTCTTCATGCTTGAGTGTCCTTTTATTTAGTACTCTAAAAGATTTGCTGACACTTGAATATCCTAGGAAAATTCCTTCATCAGCTTTGGGTTGAAAAACGTGAAGTTGATCTTTTCCATTATTGTGTATGAAACATTTGCTTCCAAACGCATGAAAGTATGAAACATTTGGTTTTCTTCCATTCCAATTTTCATATGGAGTCTTCTCATGTCTCTTGTTCATTAGAGCTCTGTTCTTAGTGTAACAAGCTGTGTTAACTGCTTCTGCCCAATATCATTCAGGTAGTTTAGCTTCACAGATCATAGTCCTCCTAGCTTCGTTGAGTGTTCTGTTTCTTCTTTCAGCTACACCATTTTTTTTGTGGTGTTCCTGTGGCAGCAAGTTGGTGTAAGACACTATTTTCTTCACAATATTCAATAATCACACTGTTGAGGAATTCAGTTCCTTTATCAGATCTTATCTTCACAACTGAAACTCCTTTCTGATTCTGAAGTCTCTTGAGAAGTTCTGTGAGCTTTTGCTTGGTTTCACTTTTCTTGGTTAGAAAGATTACCCAAGTATATCTTGAAAAATCATCTACTACCACCAATGTATATTTCTTTCCACTGATACTAATTGGTGTAATAGGTCCAAATAAATCCATGTGTAGCAATTCTAGATGTCTGGTTGTTGAATGCTGAGACTTGGTCTTGAAACTTGCTTTTGTTTGTTTTCCTTGTTGACATGCATCACATAAGCTGTCCTTCTTATATGATATCTCTGGTAGTCCAATGACTAGCTGCTTCTTAACAAGTGTGTTGATGTCATCAAAATGGAGATGACTCAGTTTCTTGTGCCATAGCCAACTGATTTCTGATTTGGTATGCACGAGCAAACAAGTTTCAGCAACGGCAGTTGTCCAATCTACCACAAACATGTTTTCCTTTCTTCTTCCGGCTAGGACAACTTGATAAGCTGATTCGCTGATGACAACGTAGAATTCTTTATCAAAGGTAACTTTGTAACCCATATCACAAAATTGACTTGTGCTGAGTAGATTGTAGTGTAGTCCTTCTACATAAGATATATTCTTGATTGTAAGTCCATTTCTGATTAAGGTGACAAAACCTCTGGTGTAACCAGGTTTATCTTTACTTCCAAAATTGACTTTTGGTCCATCCTTTGCAATAAAATTATTGAGACAGTCTTTTCTCTTTGTCATGTATCTAGAGCAACCACTGTCAAAGTACCATATATCCTACAATGAAAATTAGAAGTTTTTAGGTACCCAACTCAGTTTGGGTCCATGGGGGTCAGTTGTCAGTACAACTCTGGGAATATATCCATTTAGGATTCTTCGGATATTGTTGCACTTCTTTTCATATATGTAAGCCACACTCCCATAGCATCTCTGTTTGGACTGTGTCTTATTTATACGATTTCTCAGATCTTCTGACTGAAATTTGTTTCCATGTTGATTTCTGTTATTAGAGCTAGAGTGATAACCATCATTCCTTCTGTACTGAGGTCTGGATTGACCTTTGTACTGTGACTTATGCTGAGAACTGATATTAGTCCTCTGCTAAGTTTTGGACTGAAACTTGTGATAAGTTTTTGGTCTGGAATGATTCTTATTATCAGCTTTATTAACAAATTCAGTAAAATTCCAATCATCATCAGTGGGATATAATCCTCCTTTCCCCCTGAATGTGTGAATCTTTGAATGATTGACATTCTTGGATTTATTTTGATTGTAATTTTTCTGGTTCCTAACTTCATTGGTTTTTGTGGATCTGGCAGTTGATTTGCCATTTCGGTTTCCATTGAATACAGCTGATCTACCATTTGATTTACCTTCGTCGGTAGATGCAGTTGTCTTCTTAGAAAACTGATTTATCCTGTGTGATACTGGCTTTACTGGTTCTGCAATTTTCTCAGTTTGTGGAAGTTGCCCAGCTACAAACTTAATACCAGTTTTGGTACTCAGCCCGGCGGCTTTGCTAGTTCCATTCTTTGAAGATTGTTGTGTATCAAATCCTAAACCAGTTTTGTCTCCATATGCTTTTCCTGATTTGAATCCAGTAATTGAACTTGATTGAGCAAACGATTCAGTTGCTGCTGCTGATGCTGAATCTTTTCTTTATCAGTTTTAGTCAGTTTCAACATTTTTAGTTCAGACTTCAATCTTTCAACTTCAAGAATTAGACTTTCTTTTTCAGCTTTGATTGATTCATAACTAGCCTGTATGGTTACTAGCTGATTCATCAATTCGTCAAGAGTTTCTTCTAATTCTAAATTTTTTGGATTAGAGTCAGCAGTCGAAGAACATGCATTTATTATGGAAATCTGAGCTGAAGAGTATTTAGAGTTTGATTCACATACCTCATTTGGGTCTTCCATGTTGTGTCATCTGATAATCTTTCAGTACCAGCTTCATAATCTGATTCATCTCCGGCAAGGAGTGCTCTTCTACCAACTCTTCTTGGTGGTGTCTTCTTGATCAGTTCTGGACATTCAGCTTTATAATGTCCTGGTTTCTTGCAGTTGAAACAGAGGTATTCATCGTATTTTCTTTTCTCAGGAGTTCTTTTGATGAACTATTAAGTGACTGGGTGTCCACTTTTCATTCTTCGAATTCTGGTCATCATTAGAGCCATTTGTTCTTCCATTTCATCCAATTCATGAGATTGTTAGATGAGTTTTCTTGAGTCTCATTTGAAGCTGCTGCAAGTGCTGTGGTCTTAGGTTCTTCCAGAGCTTTGATTATTGCAGCTGTGGTTGTGAAATCTTCACTGAATTCATAAGCTTTCAGATCTGAAAAGATCTTGAATGAATCTTCCGCATCAAGTCTCCTGGACTCTTCCATAGCAGTGACCTTCATCTTCCAGCACATTGGTAATGCCTTCAAGATTCTAGTGTTGATGACTTTCTTTGAGTATTCAATCTTGAGTAGATCTAGTTCATCCATGATAGCACTGAATCTTGTCTCCATTTGGTCAATGGTTTCTCTAGATTTCATCTTGTAATTCTCAAACTTTTGTTTTGCAACGGAAATTTTATTTTCCTTGATTGAATCTGTTCCTTCACAAACTATCTGAAGTTTGTCCCACATTTCCTTGGCAGTTGTGCATTCTTTCACCTTCAAGTACATGTTGCTGTCAAGAGTTCTGAGGATAAAGTCCATGGCAACATTGTTGAGAATGTTTCGCTTGCGATCATCACTAGTCCATTCAGATTTGGGTTTTGCAACTCGAACTTGCTCTCCACCAACAGTTTGCATATGAGTGATTTGAATTGGTCCATCAGTGAGTACATCCATTATTTCATGATGAGTAGCTGCTAGAAATGCCTGCATACGACGTTTTTATTCGTCAAATCTGTCCATGTTGCACATAAGCATTTGTCTTGCATACTGATTGTTATCCATAGTGAGTGAGTGAAGACTGACAGTAGATTAACTTAAAAACTGAGCTTTCAAATAAGAACAACTAGAGGAGATAAAGAGCAAATGATATCTTGTTAAAGAAACACCGCTCTGATACCAATTGTTGGTCCCTTGGAAAGTCTAACACAAGTTTAGAGTAGGGATGAATAAACTTGTCACTAAAACTGGATTTAAAACAAATTAAGGTTCAGTTAAAAACTTGTGTGGAGTTAAGCTGACAAAGTTGAGATTAAGTCAAACTGACTTAAGCTGAAACTGAGTCAACCGGCAACGGATATGATATTAGCCGTTTTATTGATCTTGTTATTCTATTATGAAAACTGAGTGTTGTGAACTGAATTCTGGTGAATGTCAGTTGTGATTGTGAGGTGTATAACGATCAAGTATCACAATGTTGTAAGTAAATGCGTAAAGTAAATAAGGCGGATATTATAGAGGTTCCAGGTGGTGTAATCATGTACGTCCTCTCTTCCCATGTGGTGCGGAGGAAAATTCCACTAGAACTTCTTGAGGTGAACTGTTACAAAAAGTCCTAAACAATAGTCCTTGGCTAATCCCTAGC
This sequence comes from Gentiana dahurica var. dahurica, assembly GCA_024500145.1. NCBI lineage: Eukaryota > Viridiplantae > Streptophyta > Magnoliopsida > Gentianales > Gentianaceae > Gentiana > Gentiana dahurica. The sequence goes on along the minus strand of CM044896.1, from coordinate 58,987,844 downwards.
TTCACTATCTAAACAGTTGTAGAACAGGTAGAATTCCTGCTCTTCAAATGCTTGAACCACTGGTCCTTAGAGGGTAGAATTGCCTCTTCACCAGCTACCACCACAAACACAGTCTACCCGACTGCTTGTCACAACTGTCCTTGGCGAAACCTTCCCGGTTTTCTTCACAGTCTAAAACCTTTGATATAGAATCAAGGTTGGGCTGAGAATCAATAAGTTGATTCTTGTTTGTGGTTCCTCAAAGTGTTGAATTCTTGATAATCTTTGTAGCTTGAACACTTGAAGAAATACTAGATATGATCTTGTTATACTTCAAAGATGATAGCAATTCGAAATAGAATAGACTGATGCACAAAATTGCTTGTTGATTCTTGTATATGCTATGTTCTATATATTTTGTTGTTGGTGCAAAGTCTTCTATTTATCGTGTAAAGTCCAACGTTCATCTGGCTTCAATTTGAATCGTATCAACGTCTATCATGCAACGGCTATATTTTCTGACCGTTCCGCTGTGTCATTAACTCATCCAATGGAATTGTTTTCTTTACAACGTTCGACTGTACTTTCAGTTTGTTGGCTAGCTGACTTATAAAACTGAGTTACTTTATCAGTTTTGTACTGAGTTTTTCTTTTGTCAGTTTCCTAACTGACTTGGAGCATTAACTGAGATTTTACTCTTCTTCAAATTTCAGTACTCCAGTTTTCATCTGAATATAATTGACTTGATCAGAGTACACCATGACACATTTATCATCTAAGAATTTATTGTCCTTATGATTCTTAGGTCTTCATACAAGATCCATAAAGTCAGTTCAGGTCACCACAATCTTGCCTGAAGTCCAACTTTACAGTCTCGACTTGTAATCTTCATAACTGAGTTTGAACCCTCAGTTCTTCATTCTTCAATAACTGAGTTTGAACCCTCAGTTCTTCAATCTTTTAGATAAGCCAACTGAGTCTGTAACTCTCAGTGAACTTACCTTCTTCAGTTTCATGTAGGTGTATTCTGAGTCAGTTTGCTTGTCTCGATGATTTCCAATTTTCTAAATAATTTCCAGTTTTCAGTTTTACGACACACTAACAATTACAGTGCTTGTCTGATGTAACCTATACAAATATCAGACTCTAGTAAAACTTATACATTCAGTTCTAGACATCTTTTAGCTTTCCACTATAACAGCTGGCTTCAGCACTTCATCAATGGGGTTAAGATAATATTTTAACAAATAAGATGAATTATCATCAAAACATAAAATTTATTTCCAACATTTCTTAGATGGATATTCTGGTTATTATCAGATCCATATTGCCCCCGAGGACCGAGAGAAAACAATTTTTACATGTCCCTATAGAACCTTTGCGTACAATCGCATGCCTTTTGGGTTATGTAATGCACCAGCAACTTTCCAAAGGTGCATTATGTCATTATTTGCGGACATGGTGGAGGATATTATATAGATTTTCATGGATAATTTCTCTGTATTAGGAGATAGCTTTGATAAATGCTTGGACAATCTAAGTAAAGTGTTAAAGAGATGTGAAGAAACCAACCTCGTACTTAACTGGGAAAAATGTCATTTCATTGTTACAGAAGGAATAGTGTTGGGTCATAGAATTTGAAGGAAAGGAATAGAGGTTGATAGAGCAAAGATAGAGTTAATAGAGAAGTTACCCCCTCCAACGAACTTAAAAACGTTGCGAGCCTTTCTTGGCCACGCAGGATTCTATAGGAGGTTTATCAAGGACTTCTCTAAAGTTTCTAGACCTTTGAAGGAATTACTTGCAAAGGATTTACCTTTTTTTTTTGGAGAAGAGTGCCAGAAAGCATTCAACACATTAAAGCAAATGATTACAACTTCCCAAATTCTGGTAGCACCAAATTGGAACAAACCTTTTGAGCTTATGTGTGATTCAAGCGACACGGCAGTTGGAGCAACCCTGGGACAGAGGGAGGATAAAGTCTTTAAGCCTATTTATTACACCAGTCGTACCCTTAACAGTGCCCAGAGGAATTATGCAACTACAGAAGGAACTCTTAGCTGTCATATTTACGTTTGACAAGTTTCGACCTTATCTGATAGGATCGAAAGTCACTGTATTCACTGACCATACAGCTCTGAAATACCTTCTAACCAAGAAAGACTCCAAGCCGAGATTGTTAAGATGGATTCTACTCATACAAGAGTTTGATGTTGCGATTAAGGATAAAAAGGGAACTGAGAACCAGGTGGCTGATCACCTGTCAAGAATGACTTTGCTGGAAGAAGAGCAACCGACTGAGATCAGGGAAATCTTTCCTGATGAACACCTTTTTTCCATCTCAGTGGTAGCTTGAGTTGAATCTCAGACCCGACACCATACATCAAGAGCGGGCATGGTATACCCTTGGTTTGCTAACATTGTTAATTATTTAGCAGGAAGGTACCTACCACCGGAATTCATGAATGCGGATAAGAAAAAGTTCTTCACGTACCTGATGCATTATCATTGGGATGATCCCTACCTATACAAATTGTGCCCTGATGCCATTCTTAGGAGATGCGTCCATGATGACGAGATTCCAAAGTATTTTGAACATGTGTCATTCTAGAGAAACTGAAGGTCACTATGGGCCAGACAAGACAGTAGAAAAGGTACTGCGGTGTGGATTCTATTGGCCAACAATTCATAAATCTGCTTACGAGTTTACACGATCCTGTCATTCCTGTCAAATGACTGGTAATATTTTTAAGCGGAATGAGATGCCACTGCATAGTATCTTAGAAGTCGAGTTATTCGATGTATGGGGAATTAATTTTGTTGGGCCATTCACATCATCAGAATCAAATCATTACATCCTGGTAGCAGTTGATTATGTTTCCAAATGGGTGGAAGCAGTGGCTTCACCTACTAACGATGCCAGGGTTGTCCTGAGGTTTCTTAAGAAAAACATTTTGACGAGGTTTAGAGTGCCAAGAGCCATAATTAGTGATGGAGGGAGTCAGTTCTGTAATAGGTTGTTTGAGAAGTTGATGATGAGATATGAGGTTCGACATAAGATTGCTGCAGCATATCACCCACAAACAAGTGGACAAGTGGAAGTCACGAATAGAGAAATTAAGAGGATCTTCGAGAAAACTGTGAATCCCACAAGGAAAGATTGGTCTTTGAAATTAGATGACGCTCTGTGGGCGTATAGAATAGCCTATTGGACCACGATTGGGATGTCACCATATATGATAGTATTTGGAAAAGCATTTATTTACCGGTAGAACTCAAGCACCGAGCGCCGTGGGCTACGAGATTTCTAAACATGGATGAGAATTTAGCCGGTGAAAAGAGGATGCTAGAGTTGATTAGATTGGAAGAGTTTAGACTTCAAGCGTATGATAATGCAAGAATTTACAAGGAAAGAATGAAGCGTCTTCACGATAAGAAGATTCTGAACCACACATTTCATGTTGGAGATATAGTGCTGGTATATAATTCGCGTCTTCATCTTTTTACTGGAAAGTTGAAGTCTAGATGGTATGGACCACATGTAGTCACGAAAGTTTTCAATTCAGGTGCATGTGAAGTTAGACATGAACACTCTGGGCAAACTTTCACAGTTAACGGCCAGAGGCTTAAACATTACCTAGAGCACAATTACAACCCTGAATTGAAAGTCTTTACGTTGGAATAGCCGTATTATGAATAAAGGAGCCCTATTAGTACAGTCGGGCTGACGACTATAAACTCATAACAATATCTAAACCCTTATTTATTGCTTTTGTTTAGTTATTTTGAGTCAATAATGTAGCATGGCAATCGCAAGGTTTTTTTCATCACATATATCTTCAGCCATCTGGCTAGAGATATATGTGGTTTTTTCCTTCACGATTCTCATGTGATACCCTTGTAAAAGTTTTCATGTCTTGCTTAGGTCAATAAAAGAATAAACTGGCTTAAAATATTTTGCGCATTCGTCCGGTATGCACAATTACCGCCACCTTATTTTATTATTGCCCTTCGCATGTTACTCACAGTTTTTGGAAGCATTTTGGGAAGCAGGTAACCACTTGGGAGAAGGAATTACCTAGGAGCTAATGATTCAGCTCCGGGATTCATTTTGACTCAGCCATCATTTCTGGAGCTAAGTACCTTTTCTTTTCTTTATTATTAGTCATTGGGGACAATGTCTATAATAAGTTGGGGGTAGGCATCTTAGCTGTATAGTTGAAAAAGGGAAATATTTTTGAAATTTTAACACTGTTTTTAGCTTGCTATTTGCACGTTTTCGAGTAAGGAATCGGTAGAAAAGGAGCCCAAGTTCAATTTGAAGTGAGCTATAGCATATTCAATTTAGTATGGAAGAATGAGCATATGTTAGGTTTCATAAAGTAGTAACTTATTAATTATTATTCTATCATTGCACTAAATATTTGAGCACATAATCTGAGTGAGAAGTGTTTAAGATCAGATGACAAATTGTTTTAACCGGGAATCATTATTTGTCTGCCTATAAACTTTAACAAATTATTGTAAGACAAGGGGAGCAACTTGGATGACGAAAGGTGACCGGGACAACGGACTTGTGAGAGAGAGAGAGAGAGAAAAAAAGTAAGGAAATCTGCCAAAAGGAAAAAATGAAAAAAAAAATGATGAATGAAAAAAAAATAGAGATATGCAAAAAAGCTAGTGAGGGAAGAAAACTCGTGTAAAAAGGGCACGATCCTCGAATAAAAAGAAACAAACGAGGACTTAAGAGCGATGCTCAGTCCCCGAGTCCGCCCGACCCAATTACGGTACCATGTTGTGTAACCAAGTCTGAAAGCAAGATGAGCGAGTGTATGCGTAGGTAAGTTAAGATTGTGTGGTTAATACAACTTGTTTCTCTTCACAAACTCACTATCAAGACTGATTCATCACACGACACATTGATGCATGATAAGTAGTGATTAATGGGGAGCTTATGGATTGTGACTTGATGAATGTTTATGCCGGAAATCTTGATTGAATATGTGGTTGTTGATGGGGATTGATCTTGGAGGTACATTCCGCCTTGATACTCTGCTCGCGGACGAGCAGAAGGCTAGTGGGGGGTAGTTGATGACGGTTAAAATAGCCTATCCTACGGCATCAACATTCTATCCATTATGAGCTAAAAATAGTTGTTTCGACCTATAGATATGAACCATTTACGTTGAATATCATATGTCAGGTTCGTGAGTCGAGAAATCTACACTTAGCGTTTATTTTCCCTATTTTGATATTATTTCGTGCATTATTTAATGATTTTTAGGATATGGAATATTGGGTTGAGCATGATGGACGAATCTAGAGTGGACTGAACAAAGGGAATGGGCCTAGGGTATTCTAGAAGCATCCAAGTTAAGTCGGTTGCAGAAAAAAGACAAAAGTACCCATGGTAACCCGAGAGGCGGTGCCGAATTACCGAGGGTCTTGATCCTTCCGAAACACATTTTCTTGGACGAGGGGTCGAACTAGTTGTTCCTAAGTTGGTTTAGATAGCTATAAATAAGAGGCTTCGCCTCAAAACACAATGTACCATACAATTTACAAGTATTATGCAATTAAAGTTCTTTGTTCTTCATTTTATTTATTTTATGAGTTCTGGTCGGAGAGACGACGGAGTCGCTGCCTAGGGAGAGATCCAAGGGAGATCTACGCTCATTTTCGAGGGTATGGTTTTCTATCTTTTCTAAGATGTAGATCGATCGTTGTTCTATTCGACTAGTATGTTTTAATTGCTTATTAGGTTTAACTATGTATTAGTTAGTTTATTTTACCCCAAGTGTTATAGATCTGATTCGTTGGTGAAGAAATCATGAGATAGTAGTTGCGTTCTTCGGATCTGCGATGGTCTATATCGCTAGATCTGAATACCTAGTAAATTACTAACTCATGATAATCAGCACCAGCTACATTGATCGTTAGATTTAATTTACATGTTTTTAGCTTGATCAACTATTTGCATGTTATCGTAAATTAACATGAAGGACTGTTAGTGAAGTGTTAATTAGGACATTATCTTGATTGACCCTAGGAACGTGCTGGTCAATGCCGACAGCTGTCTAGCCGGGTTTGCGGTATGAGGTAGCACTCAATATCAACAGCTCTAGTTATTTATGCGTATGGGCTATTACGGACCAATTAAGGAGGGTATCTTGCATATAGATTGTCTACTGCCATTGTCGGAGTAGATAGGGTTAGGAGTTGTACATGTAGCTAAACAATGAATAAATTCACCAATGGGGAGGACTGTTGCAAGTGTGGGGGGAATAACTAATTACACATAATTGAACTAATACATTATAAACTCTAGTTTGCTTCGTTGAACTTGCATAATCTTGCTTGTTGATTGTTACCAATTTTTTACTGTCAATATTATAGTTGGTCATAGACCATTATCGTGACAAGCTCAATCTTCATAATTAGACATTCTTACGAGTCTCTGTGGGATTCGACCTTGACTCGCCAGTACTCTACTACGATAGACCTAGTCCTATTGCTAGTAAGTGCCTTGCACGCGATCCGCAATCATACCCTTCAAGGGCCAGTAGAGCAGAATTAGTGACACAGCAATTCAACCTGTTAAGGACTAAGGCTCGATGACTATGGAGCTAGGGATTAGTCATGGACAATCGTTCTTTACATTGTGTCTGGTAACGTTAACTCAACAACTTAGTGAATTTCCTCCAACATCACAGGAGAAGAGTGGACTGACAGGATTACACCACCTGGAACCACTATAAACTTTGTGTTCTTTACTTATTCATTTACTTACAATATTTGTGTTTGTGATTGTTTAATTTATTGTCTATCATAACAAAAAGTCGGTTTACACCGGTAAACTTAAGTGCACACATCATATTTAAAAAGAGAACTTAACAACCGGTATTTAGCTGAACTGATATTCAGATCATAAAAGGATTTAAAAAAATTTATTCCATGCATTTAACTGAATTGTAGAAAAAGTCAGTTGGACCTTTTCACAGCTCATTCATATTAACTCTGTAATCTTTCATGTTAGAAAATGTGACTTGACCTCTCATCAGAGCTGAGTATTAAGCAGAGCTAACTCTGCTGGGCAAGATCAGCTGAGTATAGTCAGCAGGGCAAGGTCAGCTGAGTATAGTCAGCAGGGCAAGGTCAGCTGAGCAATGTCAGCAGGGTGATGTCAGCAGGGCAAATGTCAACAGGTTATGTCTGGTGTAGTCAGCTGAGCTGAGTTTACATCTGGGGTATTTTAGTCAATCTGCTAGCAGGTCTTTATGTCGGCTAGGTATAGGGTTTTATGACTATAAATACTCATCTGTTCTAACCTAGAATATTTGCAGAATCAGTTAACATTAGCAATTGCTAATGCAATTACAGAGTCTGTAAAATCTTCAGTGAGAATATAATCTCCTCATTTCTGTCCGTGGACTAGTAGGCACATTGCTGGAAACCACATTAAATCATGTGTTATTGTTTCTTGTGTGATTTATGCTTTCGTGTTTATTCTTGATTATTGCAATCCGCTTGGATCCCTCATGGTCCTGTTATAACAAATTGGTATCAGAGCATCGAGGTTATCATCAGGGAATCAGAAATCTGTTCGAGTTAGATTTATTGTCACCAAGGTTGTAATGGACTCTAGGTTCTGGGATCAACGTTAGCGTTCCGGCTAGATCGATGTCTGGGTTAGATGTAGAGATTGGTAACTTCACATGGAAGGAACAATTTCAATCTGTGGCAAATTAGATGCGTGCTCTATTGAGGATGCAAGGGCTCTGGGCTCCATTTAAAAAATCGGTGGAGGCAGGAAACGCTGAGATGGCCAATCTAGAGGAGAAAGAATATTCAATGATTTTGTTGTGCTTGTCTAATGATGTTATCAAAGAAGTTGTTGAAGATGATTCAGCAGCAGGGCTGTGGCTGAAGCTTGAGAGTCTGTATATGACAAAGTCGTTGACCAACAAGTTGTTGATGAAGTAACGTTTATTCAGTTTAAAGATTCATGAAGGAATGCCTCTCAGAGATCATCGGGAAAAGCTAAACACAAAATTTCTTGATTTAAGGAGTGTTGGTGTTAAGATCGAAGATGAGTATGCAGCTCTAATTTTGTTGGTATCACTGCCAGTATCATATGAGAATTTTGTTCAGTCTTTTATTGCTGGAAGAAACATAGTGTCATTGGAGGATGTTAGGGCATCTCTCCATAATCAAGAGCTAAGGCATAATGCAGTTGGCACAGGTACAGACAATCGGGTGCTGGTTTGGTTGTTAGTAGCAGTTGCAAAGGGAATGCAAATCTAGTCTGAATCTTAATCTGAAGTGTTGACAAGCAGGTGGAGCTTCAGTTCCAGACTCAGCTGAGTCTGCAGAACTCAGCTGAGGATAGTCAATACTAATCTGGCACTTGGTTGTTCATCTGAACCTGAAGAATCAAGAGTTGAATCTGGTTGCACCAAAATCTGGGGGTGGGCTGAGTGTGGGTCGGCTGAGTGAGGGTCTGCTGATATAGTACCAGCTGAGTGAAGGTCAGTTGAGTAGTGGAATGTTCAAGTCTAGGAAGTCTGCTGATAAAAGTCAACTGATCCCATTTGTCAGCAGAGTCACATCTATTGAATATGTTGAACATGTCTTTGGAAGCCTCAGCTGAGCATCTGGTGAACATGTCTGAGATAGAGTCTCATCTGATCTAGGAGATTCTTGTCTGAGGTAGAGTTCTCATGTGGAGTTAAGTCTCATCTAGAGGAGTCTAACCTAAAGCCTGTTGTGTTCACAACTGGTCAGCTCAGAATTTGAATCTGAATCTGCAAATCTTTTTGGTTGAAGTTGAATCTGAAGAACTCAGCTGAGTGTCCTCAGCTGAGGTGGTTTCATTTGAATCTGGTAATCACATCTTGTCTGGTGATAAAGTTTGAATCTGTTGATCACATCTGTTCTCAACTCAATCAAGTCTGAATCTATTAACAGTAGAGGATCTCATCCGAATCAAGGAGGTTCTAATCTGAAGTTGGTTTCTCATATGGAGTTAACTCCCGTATGAAGGAATCACATCTAAGATGTTATGTCTGAAGAAAGAGGATGAATCTGGTACAGTACATCTGGCATTGACGAATGCATCTGGTACAGTATATCTGGTTATACATCTGTTTGAACAAGAGTTCAAGTCATGGCGGAGATTGTTAGAAAATGAGACTTGACCACTCATCAGAGCTGAGTATTAAGAAGAACTAACTCAGCAGGGCAAGATCAGCTGAGTATAGTCAGCAGGGCAAGGTCTCCTGAGTATAGTCAGCAGGGAAAGGTCAGTTGAGCAATGTCAGCAGGGCAAAAGTCAGCAGGTGATGTCTGGTGGAGTCAGCTGAGCTGTGTTCACATCTGGGGTATTTTAGTCAATCTGCTAGCAGGTCTTTATGTCGGCTAGGTCTAGGGATTTGCGACTATAAATACTCATCTGTTGTAACCTAGAATATTTGCAGAAGCCGTTAACAGTAGCAATTGCAGAGTCTGTAAAACCTCAAGTGAAAATATAATCTCCCCGTTTCTGCCCGTGGACTAGTCGGCACATTGCCGGAGACCACGTTAAATCCTGTGTTATTGTTTATTGTGTGATTTATGCTTTCTTGTTTATTCTTGATTATTGCAATCCGTTTGGACCCCAGACAGTCTTGTTATAACAGTTTAAGTACTAGTTTACTTAAGAGCAAGAAAGCTTTAAGTGACAAATTTGTTCAACCCTCTACACTTGTCCAAAGCCTTTAAAAGGGACCAATAGAATACAAATCCGTAGCCCATATGCCTCTTGTGTAGGGTGTATAAATGACCTAAGGGAAAACCTAATCCTTGGAGGACAAGAAAATGCGTTTACGCGGCTTCTAGAATGTTCGAAATGGAGGTGGTGTGCTCGCAATTCTAAGGGAACTTTTGTACTTTTTCTCTGCCACCTTATCTTGGAAGCTTTTCGAAACCCTAGCCTCGTTTTCGGTGGGCTTGCAATTCCCTGGGTGGGCTCGTAATTGCCGGCATAGAACTTCGATATTTGACCATGACTTGGCCTACCTAACTCCGATTTGGGTGATTCAAAGTGCGCTGGAATCCTTGTTTCAATACCTACAACTTTAATGCAGAAGTCCGAGCCAAATTCCTCTTGTAAGTATCGTAAAACAGTGTTGTAAGATCTCCAATCAGATTCTCAGGTCCAATCTCCGCTCGAAACACATCAACCTTCAGCTACGTTCACTTTTTTATCAATTGACTCTCATATTTAGGCCAAATGATTATCCAAACACTAGTCCATCTGTAAATAAGACCATAACACACATATTTTATTCTATTTCCGGAAAATAACGCATAAAATACACAGTTAATTAAAACGCATAATACCAAGTTAGTCACCCCGGACGTGACTTAATCACATTTAGATAATTTACGCATGATTTCATACATATTATCACCATTGTGAACACAAGTCCGGGCTATGTTGACAGTAAAATATGATACCAGTTGACCGTCATCACCTGCTCTCTTCGTGTGTTCAACACAATTCAGTTATAATGTCTAGAACTTCATTAGTTTTTATTTAATTTCCGTTTTTCATTGTTGGATTGAGAATTGTCATTATTATTGTGATATTTTATGTCTGGCTGTTTTTGATCACCCTAGACATGTCCACCTCTAAGAACAAATCCACCAAACGGGTCCGTTCCGATAACCCCCGTAGTTCTTCGGCACAACAAGAAGTTCGTAGCCTAAGTGAGCAAGTGGTAGACCAAAAGTCAATATTGTTTCCTTTTCCACCACAGCTTTAGATGAGGCTAAACGAATCTATAAGGCGTACTACAGTGATCGTAACTGTCGTATCGATAATCGAGAGGGGGAATGAGTGTAAGAAGTTGGATAAGTCAGTTCAGGATGCTATTAAAGCACGTAAATGGCAAGAATTCACCAAAGTACCAACTCATACCCTTAATATCATACCCTTAATATCACCCTAGTTCGCAAGTTCTATGCCCTTATCCCCGATGCTACCCTAGATACATCCAAGGTTACAGTCTGTGGGGCCAAAGTTCCTTTTACCCGGCTTCTATCATGGCACTCTACAAGATTCCCGAGTTTCCTATAGCACAACACTCCAAAACCATTTGGGAAACGAGTGAACCGGCTAAGAGGTTAGCCATGGCCCACGTAGCCCACCAAGCCATCAATTCTAAGTACCTTGAAACAATGTCGCATCCGTCTTGGAAAGCCACCTATCCCGGCCCATGTGTGGAATCACTTCTTTAACTATCAGATCATACCTTCCACACACTTCAACGATGTCACCACCAATGAGGCCCTGCTTTTACATGTCATGCAAATATACCTATCAATGTTGGCACCGTCATTCACCACCACGCTATACACTTTGCCACCCAACGCCGTTCCACCTCCCTTATACCCTTTCCACACACCTCGTCTCTGGCTTGTGCTATTTGGATAAGTGTCGTACTTTCTGGAGTGATGAGTATATTTCTAAGGCCCACCTGCTATTGTACCTTACATTCGGGACGCCCAGCTCCCATCCGGTCTTCAGCCCCCTCCTCAGCATGTGCCACCACCACAATCTTTCACCACACCTTCTACCACACTTTTTAACGACCCTAACTCCAGTACTTCTGATTCCACCACACTTCCTCCTTCTGAGCTTTCAGCCCTTCATGTTGAGGTCACTTCCCTTCATGTCGAGAACACCGTTCTTAATAGTGCGATTGTCATTCTTCATGGTGATCTTCACGCTGTTAGTACGAACTAGATGATTGGGTTCGAACGAATGATGAAATGGTTCCAGGCCGTACGTTCGGGTATAGTTGGCACTTGCACGATGTTGACAAACTTCGTTGAGCGCACTCATATAACCTCGAGGACATTCCTGAGTGTTCTCTTGAGCCCTACATGTTCCCTTATTGGGTTACCTTTGTACCTATCCCTGCACCTACCCTTATTCCTTCCTCTACACATACCCAGGGGCAGCTTTACATTAGGGGTTCCGGGTGCGGCCGACCCCCTAAAATAAAAATATTGTGTATAAATAGTGCATTTGGTTTTATAAATACATGTATATGTAAAATTGACCCTCGTATTTTTATGTATTGACCCCTTATTTTTATCTATTTCCTCATTATTACATGTACAGAATTGAATGTGTAAATACATATGTGATACGGAAAAAAAAAATTGACAAATTTCTGACCCCCATGTCGAAAATCCTGCAGCCGCCCCTGCACATACCCCCACACCTCCACCTCCATATACATTTTGTTCCCGACCTTCCTCCTCCTAAAACTACTCCTACCCTTACCACCACCCAGCATGCTATCCTTACCCCCTCTTATCGTGGCAACGGGGATCTTTCTCAGGTCGGCGATGTTTGGGTCGAGACGAATTCTATTCAGACTTCTGAGGAGCCAAAAGTGATGATTGAGAACGCAGAGGTGTCGGATTTTCAGGGTACATCCGTGTTGCAGACTCTGGAAGTGGTGGATGATACGATAGATATCTATATGGGTGAGTATGAGGGCACGGTTGGTGTATCTTCTGGTATGGGTGTTGGTACGTTCTCGAGTGTGGCTATTTCTACGTCTTCGAGTGCCCCTACTTTTACTAGTGCCGTTGCACCGAGTTTTTTGGATGCTTAAAGCGTTAGAGTTTTATGATACATAGTATTATAGATACTCTACCATTGAGCTACTTACTACTATGTTATGAGATATGATACATATAACTTTCAATATGATACATAACAAGATACTACTTCACTATGTATTATAGATACTCGTAATATAACTTTCAATATGATACCCCATTCGGTTCGGTCAGGTTAATGGCCTAATCGAAACCGAATCGAAATTTTTTGGTTAATTGAAATTCGGTACCGAAACCGAACCGTTTGTTTTAGGTAACCAAATTGAACTAAACCCAAATATATGGTTTGATTCAGTTCGGTTAACCGAAAATTGAAATAAAATTTAACAATTCTACTAAGTTTTTAAACGGTTTGGTTTTCATTTGATTTCTTAATTCGGTTAAAAAATTGTTCGGACAATAGTTGAGTTATAAGCAATTTTTTATGAATGTTAAAATATTTTTGTTATGAAAACTAGTTAAATAGGTTAATATAAATACTTCGGTTACGATTTTCTATTTAATTTCGGTTAATGGATCGGTTTTTTATTCGGTTCGGGTTTCGGTTTGGTTACGGATAATCTATAGAGTAATCCGTAACCGAACTGATAATTTTGGTTTCTCTATAATACTAACCCAAACCGAACAGAAAGCAGTAATTAACCGAAACGAATTGAACAAAATGTCCTTGGTTCGGTTCGGTTTTCGAATAATCCATATCAACGTACACCCCTAGCCATACCTTGATACTTTAGGTCTGTACTTTATGATACTTTGATGCTTTTGGTCGTTTTGTTTGGAATATTTGGATGCATTTTGGCTTTCTTTTGTGTTATTCCGGTCAGATTTGGGACACCACCGGTTATATATATTGTGTATGCTTCATCCAGGCTTAGCTCCTTATATTGAGATGTTGCATTTCCGGTTTTGCCCCTATGCTTGCAGCCAAGAAATTTTGCATTCTTAGAAGTTGACGTTGCCCATGCCATCGGGGCGTCCACCAATCCAATCTAGTAGCATCCTGATCCTCCCAGTACCATGTTGGCATCCGCCAGTTACTTTTGGCGTCCGCCATTTCTATTTCCAGTTGTTGGCGCTCGCCATTTATACTTAGCGTCCGGCAACCCTTTTTGCAGTATCAGACCATCCCAATATCATGTTTGCATTCGCCCATGAACTTTTGGCATCCGCGAACCTCACTTTTTGCACAATTTATCAATGTTTTTGCTCGGTTTTGATACCCTTTTGTTTCCCCAACTACTTTCTTATCTCTCACTTCAAATTTGGGACAATGTGAGTTTATAAGTGGGGAGTGGAAACGTAGTTGGTCTAACAACAGGTTATATCAATAAATGCATTGCGAAGCACTTAGACTTGGTCATTTCTCGAGCAGTTTAATAGCAAAAAAAACACCTTTGTTAAGATCTATGGTTGTGCATTGGAAAGAGTAAGAAACTTAATGAAATGTATGATCCAAGTGACGTGTAAGTGCATCTTAATCTCAAATCTCTTATTATAGTGTGATACCTTGAGCATGTATACCTTGACCCGACCATAGCCAACTGGTCTTCCCGAACATATTTTCCATGATCACCATCTTCGAATTAGTAGAATGGTGAGACGCCACTCGAAATTAGCCATTCGTGTTTAAGCTCATTATAATCCGCCCTTAGCCTGATTTTGTCTACATTCCCTTGATGTCCGGCAAGTTTAGCAAGTTTCTATGTATATATTGTAGTGACGACAATGGAAGTTAAGCTACGGGTTGGATGGCGTGTTTGGCACAATGATGAGGTGGTATCTAACAAGTTCAAGGCATATTCATGTAACTTCTTCAAGTTAAAAAATAAAATCAAAAATAAAAATCAAACAAAAAAGTTTGAAGAAAATATCAAATAAATGGTGAGTCGCAAAGTTATATTGGAGGACAAGTTCAAGTGACTTAAGTTCGGGGAGGTTTAACTCAATTGCATTGGTACTTTAATCTTGGAAACGAAGGTGTAGATTCTTTCTATCTTGCATTTATTCTCTTTGATATATCCCTTTATCACTTGATTAGCCAATACACAGGCCTAGAGTTAAAGCTAAAAGTCCTACATGAACTATCTTCTTGACTCCGAATGCCTCGTTTAGTGAAGATTAGTATCATTTTTAAACCAATGGATTGCACTTAATAAGTGTTACATGCATGATTTCATCTTTGGTTTCTTGGTAACAAATTTGAGGAGTATTCACACACACACTATGCAACATTCATAGATTGAGGTTAACGTGGTTATATGTCCGATTGGTTGCATCATCTAGTTGATCTCTTACCTCTCAATGTTGTATGACCCTATCTCTTGACTTGAGTTGCTCGAGCATGATCAAAAGCTAAGTGGGGAGTGGTTTATATAAGTCAACTTTATGATACATTTTATGATGTTTTGTCCCCATTTCGTATGCGTTTATTGGTATTATTGTATCATTTCGAGTAATTCTTGTGATAAATTGGTACCTCTCAAGTAAATAGTAAATATTGTAAAACCCATAATCTTGTTGATTATATAGGCCTTAATGGCCATGTTTTGTTATCGAATTTTGCGTGGTAGTCTGTGTTTTTGTTTTGTAGCACAGATTACCAAGGTCGGAAGCCTGGTTTATGGATGTGTTAGGCCAAGGATTTGATCGCGATTTGATTTGATGTTTGAAAGAGCAGGAATTCACAATTTGAAGTTGTTGGCGTCTGCCAACATGACTGTGGCATCCGCCACCTTCAGCAGAAGCCTTGAATTGCTGATTTATATTGTTGGCTTCCCCCAATCATCAATGGTGCCCGCCAGTCATCTTTGGTGACAGCCAACATCATATAGCACCCGCCAACTTCAGAGATCAGATCCATGTCCATGCATTTAATGACTAACATCTACCACCAACCACTATTCAGAGTTGGCGTCTGCCAAGGTGCCTTGGGTCGGCCAACTTGCTTTGGCGGCCGCCAATGTTTGTAGATGTGGCATTTAATTCAAAACAATCATTTTTCAACCATATTCCACCTAACACCAAATACCCTATCTTGGAGACACTTCCATTTCCAAGGCTCTTTGATAGCATGTAAGTCGCTTAGCAAGAGGACTAGTCCCATTGTATATAGAGAATGATCAAAGGTCAATTCCATAAAGACAATGCAAATTCCGGTTGAAGCTCACTAAACTATAACTAAGAACACACAAAGAAGTGGTCTTGGACCAACATGAAGTCAAATAAAAGAAAATGGTAACACCTTCTCCCAAAGACGATCTCCTAGCTTGGTGTAATTAATCTTCTGTTTACTCTCCCTGTAATTCCCAGAACACCATATAATCTGTTTTCTACTCGTAATTAGCTACGGATGCAGTCTACTAACCTTGTTTACTTCCATTGAAAGGACAGCAGACATCTATGTGCAGTTAACCTAACTTAGGTTGTATTAAAATCACATGCATTAAGTTTTAGAGAGTGTTGGCTCAAGACCAAGAAGCTCCTTAGGCAGCCATCAACTATGACAAGCATGTTCCTAAAGATTGATCCAGATTACGTCCTAACTATCACTTCATTAATAATCTTCCATGCTAGTTTACTAATACGATTACCAGTAGGGGTCTTCAACGTTTTCAAAACCGTTCCAAACCGACCGAACTGTTGCAAACTGAACCATTTAGATTGATTTCAAAACTATGAAAAATGAACCAAACCGACTAGAATTGGTTTGGTTTCGGTTTTAAAAACGAAGACCGAAAAACCGAACCGAACCGAACTAACAACTAAGATACTTAAGCTATATATATATATATATATATATATATATATATATATATATATATATATAATGTAGACATAATAGTTCAACGTGAGGATTCTAACAACATATGAACTATGTATCTATGACGGTGAAGTATGTTTAAATTCACTTAGTGTTGACACATTTTCGATGACCTAATTTTCTATCGTTCGTTTTCTATTTATTATTTATTTTGATATCAATTTTAGAGTGTTTTGTCACTCTTGATTACATATATTATTCGACGGGGTGTTTTCCTTTTGAAATTAGTACAACTTATTACTTATTGAGTAGCAAGTAATGTCATAATGAGAACATAATTTTAGTAATTTGTCTATCTTGGGGGTAATTATGTGTTATTAGATCAAGTTAGTTACTGTATTTAATTTGCGGTAGTCTTTGTAGTGTAAACCGACTAACCAAACCGAACCAAACCGATTAATTGAAAAACCGAATCGGAATGAACCAAACCGTCTGTGATATGATTGGTTTTGGTTTCGTATTTTTCAAACCAAAATATTTGGTTCGGTTTTGAAATACTTAAAACCGAACCAAACCGAACCGTGAACATCCCTAATTACTAGATTTTCCAAATCTAACTAAACGTGAATTAACTTGTCGATTAGACATAGCTGACGCCGAATCTCTAGAATTAGGCTGACCTTAAGGGTGCCTCGACGCATCGGTATAGAGCGCCGCCGCGTCGAGCACGGTGGATGCTACTTCTAGGTTACATATTTTAGTTCTTGTGAATTACAAGTTCGTTAAACATTCAGATTTATTACAACACGTAAAATCATGCTAATCTACCATATTAAAGATATGAAGGTGTAACGCCCCGCTCCCGGATACCGAGCCCTTATCCGGAAGAGATACGTTCGGCGCGTATAGCATTAAATAAATTTAATATTATACGCAAGCCTCTATGTCGTCGTATCAAATAAAAGCAAGCGGAAACTAAAAAGACTCGGGTAAAAACGTAAAAGCTACTATGAATAGAAAGTAACCATGCTAAAGATGGATAGTTAAGATTACAACGATGAAAAACCCAAAGACTTATACAATACGAGGTCTTATAAGTAGAAGTACAACAAATCTAAGGGAAGAAATACAACCAGTCTAACACAACCTTTACAAAGAAAATAATCTAGAAGCTCCGTCAAGACTTTAAGTCTTCAAAAGCCGTCGTCTACACTTGATCAACCTGTTCGTCTTCTCACCCCACAATGCATACAAAAGAAAATGCAAAGGAGGTAAGTACAAAGTACTTAGTAAAAGTGAGAAGCTACGACAACAATTAAGATTTATAAAGAAAAGATATTTAATCGTTTAGTTAGTTATCTTTGTGTGACCGACTCAATCTAGTGTTCATTTCATGTCCATCAACATGAATTGATTAAACGTTTCTACTTAGCTTATCTATGTTACAACCGCACTCAAGGGTACTACGCGCATCCATCTCAGCAGAGTCCCTCAGTACTTAGGGTCATTATGACCTACGGAGTTCTTTCACCTCGGGAACACTCTTTTGCAACATATTAGTGGATCACACCAATATCCACGAAGTCTAGAAAAGGTAGACTCCGATAGCATGCGCGTCTCAGTGGAGTCCCTCCGTACTTAGGGTCTTTTGACCTATAGAGTTCCAACACCTTCAGAGGTTGCAAATGCATCGCGATTTAGCCTGGTGCCTAGCCAAGAGAGACATGTTGCTTAATCTTTTACTAGTCAAATACGTTGATTATTAGGATGATTAACTAGCCACCTAAGTGTTTTCAAATAATCTCCCTCACACATACTATCTCTTCCTAGACCACTGGACACAGACAAGTCCTAGCAATTACACAGACATTGATGAATGCTAACTCATCAAAGCACAAGCCTATCATGCTCTTCCGACGGATCCGAACTTCAACTCCCTTTAAGAATACATTCGGTGTTTTAACTGAACGAATCAGAAGCTCAATTCAGGCTTGTTCAAGTTTATACAGTGTTAACATATCACATTTAAAGGTTTAGAAATGATAAAACGTATTTATAAGGCTGAACAACAACCAAACGCCCGTTTAAAGAGATGGACGCCCGTCTGGAACTTACTGGACGCCCGTCCATTTTCCCTAGACGCTCGTCCACCCTAAGACAGCTACAACCTGAATGTAAAATAACACCTCAGACGCCCGTCCAGAGAAACCAGACGCCCGTCTGAAATGTAGCCAAGGCAGACGCCCGTCCACATGAAGTAGACGCCCGTCCGACCCGGGTTTTGCCCAGAACCCTAAAATCATCAAGACATGAATTCCCATTCGTTTCTAAGCCAATTGTCATCAGAAATAACACAGTAAAACATATGAAAATATATCTAAACATACCAAATCATCTATGATCCTTTGATCAACAAAAAAGACACATCTTTCTATCATCTAAACACCTTAGAACTTGATCTAAACCTTATAAACGATAATTGGAATCATAGGAAGAGCCTCTTACCTCAATTGCCAGCAAAACCGACAGCAAAACACCAAGCAACTGCAACAACTGTTGACCCTCAACCCCAAAACCTATGTGATCAACAAAAAACCCTAAAATCCTATTTCTTTGCAGAAAAACGAAACTGAAAAAGCCTGTAAAACTGAAGATTACCTTGGTTTACTGCTTTGGAACTATTTTTAGATTATTCTACGCTTCAAGACGATCGTTTCAACTACTCATGGCTGCGAAACAGAGCTACGGATCAAAAGATACGAATTTCTGAAGAATCGAATTCTACGAATACCAAAAACTAGGGCTAAACTGAAAACTTACGAAATCGAGAGATGTTATTTTCCAAAGTTGCGTCTCATCGTGCTGATCACTTTCTCTCCTGCGGCTTCTTGATCCGACGAACGGATTGATCACACGGCTCTTCCTTTTATTTCGCTTTCTTCTGCGTTGCTTCTCCTTCTGTGTGCGCCGTTCCATCTCCAATTCTTTTTCAGAATTATGCGTGTGTAGGTTATGAGGAAATAATTGGGATTATTTCTTTTTATAGCCATTAATTAAATCCTTTATAATTAATAACTAATTCCGTTAATTAATTCCTTTTTAATTAAGTAAATGGGTCAAATAATAATTAGGTCGTAGTAAATACACCCAATGACTATTTTACCCTTTTACGAAAAGTCGGGATGTTACATTCCTTCCCCCTTAAGAGGAGTTTCGTCCTCGAAACTCGAATGTAACCGAGAGGTACTTGAACTCTGGACTTTGCGAAGCGTTCCGTCTTCTAACTCTTCTACAGTCTTCGTCTTCTTCCATCATCCCAGCCCTTTTGCTTGTAATGAGCCAACTTGAGGTTGCGACGATCCACTTCGATCTTCTCGTTGGCTTGCTGTATCAAATCTAGTCTCGTATTCTGTCATCTCACCACTTCATCCCAGAAACTTGTGTTCTTCTATCTCTATCTTCATGAAAGATCGCCAGCAGTACTGTTCCAATTCTTGTACTTATTGGTCGCTCCGAGAGGAACTGCAATTGTCATCTCGAGGTTTTCATTCTTCATTGTCCTTCCCAATCTTCTGCATTCGGATTCCCAAAGCTGATTCTGCTACCAACGGTTGCTATCTTCATCTAACTCGTGACCAGTGGCTGGTCGGTTCTACCCACTCACTTGTAATCAAAACCACTGGATCTTCATCTTGTTTCTGCATGAACTCATCAACTGCCTTGAATCTTGCAATCATCGGTTCAACACTCTTTGATTGCTCCTGCTGACCTATACCCGGAAAGCTGAATCTTCCCAGCTGAAACTGCACTTCTGGCACACTTGACTTCTTTCGATCTCAACTTCCATCATTTGCCCACAAGCTTCCTGAAGAACTGCAAGGATCTCAGCGGTAGGACTTCTGTGTCTCGTTGGGATGGAGAACATGCATCTGCCATCCTTTCCCTCTGACGGTCTGATCCAATCCTGATTCCAATTAGGGTTAGCTTGGAAAATAAAAAGAAGTTGAAAAGTGACAAGTTGAGTACCAGGGGGGTATGTCAACTAGGTAAGCCAAGGAAGGGTAAAATGCACTTGAAATAAGGAAGGTTGCTCGAGTTACAAGAAAACCATGAAAAATCCGTGTTGAGAAAAGTTGAAGTTGGTTCTGGAATGAAGAAAGAGGCACTGTATCATAATACAAAAGATAGTCACCAGAAGGAAAATGAAAGAACGCCTTGCAGATGAAGTTCTTTTGAAAGAGTGAAATTCTACAAGTTACGGTGGTCTACAAAGACTTCAGAGGCAACTTGGAAGAATGGTAATAGGCTTTCATATAAACCTTTAAAAAATGGAGACGTTAAAGGAAATATCACCTGTTGGACTTGGAAACATTAACTGTGAAGGAAGGAAATACTGGACTTGAGAACATTAGGCAGATGACCTTGATTGTTAAAAACTTGGTTAACCAAAAAAAAAAGGATGTTGGCGAACTAGGAAAAATATTCAGTTCGCATGAGTTCCGTAGAGGGAACATCACACAACAGAAATCAAAGTAAAGGTGCAAGGTCGGGCACCAGAAGGACTAGAAAGAATTTAGAAATCAAAAGAGAGCAAGAATCTCAACATGGAGTAGCTATGGAGGGAAAACGAGCACATCAAAAGGCCTCATAATGAATTAAACACTTGTCTGGAAGTGTCCGAGTTTACAATAGTCAAAGAGAGGTTAATTCGAGATTTAAAAGAAATAGAAAATTTTTTTTTTCCAAAGAATTTGTAAGGGAATATCAAAAGTTTGAATAAATAAGCATCAAACACGATTTTGAATGAAGAGGAAACGATACTTAAAAATTGTCGAATAAGGTTTGATTTCAAAGAATTAATTCAAACCTTCAAAAGAAGTTTAAACGATCATTGACGATCCAAATCAAAAGTTCAAGGTTGCACTACTCGAGAAGAATAGTACACTACCAAAGAATAAATGCTCAAGGTTATTTCTCGTGTGGGAATGAAATGGTTAAAATAAAATAGACTTTCAACCGGTGTAACAAAATTGTAGTAGAAAAGCCAATACAGAAAGTGGAAAGTCAGAATGATGTATATGGCGGTTCATGGCTCTAATTGGCCCGAAAGAGCTTTAAAAACTGAAGCGTACAAGGTGCAATAACCTGAAATGGAGATCAAAAGTTTAGGAACTCAAACGTCGGTTGGCTAAATAAGTTCGGAAGGCACATTGGAAAAGGCTACCTTCCGCTTGAAACTAGCTTAGCATAAATTGCTAGAAGGTTAAAGATAAGTAACCGAAGAGGAATGTCATGATAGGCTAAAAAAAAATATGACCAGCAAACAAAGATATGCATAACTTAAAGGAACATGCAGCATTAGGTGAAATAGTTACAATATCGACACTACCCTTAGGAGGGGAGCTGAGAATAGATACAAATAAGAAAAATATTCTGACATCAGAAGGCTTAGTCCAATTTGAATTTGAAAGGAAAGATGGGAGTGCAACAATTTAGAACTTTGAAGAGAACTTGTTCCTTGATTTGGAAAGTAAGAAAGAATGAATTTGTTCAAAAGAAGGGCTTATGGAGATATGTTTCGGAGATAATTCATGACACCAAGAAGAGAGGGTTTGTTGTGTTTAAAGATCTCAAGTGAGGGATTATATGAGAAATAGAATACCAGATAAGTTATAATTACAAAAGGGCACGAAAAGGGTCTGAAAATCAAACATGGCATGCTGGAGGATAGCATCTTGGTTCTCGTTTACAACTGCAAAAGAAACTACAACGTTAGCCTTACAAACTAATACTAAAAGATTTAACTCAGGAAGATATCAGACTTCAAGGAACTCCTAAACATAACAGTCGTAACTTACTACCCTCTTAGCCCAAACTCTAAGTCAAGGAGGTGAAAATTCCTTTCAGGTTGTTGTGTAAGATTTTTACTCCGGATCTGACATTATCAATTTTTACAGAACAAACGAAGAGGAATTTGAGCATGATCCAAAGAGAAAAGATTTAGATACTGGAGTTTTCCAGGTGATATAAAAATATTAGAATTTTTGAATGAAGATAAGTTGGTCAAAAATAGTTATTTCTGATGATTGCACAAGCTGCCAGAATTTCCAGATTAATAAACACTGTGTTGAATTGAAAATCGAGATCAAACGAAAAGGAATCTGAACTTAATTCCAAAATAAAAGATGTAGATAAAATTGTTGTCTGAAACATATCAAAAATTCAGGTCATTTGAAGATGCTTAACCTGTTCAAAACAGAAGAAGAAGTGAAGGTGCTGCTGCAGATTTTTCTGGACAGAGTGTCCGGTATAAACATGAATTTTCTGAATTATCCATAATGATTATCGAGTTGATGTAAAAAGAGAAATTGCAGATAAGACAGTATCTACTTTTCTGAAAATTTGCAGAATTTTTTTATAGTCGGGGAAGACAGTCTTATGTTAAAGGGAAAACACGGAAACAAAAGCATTCACCCATGTTGGGTGAATCCAAACACGAGGACAATGAAAAGTATGTGCCAAAGTAAGAGACCTTTAACACTATGAGTTGAAACGAATGAGGAGTACTTGGAAATAATAGAGTTACACATGGAGTTCATGTAGAACCATCTCAAGCAAAGCAAAGGTCAAAAGAATGTTGATGAACTCAACTGAGTGATAGTGAAAATAGAAAGTGGAGGACTTGTAGAGCTGAATCAAATATCATTCTCTACAAAGTTAGGCCAAGATAAAAGTAAACTTAGATATTCATGTGCAGAGAAGGTGAAGAGATTTCAATAGGGAAAGTAAGGAAAAGGAAATCAACCAAGAGGACCTCGACTTTAAGGTGTAGGCATAAGACTCCGATCCCAAAGCTTTACTTAAGGGGTTTGACTTAACCCTATGTGACAAGGTACGGTTTGGAACTTCAAAAGAAGAAAGAGTTTCCACTAAGGATACTAGAAGGAACAAACCTGAGGTGATCACATAAAAGATGTGAACGGAGAACTCAACTTAACCTCCGTCTAAGACGACTTTTCACTAGGTCCTGACAACTTGACCACGATTTAAGGGTTCTTAGTCTTACGAGGATTACCACCAATCTCAAGTTCTAAAAGGTCTGAAGGAATCCTTATCTTAGAGGGAGAGATGCCTAGAACAGAAAAAGACGCTTCTCTCTGATACCAACTGTAACGCCCCGCTCCCGGATACCGAGCCCTTATCCGCAAGAGATACATTCGGCGCGTATAACATTAAATAAATCTAATATTATACGCAAGCCTCTACGTCGTCGTATCAAATAAAAGCAAGCGGAAGCTAAAAAGACTCGGGTAAAAACGTAAAAGCTACTATGAATAGAAAGTAACCATGCTAAAGATGGATAGTTAAGATTACAACGATGAAAAACCCAAAGACTTATACAATACAAGGTCTTATAAGTAGAAGTACAACAAATTTAAGAGAAGAAATACAACCAGTCTAACACAACCTTTACAAAGAAAATAATCTAGAAGCTCCGTCAAGACTTTAAGTCTTCAAAAGCCGTCGTCTACACTTGATCAACCTGTTCGTCTTCTCACCCCACAATGCATACAAAAGAAAATGCAAAGGAGGTAAGTACAAAGTACTTAGTAAAAGTGAGAACCTACGACAACAAGTAAGATTTATAAAGAAAAGATATTTAATCGTTTAGTTAGTTATCTTTGTGTGACCGACTCAATCTAGGGTTCATTTCATGTCCATCAACATGAATTGATTAAACGTTTCTACTTAGCTTATCTATGTTACAACCGCACTCAAGGGCACTACGCGCATCCATCTCAGCAGAGTCCCTCCGTACTTAGGGTCATTATGACCTATGGAGTTCTTCCACCTCGGGAACACTCTTTTGCAACATATTAGTGGATCACACCATTATCCACGAAGTCTAGAAAAGGTAGACTCCGATAGCATGCGCGTCTCAGCAGAGTCCCTCCGTACTTAGGGTCTTTTGACCTATAGAGTTCCTCCACCTTCAGAGGTAGCACATGCATCGTGATTTAGCCTGGTGCCTAGCCAAGAGAGACATGTTGCTTAATCTTTTACTAGTCAAATACGTTGATTATTAGGATGATTAACTAGCCACCTAAGTGTTTTCAAATAATCTCCCTCACATATACTACTCTCTTCCTAGACCACTGGACACGGACAAGTCCTAGCAATTACACAGACATTGATGAATGCTAAATCATCAAAGCACAAGCCTATCATGCTCTTCCGACGGATCCGAACTTCAACTCCCTTTAAGAGTACATTCAGTGTTTTAACTGAACGAATCAGAAGCTCAATTCAGGCTTGTTCAAGTGTATACAGTGTAAACATATCACGTTTAAAGGTTTAGAAATGATAAAACGTACTTATAAGGCTGAACAACAACCAAACGCCCGTTTAAAGAGATGGACGCCCGTCTGGAACTTACTGGACGCCCGTCCATTTTCCCCAGACGCTCGTCCACCCTAAGACAGCTACAACCTGAATGTAAAATAACACCTCAGACGCCCGTCCAGAGAAACCAGACGCCCGTCTGAAATGTAGCCAAGGCAGACGCCCGTCCACATGAAGTAGACGCCCGTCCGACCCGGGTTTTGCCCAGAACCCTAAAATCATCAAGACACGAATTCCCATTCGTTTCTAAACCAATTGGCATCAGAAATAACACAGTAAAACATATGAAAAAATATCTAAACATACCAAATCATCTATGATCCTTTGATCAACAAAAAAGACACATCTTTCTATCATCTAAACACCTTAGAACTTGATCTAAACCTTATAAACGATAATTGGAATCATAGGAAGAGCCTCTTACCTCAATTGCCAGCAAAACCGACAGCAAAACACCAAGCAACTGCAACAACTATTGACCCTCAACCCCAAAACCTATGTGATCAACAAGAAACCCTAAAATCCTATTTCTTTGCAGAAAAATGAAACTGAAAAAGCCTGTAAAACTGAAGATTACCTTGGTTTACTGCTGTGGAACTATTTTTAGATTATTCTACGCTTCAAGACGATCGTTTCAACTACTCATGGCTGCGAAACAGAGCTACGGATCAAAAGATACGAATTTCTGAAGAATCGAATTCTACGAATACAAAAAACTAGGGCTAAACTGAAAACTTACGAAATCGATAGATGTTATTTTCCAAAGTTGCGTCTCATCGTGCTGATCGCTTTTCTCTCCTGCGGCTTCTTGATCCGACTAATGGATTGATCACACGGCTCTTCCTTTTATTTCGTTTTCTTCTGCGTTGCTTCTCCTTCTGTGTGCGCCGTTCCATCTCCAATTTTTTTTTCAGAATTATGCGTGTGTAGGTTATGAGGAAATAATTGGAATTATTTCTTTTTATAGCCATTAATTAAATCCTTTATAATTAATAACTAATTCCTTTAATTAATTCCTTTTTAATTAAGTAAATGGGTCAAATAATAATTAGGTCATAGTAAATACACCCAATGACTATTTTACCCTTTTACGAAAAGTCGGGATGTTACAGATGGAACGTTCAAAACTTCATACCTATGACAATGGAGAACTGAATTGATAAAGTCAAGATAGTTGATGCCTTGGGGTAGAATGGAACCAACAAGAATTCAAGAAAACTTCAAAAAAACTTTTATTTCATGTAATATAGATCCAATATAAGTACGTACATGATTGAATTCATAAAACCTGACTGCTAAAAGCCTTATATAGAGCCTACAACCGACTTAAATGTATGGAAAACCTTAGCCGACTTAGTTTAGGTCTCGTAAGGTCGGTTTTCGTGTTCCGTAAGTCTCGATGCGTCAGGATTGGATATCAATATTCTTCCGTAGATTTGTCATGGACTTCATCCATTCGGCCCAATAACTTCTCTACGCCCATATTTGCTTCCTCATTGCTCTTGGAAAATGACACTACCTGAAAATGGAACAAAACAAGAAAAAAACATTACCGACTCCAAAGGATAAACATAAAAAAGCAGAATTATGACCCAAGGAACATGCATTAGGCAGTTGACATGCATTTCATACGATATTCAGACTGTCTCTTGTCAATTGAAAAGAATTCTAGGGAAAATATAGAACTAAATAGATTGTGATCACACTTTAGGCCAAAATCCACCATAGTTTAGATTCTAATTCAACCTGTAAACATTAGGAATTATTGTTTTAATCTTAGAATCTGTGTAGAACAAGTTTCATCTGTTGGTGTGAACTCCATTCGAGCTACTTTGGATTTAAATAAAACTTTCACTTATTGAAGTTAAGAGTTTTTCGTGGGGTAAATTGTTATCCTTTACTTTTATTTAGTTGTGTTCATAGGTAAGAAATCGTTGAGTGACATGGTTGTTTTCATAGCTATGAGTGGCCAGATCCTTTATCTAGCCAAGATTATGCCTTTGTTATAGTTTGTATCTCTATTAGTTGAATGGGAATGTTTGAGCATTGTTGTTAGCATCTTGTGTTTGTTATCTCTTCTTATTTGAGTAGGATTGCATGTTTGTGTTAGACTCATATCATAGCACTTGCATGCACACACTTAGATGAGACCGACCAGAGATTTTTTGTTTGGGAAAAATGATAGGGAGACGGATAGGTAAAACCAATCTTAAATGGACTCGGTTTCTTTTGTGGGGTTTATAGTTCATCTATGCAACCTTAAAGCTTCATCATTTGAATCATTAGATCTAAAGTTCCTTTAGACCAATAAGGAGACAGAGTAATTACATACACTCGTATGAGGGGTAATTACTACATTTGAGGTTTGCATCGGTAACACAACACATGATCACTTCTGGATAGTTGGTAGGTAGTTTCATTCTCATGACGCAAGTAGATATGTGACTTGATCATTGTATAATCTTGTCTAGGCTTTTTATTATTTCATCCACCCTTTATGTGTTTTAGTTTTAGTTCTATTGAGATTCTAGTTTGATCTTAATACATTTACATACTTGTCGTTTGTTGACTTGGACAAAAACAATATCGTCTTTCGATACTTAACCTCACATCCCTATAGGAAACAACCTTTACTCCCTTTTACTAGACTACGATTGATCCAGTATATAACCGGTAAGATTGGACACCTAGAAAAGAATGATCAATGAATTCATCTTAATGAGATATAATGGAGGATACAAGCATCTTGACACAGAATCAGCATGGTTTGTTTTGAAGAAGCTGCATGGTTGGCGTGAACCAACTGAATTTGATGAAGTATGAAAGACCATAGAAGAAAAGAAGAGACAGATGAACAGGGCCGGCCCATCAGTGCCGGGAGGCCCAACGGTACATGTTTCGCTAAAAGAAAAAAATTTTGTGTAGATTCAATCCGATCCAACCAAATATAATATGTTTTTTATTTTTTTGATAAAGGCCCAATTTATTTTTACTCCAATTGATAAAGGTCACGATAAAAAAATTTACTTGGCCCAAAAAAATAGATATACAAACAAGTTTTTTTTGTTTTATCTATATTATTAATTTATTATATATATCTACAGTGACTTGTTTGAATCAAACCCGATGACACTCAAAGTTTTTCTGATGATGTTGTCAAACTTATGAATTTCTGTCTGCATACTTATGCCTTTTATAGGTTGCAAGTACCTCATAAACGAATGGAGGTACTCCTTGCACGAAACAGTAGGATTGTCACTGTTCACTGGATGAAAGCATGCAACCCTTACACGAAAGGGTAAGTACATATCTCTTCGAAAATGCATGTATCTGAAAATGCATATCCCTTTATGAACTGATGCAAGCATTCGTTGCGATAACATTAATTCGTACGGCAACTCGTATGCAAACGATAACCAAAATATTTATTTATGATAAAATATCTAACAATAAGTATGTTTTTTATATAAAAAAAAATTCAACTAAAAGGCTCAATTCGGGGACTTGGTCTTAAACCCAATAAAAACGAGGGCCGGCCCAGCAGATGAAGATAAAGAAAATATTTTTATCAAGGATAAAGCTACCAAGTAAGCTGATGGTATATGGAGATTAGTAGAACAGGCCAAACTTCTTCATTTTTTATACGCATTGTAATGTTCAATCCAAAATTTAAAAAAAAAATGAAAAGTTTTACCTCATGTCATTAGCTCAATTCCATTATTTTATTCTTTTCATGTTGTTATTATTTACAAAAATATAGGCTAATGAGTATATTGGCATCATAAGAAAGAGATATTTGTTGGAAGTTTTGTTTTGATGATGGCAAAACCAGTTGTGATAGAAGCATGATAGTTTAGTGAAATGAAAGATGTATAAGTTTTACTAGAAGTCTGATATTGTATAGGTTTAATCAAACATGCACTGTAAAAATAAATCTAATAGGTTTTCATATTCACAGACAAGATTTAGATTTGATTTTTGGACCAGAACTGAAAATTTGAAGAGTTGAAGACTGAGGGATCAGACTCAGAATAGAAGATTAGAAGATTCAAACATCGAAAGAAATCGACTTAAAAGATTACTTCAAGTAAGTCTGTGATGTCTTGAAGTATATTTATAAGATGAAGACTTATAGTACAAAGTTATGTGATGATCACTTCAAGCAATGAAAATATGGAGTACTCTGATCTCAGTATATATATAAAGATAGGAGAAATAATTCTAGGATCATAATATTATATCAGACCTAAAAAGAAAAATAGATCAGATTAGATTTGAAGGAAAATATTCAGAATCAAAGATCTAGAAGATAAAGTTCATATATGAAGGATCAGACCTGACGAGTCAAACTTGATTGAGAACTAAGCTGATATGGTGAAGGATTTGTAAAAGGATAAAACAAAAGTAAAAGAGCAGACTCATTGAAATCCAATAGATAAATTGACTTTATATGAGAAGAATTGTTCTACTTAAAAGATCAAAGCCAAAGATATCTTATGATGCTCATTCTTCATAAAAGCTCATAAAAGACAAATGCATTGTTTAAATGAAACCAAAAGCTCTGAACAAGCATTTAATGCTATCAGAATGTCATAATTATTGCAGTTAAGGTTTGACAAAATGGATATAAATCTACTGTAGCAAGCAACGTTCAAATGTCTACATCAAGTCAGGAATCTTCTTAGAACAACGTCTATTTAATGATGAATCAAATAACTATATTTCAACGATATTCAAATTATCATTGAAATCTTCGACGGTCAAATTATCAGAGTGTATCCAGAGATCATACATGAAGATTCAGATGTGAAGAAGCCAAATTCAGATGAGAAGATCAAAGCTAAATCGGTATATTTCTACAATATAAATATAAGACTTGGACACACAGGGTTGTAATGATTTTCAAGACAGACATGAAACCAATCATTGAACATAAGGAAATTTATTGAGATTCAAACAAACTTAAAAGCTACATCCAATTCTTCAAGAATCAGCAAATCAAAGAGCTCAACAAAAATCATATAGAGTTGTTCTTGAAGTTGAGCAAACTTATTCTACAAAGTTATTTCCAGATATTGCTCAATCTGGGATCTGTCTTTATCCCTTCATAACAAACTCTTGTTACCCAACAAGCTGAAATCTGTGAAGCTGTGCAAGCAGTCAATGGTAGAGACAAACTGTGAAAAATTTGTAGGCTTTCAAGGGCTGTTCGCAATTGAAGCCGTGTGAGCTATGAAGGATTTTTGGTTGTGATAGTTGTTGAAGATTACTTCAAATGAATAGCAGAGATGAATTAGTGAAGAGCATGGAGAATTTGTCAAGTACTGATAGCTCATAAAGTGAAGCATCTATGGGGTGTCAAGGACTTTCATACACTGTTTTATGTAGTCTGTGTACACTAATGAATTCCTCCTAAATCACAAGAGAAGTGGTGAATCCACCCTGAACATTGATAACAAACTCAGTGTTCTTTACTTACAGTCATTTACATTCATACTAGAAGAATAAATTTAAAGTAAATTTAAAGTATTTATTTTGTTGCATAATATCTGATAAGATTAAACAAGTGTTGAGAGAATTTGAAAATGTTCTAATAAACCAAACAAGTTCTTTCACAAACAATCCCCCCCCCCCCCTGAACTTGTTGCAAGCCTTTCTTTGGGACCAAAATCTAGCAACAAAGATATATATGTTGGTGCTATCCATGAGATCGAATGGCCCATTTTTAAGTGTTAGAGTTGCCCAAATATACACAAGTTTTACATTATGGAAGCAAACTTTATTCTGAATTACTAAAAAGGTGCACGAAAAAACCAGGCAACCAAAAATTTTAAAATTTGTGTAATCCCATTTTGAGTCGTACCAAACCTCATAATGGCTTTCTTCATTTGACAAAGGGGTTGGGATAGCATTGATGATTTTCACACCATGTAACAAACACTATCCCCAATATTCCATGGGCAGATTACTCTGAAATCTCAAACCTCTAACCACATTCAGCAAATGTTAATGTTTCCTTTCAACAATGTCGTTTTCTGTAAATGTACTTACACAAGATGTCTGATGGATGATGTCATATTGTTCATAAAAAGACTTCATCTGAAACTCAGCACCATTATTAGATTTGATCACTTTTTATATATTTATTAAATTTTGTAAAAACAAACTGGAAGAAAGATTTTACAAACTCATAAGACTCAGACTTTTGTCTCATCAAAAACACCAATTTATATCTAGAAAAATCATCAACAATAATCAAGAAATATTTTCGGCCATTCATAGTTGGATGCCTTAAAGGCCCACAAATATCCATATGCATAAGATCAAGCATAGATGACAACATTAATTATTAAAATAAAAGGATTCTTCTTTAAATTTTCCATAGGACATACAGAGCAAAGATCATGTTCACAGAATTTGACATCAGAAGAATTAAAACTAATGACTTGCAATCTTTTATCTGGTAGATGACATAGTCTATAATGCCATAAAAGTTCATCTATATTTCCAGACAAACATGTATTCTCAACATAATTACAAACAGAGTAATAATTAGGTTTCGAATATTTCTGATGCAATATGTACAAGCCTTTCTTCTTCTCAACTGAACCAATCACATTGTCCTCTTGTTGTCCTACAAAACACACTTGTCAGAAGTGAAAATAACAGTACAATCTGAATCTTCGGTTAGTTTAGGCAGGGACAACAGTTTACATCTAAAACCAGGAATGTACAGGACTATATGCAAGATAAGATCATAATTGATCACAACTTGACCATATGAGTGACTTCCTACCATTAGGTAATCCTCTTTCATATAAGAGCATGTTTAGAATTACTAAATTGCGAAAGAGAACACAGAATATGATATGTGGCACTAGAATCCAAGATCCATTGTGTGGAATTTGACTAACAAACAACATCTGACCCCTGACTAGGGGAGAAATAAATTTTCATGGCAAGAATCTGATTGACTGCATGGCATGCTGGTTCAGAATTCAGAAGATTCAACAACTTCTCAATTTTTTGTGATGTGAGACATGGGATATTGGATCCAAAATGTCCAATATCTAGCTCTTCCTCAGCAGATTATTGATCCACCATATTTTCCTTGTGTTTGGATTTAAAATCAGGTGGATAGTCATGTTTCTTGTAGCAATTATCTTCATTGTGTCCATGAAAACCACATAAATTGCATTTAATCTTCTTGAACTGGCCATATTCTTCCCTCCAAAGCCATTGACACCCACATTTCTTGGTTTATCAATCCTTTTGAACTGACTAGATCTGGAACCAGAATGATCA
The DNA here is from genome assembly GCA_024500145.1 of Gentiana dahurica var. dahurica. Lineage (NCBI taxonomy): Eukaryota > Viridiplantae > Streptophyta > Magnoliopsida > Gentianales > Gentianaceae > Gentiana > Gentiana dahurica. Next base: position 58,955,719 of record CM044896.1, on the reverse strand, counting down.
TTTCTGAAACTATCACCTCTGGCCTGATTATTCCTCTGTGCCAGCAGAATTGTGGACTCTTGATTCTTGAACTTGTTAAAGGAATAAATTTTTATCTCTCAAACTTGATAGCTATAGAAAAAACACCTTCCATTTTAGGGAATGGATCCATCAACATAGCTTGAGGCACCATTGGCTCAAATTCATTTCTGAGTCCTTTCAAGAATCTCATCACATGTTTAGTTTCCATTTGATCTAATAAGATTTATATAGCATCGCAATGGCACCGAGGCTCACAATCACAATAATGACAAGGTCTAAACACCTTAATCTCTTCCCATAGAGTCATAATCTTTGCATAATACTGATTCACAAAATCAGTACCATGTTTAACATAATTGATTTCTTTAAGAAGATCTGACAACCTAAAGGCATATACACCGGAAAATCTATTTGTAAGATTGTGACAAACCTGTTGAGCATTTCTAAAATACAATAAGCTTTGATAAATTGTATTTTCAACAAAATTCATAATCCATGTTCTAACAATTGTATCATATTGCCTCCAAAGTTCATCTGAATCTCAGCACCATTATTAGATTTGATCACTTTTTATATATTTAGTAAATTGTGTAAGAACAAACCGGAAGAAAGATTTTACAAACTCATAAGACTCAGACTTTTGTCTCATAAAAAACACCGATTTATATCCAGAAAAATTATCAACAATAGTCAAGAAATATTTTCGGCCATTCATAGTTGGATGCCTTAAAGGCCCACACATATCCATATGCATAAGATCAAGCATAGATAACAACATTAATTATTAAAATAAAAGGTTTCTTCTTTAAATTTTCCATAGGACATACAAAGCAAAAATCATGTTCACAGAATTTGACATCAGAAGAATTAAAAGTAATGACTTGAAATCTCTTTTCTGGTAGATGACATAGTCTAAATTCCATAAAATATTTTCATCTATATTTCCAGACAAACTTGTATTCTCAACAGAATTACAAACAGAGTAATAATTAGGTTTCGAATATGTCTGATGCAATATGTACAAGCCTTTCTTATTCCCAACTGAACCAATCACATTGGTCCTCTTTTTGTCCTACAAAACACACTTGTCAGAAGTGAAAATAGTAGTACAATCTGAATCTTCGGTTAGGTTAGGCAGGGACAATAGTTTACATCTAAAACCTGGAATGTACAGAACTGTGTGCAAGATAAGATCATATTGATCACAACTTGACCAATATGAGTGACTTGCTACCATTAGGAAATCCTCTTTCATATTAGAGCATGTTTAGAATTACTCAATTGAGAAAGAGAACACATAATGTGATATGTGGCACTAGAATCCAAGATCCATTGTGTGGAATTTGACTAACAAACAACATCTGACCCGTGACCAGGGTAGAAATAAATGTTCATGGTAAGAATCTGATTGACTGCATGGCCTGTTGGTTCAGAATTCAGAAGATTCAACAACTTCTCAATTTTTTATGATGTGAGACATGGGAGGATACAAAATGTCCAATATCTAGCTCTTCCTCGGCAGTTTATTGATCCACCATGTTTACCTTGTTTTTGGATTTAAAATCAGGTGGATAGTCATGTTTCTTGTAGCAATTATCTTCATTGTGACCATTAAAACCACATAAATTGCATTGAACCTTCTTAGAACTGGCCATATTCTTCCCTCCAAAGAAGCCATTGACACCCACATTTCTTGGTTTATCAATCTTATTGAACTGACTAGATCTGGAACGAGAATGATCATTTCTGAAACTATCACCTCTGGCCTTATTATTCCTCTGTGCCAGCAGAATTGTGGACTCTTGATTCTTGACCTTGTTAATGGAATAAATTTTTATCTCTCAAACTTGATAGCCTTAGCAAAAACATCTTCCATTTCAGGGAATGGAGCCATCAACATATCTTGAGGCACCATTTGGCTCAAATTTCTGAGTCCTTTCAAGAATCTCATCACATGTTTAGTTTCCATTTGATCTAATAAGATTTTTATAGCATTGCATTGGCACTGAGGCTCACAATCACAATAAGGACAAGTTCTAAACACCTTAATCTCTACCCATAGAGTCATAATCTTTGTATAATATTGATTCACAAAATCAATACCATGTTTAACATAATTGATTTACTTAAGAAGATCTGACAACCTAAAGGCATATACACTGGAAAATCTATTTGTAGGATTACGAAAAACCTATTAAGCATTTCTAAAATACAATAAGCTTTTACAAATTTTATTTTCAAAAAAATTCAGAATCCAAGTTCTAACAATTGTATCACATTGCCTCCAAAATAAAAAATCAGGTGAATTTTTCTCAAGTTTATGAAATATTCCATCAACAAAACCATAATTGTTCTTTGTGATCAAATCCATATCCATATGCTTGCTCTGAGGATTTTTCCAATGAGTAGAGGATGAACTAACATTGTTGATGGAGTCTCATTCGGATAAAGATAGAAGGGACTGGATGGGTTTGATTCGTGCCTTCTTGCTACCATACAGTGTTCTATAAATCGCTAAAGGCACGAATCAAACCCATCCAGTCCCCAGGCGACATTAGCTAGGCGATTGTGTCTTCCGGGCGGTGCTAGACGCCACCTAGGCGACCTAGGAGCCACCTAGGTGACCTGGGTGATTAGGGTTAGATTTTTTTTTGTTTCATTAACATACATATAAATCCAAAACAACATAATAAAAAAAAAAGATTTCTATTCTTCTAACCCAAAAACAAAAAAACGCAGCAGCCCCCCCCCCACCCCCCGTTCGTTTTCTACCGCTCCCCCCTTCTTCTTCTTATTCGATATCTCCTCCTCTCCCCCTTCATGCCGCCGGCCACCTCCACCGGCCCATACACAGCCCGTCCAAGTGAAGCAGCCGTCGGAGGTGAGTGGTTCTCTTCTTCTTCTTTTTTGTATTTTAATACAAATGTTTTATCAATTTGTTTACTTATTTTGTATTAAGTATCTATTTTTGTCAATCACTATCTAATGGATAGTAAATAATGACTAATGAATGATACTAGAAATGAGTAATGACTAACAAATTAAGACAATTAGTAATAATTACAATTAGTAGATTTTTTCTTTTTTTTTTTTTTTTTGATATTTTGTTGATTTGTTCAAGTCTTCAAGAAATGAAATGAAACTATGAAAGTTGATTAATTTCATAATTTGTATGTATTTTTTTGATTTAATTTGTTTATAACTTAGTTCATAAGCTAACTAGCTAACCTAAGTAGTAAGTAGAACTAGTAACTAGTTTTGCTTGATTTTTCATTTTTTTTGTTTGACTTCTTCTTAGATAAACAGTGGCTCAAAAACAAGGAGGGAATGCAAATGTTGGTTCGTCTAATGCTTCTTCTTCATTCCCATTGAAGAAACAAAGTGATGATATTGGGTGGGAGTTTGGAGTGTTGTATGAACCAAACAATAATGATAAGTGGAAATGTTTAAAATGCGGCAATAAATATAGTGGAGGAGCTTATCGAATTAAGGAACACATTTCCGGATACCATCCTGGAAAAAAGAAGAACGTTAAAGCTTGTCTTATGGCGTCCAATGAAGACAAGAGACGTTGTAAAGAAGCACTTGTTTCAAATGTAACAGAGAAGCGAACCGAGAATGAAGAACTTGAAAAGTCAAAGAAAGAAGTTGATATTAATAAAGAGTTGGATGAAATCGAATTCATTGAAAGTGGAGGAAGCAACAAAAGACCGAGGCCTCTTGGACCCATGGGTAGATATGCCTCACAAATCAACCTAGAATCCATCTCAGATGACACTTTTCCTACGAGAACAAAGCAACAAAACATTAATGATGCACTTTTTAAAGAAAGAACTCAAAGTGTGCATCAGTATGTGGCTAAGTGGGTGTATCGAAGTGGCGTTGCTTTTAATTCAATTGACAATGATTGTTTTAGACAAATGTGTGAGGTGATTGGACAATTTGACACGGGTTACCAACCTCCAACCCAATACCAACTTAGAGAGCCACTCTTAAACAAGGAAGTGGAGAAAACAAAAGAGACTCTTAAGAGTCATGAAGAAGAATGGGAGAAAAATGGTTGTTCATCATGACCAATGCTTGGAGTGATAGAAAGAGAAGAAGAATCATGAATTTGTGTGTGAATTTAAGAATTGGAGCGGCTTTACTTTCTTTAAAATAGGCTTCCAGTGATGCACATACCACCGAATACATATTGGATTATGTGAATGAATGTATTGAAAGCGTTGGAGAAAACAATGTGGTCCAAGTGGTGACCGACAATGCTTCAAACAATATGGCGGCCTCGGATATGTTGAAGATAATAAGACCACATATCTTATGGACTCCATGTGCCACTCACTCCATCAATCTTATGCTTGAAGGCATTGGTAAGCTCTCTACTTTCAAGACCATAATTAACAAAGCCAAGAGTTTTACCATATTTATCTACTCTCATCACAAGACTTTGCAAATGATGAAAAAATGTAAAAGAAGAGAGATAATACGAACCGGAGTGACTAAATTTGCCAATTATTTTTTAACATTGCAAAGTTTATTGGAGAAGAAAGAGACTTTGAGGCAAATGGTGAACTCTAATGAATGGGAAGATACAAAATGGTCTAGGAGCAAGAAAGGAAAAGCGGCTTATTCTATCATTGTGCAACAAAGCTTTTGGAGTGGGGTTGCTCGTACATTGAAAGTATTTGAACCATTAGTAAAAGTCCTTAGACTTATGGATGGAGATGTGAAGCAGGCTATGGGCTTTGTGTATGGTGAAATGAAAAAAGCCAAGAATGAGATCAAAGAAGTTATGAAGAATAGAGTGGAGAATTATAAGCATATACTTGATATAGTGGAGAGCAAAAGAAATGGGCGTGTTGACACTCCACTTCATTTGATGGCTTACTTGTTGAATCCATACACTACTACTACAAAGATGCTTCTTCATTGTCCTTCGATGAACTTATGAGTATCCATGATACGGTCTTTGAATGTATGGAGCGGTTATGTAAGGATGAAGAAATTCAAAACATTGTGATGAACACTGAGTTGGTGATTTATAAGAACAAGGAAGGTACATTTGTTAGACCTATAGCTTTAAGAGGATGTGAACAATATACTTTTGATCCGGGTATGATTATGAATATCTCTCTTTATTAAATATTAAGTTATTATCTATTAACTATTATGTATTACTAATAGTTATTAAGTTCAATAATGTCTTTGTTATTTTTTATCATTTTCAATTTTTAGTTGGACGGTGGTCTAACTATGGCAACCATACACCGAATCTCCAAAAGGTTGCAATGAGGATTCTTTCTTTGACATCAAGCTCTTCCGATTTTGAAAGAAATTGGAGTGTCTTGGAATGGGTAAAGTCTTTTATAAAAGTATTCTTGTATCTTATGTGATAGTGTGATATTGATTTTTTAGTGTTTAATTTTATTTTTGTAGATACACACAAAGAAGAGAAATAGACTAGATACCAACCGAATGAACAAGCTAGACTATGTTCAATTCAATTCAAGATTGTTGGCTAAGAAGAAGAAGAAGAGGAAGGACAAAATTAATGTGCTTCTAGCATCAAGTGCTGAAAATGCACAATCTTGGATAGTTGATAGAATAGATGATGATGAGGAGGTCACATCCGGTTCTGGCCTTACATGGGCACTACAAGAAAATTGTAAAATTACAACGTGCGTTTTACGACGTGCATTTAAAGCACGTCGTAAGTTTTAACATTTACGGAGTTCATCCATTAGCACGTCATTAAATATGCAAATATTGCTTAATTTACAATGCGTTTTGCTTGCACGTCGTGTATTAAAGAATATTTATGGCGTGCTGATATTTGCACGTCGTGATTCTTCTAGCGGGAATCCTATATCCATTTTGACAAAAGCATTATTTCCCTAAATATTTCCCAAAGCCCTCAGTCCAACGACAGCTCCAGCTGCTGCTAGAAAAATCAGTCCGACGATACCTCTTTTCTCACCTCCGTCCGACGAGAGCTCCTTGCTTCGTACAATTCCAGGTATGGGTGTTCCTATTCTTCTCCCTTCGCTGTAAAATTTTCCCCAAATCCCCAGTATCCATGCTTCGTACTCTACAAAAACGATACTTTAATTTATTTAATTACAGATTTAAAGTTTCAATTTTCTGTTTACAATCCTTCTTTATTTTGCAATCCTTTATCCAACAGTTTCATTGTTTGATTGCTTGTTTGAAGTTGTGACTTCTAGGTTTTTCCCAATCCTTTCTCTATCTCGTTACTGTTTTACGGTAGGGGGAGAGGGCGGGTTATTACCAATGGGGTTTGCGTGATATTTGGTGTATCATTTATTGAAATTATCTTGGATTTTAATAATGGTGGGGTTGGGCCTAGGATCTTCCTGAAATTGCTCACAAAGGATGAGTATGTTCTATACATTTGAATTGATGTTCTTTGTTGCACATGGTATCATCCTTTTAAGCTTTACAGAGAATGGGTTATATTTGACTTTAATTTGGGTTTTAAGATATTCTTTATTTATCAATATGATTCTTGTATTTTTTTTTTGTTCTCTTTTCTTTGGTTATGACCTTTAGTTCGAGTTACAATTCTAGTTCTGGAATATGATCTAGGCTTTAACCTAGCTAGACAAGATTAAATTTTTTTTCTTTGGAAGAGCCTTAAAATAATCCTTCATTCATGTCTCTGATATTCTCTCTAGGAGATTCAAATTTGATAACAACCCTTGTACTTCTTGTGTAGATGGGAAAGAAACTAAGATCATAGTTATCTCATGTCCCTTTGTCAAACATGTTTGGAAGTTGGCTGGGATTGGTTGGGATGGTTTTGATTTTCCTGAACCTTCTCTAACTTCTTGGTGGAATGATATTTCTGCTTGTAATAATTTTTCTGACATTCATGACATGATTTCTTTCTCTTGCTTTATATTTTTGTTTCGTTGGAAGGCTAGATGCAAAAGGGTTTTTGAACATGTTTTTTGGTCTAACACTTGGGAGAAGAATCCAGCTGATGTTTTTCCTACTTCTCCTTTATTGATTCTCATTGATTCTTTCCATCAAACTTGGGCTTGACAAAATCAAACTCGTGCCTTTATTTGTTGATGCAACCTGATGCTATGAAGGCCTTTGTTGATGCAACAAAAAAATAAACAGATTTTCATCTTGTTCAGCATTGTTTCTATTTTTGTTATTTTTACATTCATGAAAACTGAAAGAAGATTTGTTCATTCCTTCAATTTGTAATACCAACAAGTTCAAACAGAGTCCCCTGTTTTCTATTTACTTTTTTTTATTTTTGCGGGAAAAAAATGGCTGAGGTTTCGGCTAAAGATGCAATGGCGGAATTGTTTTATGCTGTATCACTATATGGAAATAGCCTCAGTTGTTTTTCTAATAATTTTTTGGCATTGTACTTTTCTCCCTGCTTGTGATCATTTGTTGAGTGATTTGTACTATTTTGTGAGAAAGGTGTTGTTTTATTTGTGAGAAATGTTGTGGCTAAGTATATGATGCAGCTTTTGTGGTAATTTTGACCGAAAGGGTGGGTCTTTTTGTTTTGCTGTTTGAGTTTCAAAGTGGATATAAAAAGTATTTAGTTTAGTGAAATTTTCATATTTCTACCAGTTGAGTAGGTGTGAACAATAAGCAAGTTAGAAGTTGTGTAATTAGATTCAGTACATTATGGGTAGAAGACAGGAGGGCTTAGTACATGCACTTGAGAGGAATTTTTGTTGGGATTGAGTAAAAGCTCTTGTGTTGTTGGAGACTCTTTGTTCAAAATGTGTTATTTGCCTCTATTTGTTTGTTGTTGCCTTTTTGGAAGGGAGTTTTGTCTCATTATAAAGCCCAGTGCTTAAGTATGTGAGGATAGCCTCTCCATTCTTATGGAAATAGACGATCCCATCCCGCGTTAGTGTCGGAGAGGGCTTGAACGAAGGAAAAGCGTGTGCTCAGGGTATAAAAAGTAAGGCGTATGTTCTGATACTGTTGTCTGTTTTGGTTTTGAGTAAGGATTCACTTGTTTTAGAAAAAGATTGACTAATTATTGTACTGCGTGTGATCATTTGTTGAGTAAGTGATTCACTTTTTTTAGTTCTGTAAGTATATATCCTTATGTTTAATGCAGGTAAATACTCAAGCTCCAGCAAATATAACCGACTATAGTGTTCGGAACAACTCGAAGTATTATGTGGCTGTAGTACAAGTAATTTTTTGATGAGCGTAATGTTTTGAATGTTGCTTTTAATGAGGACAAATGGAAAAATGACACTTTTGTCGGGATTGTAAAATTGTGATGATGAAGAACAAAATGGGTTCGGCTAACTAGGAGATAGCTAATTAATAAATAGAGTTTGTTGATATTGTGTTTGCATAGTCTTTTTATTGGTAGAAAGTAAAAGTATATTAACTATTTCTTGTTCATCCTTGTTATTAACTTTCGAAACGAAACTTGTTTCTTGAATATTATAATTGCATGCACTGATGAATCCTAAAGCTGAAGGATCTAGATTTAAAGACTAATCAATATTTGTGAAGTAAAGGGAACACATCTTTTGTGAAGGCATAAACCACGTAGAGATGGATACAGAATGGTATACTACCCCAGGTTATATGCAACACCTTTAGCATGTAGTTCAAGTGTAGTTTCATAGGCATTCCTACCAACTTTGCAAATGATATAGGGACACAAAAACATATCGTGGAGCTCAACGATATGTTGATAATCTTTCCTCCAGTTTAGGAAACCCACCTACTATGAGATGCCCATGTTTCAAGTGTGTAAATATGAAATGGCATGAACCTAAGATGATTTTTTGTCACATATGCATGAATGCAATGCATCCTGTTGAATTTAATCAAATTCTACATCCAGAGGGGGCAATATCTACACAACATCAAGATGTTCAAGTTCCAGAAACATACTACATGTTGAAGGATGCATTATGTGATGATGAAGTTGTTATTGAAGCAATGGATGAAATGAATGACGATGAGATAATAAAAATAATAGAAGAGGCAGAATTGCCAGTTTTTTCTGGGTGCTCCACTACCACAATTGCTTCCATTGTTTCCATTTTCAAATATAAGGCTCATTTTAATTTACGTGATAATGATATAGATGGACTTTTTCCACTCATCAAAAAAATTCTACCAGATGGAAATACTCTTCCATGTTCTCTATATGCGGCTAGAAAAGTATTGAAAGCATTTGATCTTGGTTACCAAAAGATACATGCTTGTGTAAATAATTGTTGCTTGTTCAGGAAAGAGATAGAAGAAGCACAGTCCTGTCTGAAATGTGGTACATCAAGGTGGAAGGTTGACATAAAGTCTAAAAAGGTTATGAAAGGAACACCAGCAAAGGTGCTTAGGTATTTTCCAATTATACCTAGACTTAGGAGGATGTTTAAGTCTGTGGAAATGTCTAAAAAACTAACATGGCATGATAACCATAAAAGTGAAGATGGAAAAATGCGTCATCCGGTTGATTCTCCTGCATGGAAGAACATTGATACCAGATGGCCTACATTTGCAGCCAAACCTCATAATATAAGCCTTGGTCTCGCGGCCGATGGATCCATTTGGTGATTTGAGTTCTCGGTATAGTTGTTGGCCAGTGATTTTGATGATATATAATCTTTCCTCTTCATTGTGTATGTCCAAGGAAAATCTCATGTTAACATTGTTGATCCCTGTCACGGATTTTATTAACAAGTAATAAATTTATAATCCGATATACCTCAAGTGCAAGGATCGTAGTAAAGAGGTTGATACCGGGTCGATCTTACGGGGAATCGGAGGTTGTTAACTCTAGTCTTTATTCTAACCTAACTATGTCACGATTACTAAACTAAACAGATACGAAAACAATAAATAATTCACAAGAAGATAACAATAACGTAAAATGGACAGAAGATCAATGACCTAAAGCCAGGAAAGATAGTTTCGAACCAATTTAAACTAAACGAAACCTAATATGCAATAAAAGACTAACTAAGCTAAAAAATTCAAATTCAAGGGGTTTTAAATCAATAAGTTACTAACGAACAAGCAATTGATCCACCTATCCTATCAACATTCAATTTCAATTCAGATTATTTCATGATTACTAATCAAGTTGTGATTCACCTCATCAAAGGTATGCACCCTAATTTCTTAGGCAAGTTCGTCTATTAATCTCTATCTTTCGATTTAAAGATTAACGCTCTTCTAACCAAAGGTGTAAACTTTAAACGTTTCTAACCTAGAAATCTAACCTAATAACTTTCGTTACTTAGATCAAATATCTATTCTTTATCATGGTGATCTAAAGTCTAACATGATTTTCATCAAATAAACGATCAACAAAGCAAACATCTTTTGATATAAATTTGCAATAAACAACATAAAGCATGATAAAAGAAACAACTCGTAGTAGATACTCACAAAATAATCACGAAAAGAAACTGAATTGTTGATCGGACGGCTTCACAACGCTTGTTCAATGGAGGTCAAGCCTCTTAGCATCCTCTTGAAGCTTCGAATTGTATAGAAAGACATAAAAAGTAGCTAATCTAATCTAAGAATTTAAGAACATAAAAGTCGATGGTAAAAACCGCAGCCTAAGCCGCCCCTAGGATTAGGGTTTCGAGTATTGTGTAATTCGTCTCCCTAGGGTTGAAAACAATGCGGATATATATAGAAAATAAAGTCGGTTTTAGCATGTCGGCTGCTGGACGCCCGTCCGATTCCTTGAACGCCCGTCCACTCTTCCATACAAACTTCGAATCGGGCCGAGTCATGATCGGACGCCCGTCCTTCTTTAAATTGGACGCTCGTCCAGCAATTTCATCCAAACTCTGAATCAAAAATATCATCCTGGCCGCCCGTTTGAATGGTAGACGCCCGTCCACTCTGGACGGGACTTGGACGCCAGTTCAGTGACTTTGGAAACTTGATTGCCTCATCTCTATCTCTTTTTAATTCAATCCAAATCCATCATTATCTCTTCTTCATCATAAAATTCGTCTTTTATCTTCTTTTGATCATCTCTTGAGCCTCAAATATGTATCTATAACACATCAAAACATAGCAAAATGTAATATCATCCAAATAATCATAAAATCACCATTAAAACACCAAAATTAACCTATTTCACGAATAACTTGTTAAAAACATCATTTACTCAATAATTCCAATAAACACTTGTTTCTTATGCAAATTATACGAATATGAGGGAAAATATCATAAAATATAGCGTTATAAATCGTATAAATTCACTCTTAACAACTCCCCCACACTTAGCTTTTGCTCGTCCCGAGCAAAACAAAATGAAAATTAAGGCTCGACACAAAAACAGACATCTCAGACAATATAGCATAGATCCAATAAATCATAAGTTCACCATTATGCGTGTGCAAAGCCATAGAAAACTTCCACTAAATCCAAACTTGAGAAACTCAAAGCAAAACTAGCTAATACCCCCTCGTGGACTAGCAATAAATGACACTCATAAGGTGTACCCTACAAACGTGACATATCCCGAAAAGTATGATCGAATATATCTAGGGCCTTTCTGAGATACTCAGAGGACAATCCCTACAGCATATCTATCAGTTTCTACTGGGGATAAGATAGACGATAACTTAGTCTTTCATTCATTTCATACCACTTCTTTTATAAGTTGATTTAACAACTTTCATATTTAAACACACATCAGAATGAGCTATTGCCCTGTCATAGCAGAATAGGATATTCGAGATATACCCTAACTTACTCCAATCATAAGGCAGCTTCTTCTGACTGTCGTGAGCTTTTAGTCATCATAGTGGTATAGGACATACGTGGTATACCCTATCGCACTCAAATCATTGACTAGCTTCCGACACACCCAATTATTCTTCTTAAAATTCAACTTTTTCATTTGACAATAAGTTACGTGTTACTTATCACATTCAAACCTTAGATATTCACAGTATAACATACTTCGGATCTATATACAAACTATCATAAATCTCAAGATATGTACGTAGCACTAAGCACATGACTTATAAGAAAATCAGAAATCACTCGTCGAAAAGGGGTATAACTTTATAAATTAGCTCATCATTCACTATGGCTCGTGAAAAATAGATCTCAGGTGAAACAACTGACTTATCAAACATATGATATATAGCTTAGATGACTATAAAAATAACGAACATTGAACTGAATTGCCTACTCGGGACGAAACAAAAACAAAAATGTCGAAAAATTTTGAATATTCTAGCTCATTTTGCATAGACTCGTAACGACTTAAGCAAATGTATAGATACACATCAAATCATTCCCCTCCCCCACACTTAAATCACAACATGTCCTCAGGTTGTGCAGAATTAAAGAAAAGATAAAGTACTTAGCTGATGTTAATCGAGACTCGAATCGTCGGTCAGGCCAGAGCCTATGTAGTGACAAGTAGAACTCGTAACCATACAATGTAGCTCGACAAAACCGCGAAAAATACACCTGCACTACTCGACAAACACGGAAACATCTCGGGGAAAACGGGGATTTATACCAGAATGAAAAGATACAGAAAAATTGAGTAATATCAAAAGATGAAACATTAAACACATCCACAAGTTCAAACAAAGTAGAAATGAAAGTACGGATGCCTTATGGCTTACATGATCCATTGGAAAGAATAAAGAGTAGCTAAATGAAAAGTACAACAAATCACGTAATCAAAAATAGCAAGATTATACAATCATTGTATCAAAGACAAATCAAAATCTAAAATGGACAAATAAAATCAGGGCTGCCCTGGTGCCGCAGAATCATCAGCCGGAGGTACTCCACCCGCAGGAGAGTCAGGCCGCTCCTCATCAGTAGACGACTCAGACTCGTGCAGAACATCCGCAATGGCCTGCTCAATCTCATCAGAATATATATAATCAATGGTGCTTGGGTCGAAGACTCTGTCGTCCATCGGCTTCCGGTCCTCACTGATGCACCGTAAAATGGTCAAGATGTTGTTTTAAGACGTCCGAATATCCTCCATCCAGTTCCGTACACTGTTGGCCATACTCAACCTCATCCAGACTGAGGGAGATAAAGTAGGAAGTGAGGATGCTCGAGGCGGTGCTGAAGAATAACCGGGCTCCTGTGGTGCCCCCGACTCAGAATGTCCCGAAGACTTACCCCTTTCTCTCTGTATAGGCCTCGGGTTCTTCGGTTTATGATCCGCTCCATACTCAGGCACACCGGCATCAATACACAAACTGTGAATCGGGTGAGGGATAATCAAGCTACGCGTATAAACCTTCTGATTGATAGCTACCTCATCGTATAACGCTTGTCCCACATTCACATTTAGTCCAAATGTCAACGCATATAACATGCCTAAGTCACCGATATGAAAATGCGTCAGATTGTTCTTTGGCAACAACCGCCTCTGTATGAACCTACACTGGACTTTCCAATCCTCTGTCCAGGTAGTGGTGACCAACTCCTTCCGGTCTCCACCCGGTCTCAACGTCCACGCCACATCCAGGCAAACTTTCAACCTCAACTCCTCCAAAGGATCCTGCCCCGCACTCTGTCTATGAACAATTTCCTCCTTATAGTCCCGACCCTCAAAAGATGCCAACTTGTACTTCTGAACTTGCACCCCTCAAACCACGACTACTCCCGTCTCCCAGTCGATCTCCGAGCAATTAGCATAAAATTCCCGAACTAGGGAGCCATTGACCGGAGTAATCGGGATAGTCATCAAGGCATCCCATTTCCAGTCCTTTAACAACTTGACAAACCCCAGATCTACCTTCGCCTCCAACGTAGCCCTCTCGATCAGCATAGTCCTCGAGAAGTAATGTTTGGTATAAGCGTCGTGGGCTCTAGGATTCACAAATCTACGAGGCATGGGCATAGGGGCTACGGTTTTCGCTCTTTTCCTAGGCTGTGCAGCCCTAGGCTCAGCCGGTTCCTCATCCCGAGTAGCATCCACAGCTTCCTCAACCCTAGACGATGCTCCACCTCTCTGAACCCTAGGCATCCTCATCAAAGGTATATCATCGTCTGTCTCAGATCCTGAAGTCGGCTCATCCCTCAACGTTGCCCTAGCTTGGGTGGCCCTAGGGGGTTGCTCTCGAATGCTAACACCTCGGTTTGGATCGATCAAAGCGGGATCAAACTCTTTATGCCTCTTTCCAGACTCCCTGGCCACACCCTTACCATAACGCTTCTGCACCACCTTCTTATGGACCATGATTCAAGCTTAAACTAGATCAAAACAATCCCAAAACAAAGCAAGGTACCCGTTTAACATCCAAATCGGGATTTCAAAAGAACCAAACCACAAACCGCAACCATCCAGTATCAACAACCAACCCATTCATTATCCATCACATCACCACAGCAACAACCCAGCAAGAATCAAGAAACAAAACGAGGAAAAAAACGAATAAGGTACAATTCACATAAAAGAGTCGAGCCGAAAATCGAAATCCAAAAAAAACGTGAATTAATCCCAGAAAAGTTACTAGAAACTTACCAATGATGATGAGAGGATGATGATGATGCTAGAAAGGATCCCTAACAGTGCAAATTCGTACCCAAAATCGAATTTTCCTAGGAAAAAGTCGGACCAATGAGGGCTCTGATTCGTCCAAATGGTTGTTGATTGAGGAATAAGGCTTAGAAAAGTGAAAAGCGGGGATCTAAGGCGGTCTATAGCAACTTAAATCGCCCAATTTGGTGTAATATCGAAGGATTTAGGTTGAGAGGAGGCAAAAAGTCGGTTTTTCGAGTTTGAAATTGTGAAAAAGTGAGTGTTCATGGGTTGAGGGGGTATATATAGGCAGGTGCTGGACGGGCGTCCAAGTAACCGGACGAGCGTTCAGTATAGAACATATGAACTGGACGGGCGTCCAGTGTATCAGACGCTCGTCCAAGCGTTCAAATTAAATATAGGATTGGAGGGAGAATTCTAGACGGGCGTCCAGACATAGTGGACGCTCGTCCAGTAATTGGCCATGGAGGACGGGCGTCCAGACTTCTGGACGGGCGTCCAAAACAGAGATTATGCAAAAATTAGAAAATTTCATACAATTCAAATTCAAACTTGCACTCTCTCATTAAACTTAAATAAAACTTCAAAAATACAAATGAAAAATGACGCGTTACATAAAACGACTAGAAAATAGGTCAAAACAATAGAAACCAGTGGGTTGCCTCCCACCAAGCGCTTTTGTTTCAAGTCATTTGCTCGACGAAACAACCTAACAACGCTAGTCATCGTAAATTGCCGACCAATCTATCACCAGGATAAGACGGCGGAGCATGTCAATCGCCGGAGGGAAGTCATACTCATCCTGCAAACCCCAATCCTCACCAGCTACATCAACACCCCGAAAATGTTCAGCTTGCAGCATTAGAACTAAATCTGTCGGCATCGGATCATTCAGGATTGTGTATGGACGTCCTAGAGCTGCCTGCAACTCCTCAGTAGTGAAATCTCCACCTCCCGAACGTCGGGGAACAATAAGAACATAGGTGACAGTCCTGATGCGGGTACTAATATCAAAGTCTACGTGCAAACAATAGTCCCTCCCGGTCCGTCATCTACAGTGATAAGTGGGATCCTCCTAAGGAAAGGTATGTCCTCTGGTAGAACTCCGAAATCCATATCTAGAAAGCACAACTAACTGACAGATATATACAAAAGCAAAACTTAGTAAACTAAACTTAAATACTAAAACTACAAAAGCATAAAACAAAAACAACTAATATAACGATATCTAGGCTGCCCCCTAGTGGCGCTTTTGGTTAGTGTCGTTAGCTCGACACTGTTTAAGCTCAGCCTGGATCAGGTCATTTGACTTTTCTGCCAGCCACTACCTCGTCTAGACTTGGGTCAGTAGTTCGGCTGCAGAAACAGTACTTAACACATGGGGAAAAATCTTTGATAGCTTTCCAAACACGTTTAAACTTCCCCATGGTTGACTTCTTCTTCTTCTGAGCCTTCTGATGACGTTTCAGCTGACACTCCATCTCATACTCTTCCATATCCCAACTACCTGCTAGAAATTCTTCATATTGACCACTACCGTCATCCTCTGAAAACAGGTCGGGGGAAAACTCGTTAAATTCTTCGATTTCTTTAGTACCACACCCGATGATATCGAGGAAACGAACAATCAAGGGCTTTTCCTTAGGTTCACCAATGTAGTGCTTACACCTTTGACCATTTACTCGAAACGGTTGGTCACCATAACCTCGTAGTTCTAAAACGCCTCCTGGAATAATTTGGAGAATCTCAAAGGGACCGGACCATCGTGTCCTTAACTTTCCAGGAAACAGATGTAGCCTGGAATTATACAGAAGAACTTGTTCCCCGACTTGAAATTCTCTCTTCTTAATCTTGGCGTCATGGAGGAGTTTCATCTTATCTTTGCTAATCCTGGCGCTTTCGTAAGCCTGGAGTCTGAATTCATCCAGCTCATGCAACTGTTGCAGTGGATGCTTACCACAAGATTGGGAATCAAAGTTCAGAAACTTTGTAGCCCAATAAGCTCTATGCTCTAACTCGACTGGCAGATGACATGGCTTACCATAAACCATTTGATATGGAGATGTACCCATAGGAGTCTTATAGGCGGTTCTGTATGCCCATAGTACATCATCCAATTTCAAACTCCAGTATTTCCTATGACTGTTGACCGTTTTTTCCAGGATTTTCTTAATGCTTTGGTTGCTTCTTTCAACCTGACCGCTAGTCATCGGGTGATATGGTGTGCCAGTTTTATGACGAACACCATACTTTTCAAGAACTTTCTCTAGGGGTCGGTTGCAGAAATGCGTTCCTTCATCACTGATCAAGGCACGTGGACATCCAAATCTCACAAAGATGTTCTTCTTTAAGAATTTCATGACCGTCTTATGATCATTGTGAGGAGTGGCTTGAGCCTCCACCCATTTCGACACGTAATCCACGCAGACTAAGATGTATTTGTTACCACAAGATGATGGGAATGGTCCCATAAAATCAATACCCCATACATCAAAAACTTCGCATTCTAGGATGGGTTTCAAAGGCATGTCGAAACGCCTTGTCAGAGTGCCGGTTCTTTGGCATCTATCACACGCTTTACAGAAAGCTTCTGTATCTTTAAAGATCGTGGGCCAATAGAAACCGGATTGGAAGATGTTAGCAACGGTTTTCCAAAGACCAAAATGCCCTCCAGTGGGTCCACTGTGGCACTGCTCAATAATATCGCGCTGCTCAGATTCCGGAACACATCTCTTAAGCAGACCATCTTTACAGAACTTAAACAGATAAGGTTCATCCCAAATGAAAGATTTCAAATCAGAGAAGAATTTCTTCTTCTCCTGATAGGACAATTCTGGATCAAGATATCGGGAATGAAGGTAATTGACAATGGAAGAATACCATGGAACATCTGGAGCGCAGCCATTGATAAGCATGATATTCTCCAGAGGAAAGTAAAGATCTATATCGTCAGGGTCATCCTTTTCCTCATTCAACATTCGTGAGACATGATCCGCCACGACGTTTTCACTGCCCTTTTTGTCTTTAATTTGAACGTCAAACTCTTGTAGGGTCAATATCCAATGCAGTAGGCACGGTTTGGCCTCTTTCTTAGTCATCAGATACCGCAAAGCAGCGTGATCAGTCCACACAATCACTTGAGCTCCTAACAAGTAACTACGAAACTTGTCCATAGCAAAGACTACGGCCAATAATTCCTTTTCAGTAGTAGTATAGTTAACTTGAGAAGGATTCAATGTGTGACTGGCGTAATAGATTGGCTGGAATTTCCCTTTGATTTTTTGTCCTAGAACAGCACCAACTGCATAGTTTGATGCGTCGCACATAAGCTCAAAAGGTAGGTTCCAGTCAGGCGATATAAGAATTGGAGCAGAGATTAAGCGGTCCTTAAGATCCTCAAACGCTTGCTTGCAATCCTCATCAAAACTGAACTCAACGTCCTCCTTAAGTAAAGTAGACAGGGGCTTGGCTATCTTGGAGAAGTCTTGAATGAATCTTCTGTAGAAACCGACATGTCCAAGAAATCATCTTACTTCACGCACATTCTTAGGATAACTCATCTTCTCGATAGCTTCTACTTTGGCCCTGTCAACTTCTATACCTTGGGCGGAGATTTTGTGGCCAAGAACTATTCCCTCATCAACCATGAAATGGCATTTTTCCCAATTGAGCACTAAGTTCTTTTCCACACATCTGGATAAGACCTGGTCAAGGTTGTCAAGACAATCATCAAAAGACTGACCAAAGACCGAAAAATCGTCCATAAAGATTTCCATACACTTTTCTACGAGCCCGTCAAAAATAGCCAACATACATCTTTGAAATGTAGCTGGGGCATTGCAGAGACCAAATGGCATTCGCCTGTAAGCGAATGTACCATAAGGGCAGGTGAAAGTGGTCTTTTCTTGGTCAGCTGGATCAATGGGTATCTGAAAATATACTGAATATCCATCCAGGAAGCAGTAGAATGCGTGCTCAGCCAGACGCTCGAGCATCTGGTCAATGAATGGAAGGGGAAAGTGATCTTTCATGGTTACCTCATTGAGCTTTCGATAATCGATGCAGACTCTGTAACCAGTGACAAGTCTCAATGCTATTTCCTCTCCCTTCTCATTCTTCTCAATTGTAATTCCACCTTTCTTGGGAACTACTTGAGTCGGGGAAACCCATTCACTATCAGCGATGGCATAAATGATTCCCATGTCCAGAAGTTTGATAATTTCTTTCTTAACCACCTCTTGCATATGAGGGTTGAGCCTCCTCTGGGGCTGTCTAACACATTTCGCACCCTCATTAGTCTTGATCTTATGCATACAGATGTCGGAGATATCCCTCTGATGTCTCCTACTTGCCACCCAAAGGCTTTTTCATTTTTCCTCAAGACGTTGATTAATTTCATTTCCTCTAAACGAGACAGCTTGGCAGAGATAATTAAAGGAACCTTGTCACCTTCTCTTAGAAACACATACTTAAGATGTTTAGGCAATGGCTTCAACACCAAATCTGCAGGGGGGTCTTCTAAACTTGATTTGAGCTCTCCACCTTTCAACTCAACATCGCTGAGTTTACTTAGCGGTCCCACTACCAAAGCTTCACCTTCCAACAACTCATCATTAAATTCAGCTTCTAACTGCTCTAGACTTACCACAACATGATTATTCAAATTATCAACCAATCGCTCATACTCGGTTGCAACAGCCATGACTTGCTTTTCCATCAAATCATCGAAGTCATCAGACATATCCTCAATGGAAAAACCGGTTGGAGGACCAGAGGGTATTTGAATGGATTTGGAGACAGTATAGCTTACCTCTTGATCACCAACATGGATCGTCACTCGCCCACCATTGCAGTCAATGAGGGCTCTAGCTGTAGACAAAAAGGGTCTTCCAAGAATCAGGGGGGACATTTTCATCTTTTTCAATGTCTAGGACGTACCAGTCAACGGGAAAGGTAAATATGTCGATTTGAACTAGTACGTCTTTTAAGATTCCCGCTGCTTTCTTAGAAGATCTATCAGCGAATTGCAAATTCATGGTGGTGGGTTCTAGAAGATCAATTAAACCCAGCTGTTTGCATACAGACAATGGCATGAGGCTTATAGATGCACCCAGGTCACACAAAGAGTTAGGGAAGACCAGGCCTCCCATTAACACTGTAAGCACGAACTTTCCAGGGTCACTTCTCTTGGTTGGTAGGTTTTCATAATTGATCATTGAACAATCCTCACCAATCAGCCTCTCCATGTCTGACAACTTCCTTTTCGAAGAAACAACATCCTTGATAAATTTTGTATACTTAGGCATTTCAACCAAGACCTCGGATAATGGAAGATTTATCTGTGTATTTTTCAAGAGATTTAGCACCTTTTCATACTTCTTATCTTCACTCAAAGGGATGTTGCTCTTTCTTGGTGGAAATGGAAGCTTTTTCAGATCATTCTCAGAAAAGACTTTCTTTGAAGATGCACTGACAGCTTTGCCTTACAGATCCTTCCACCGAATAGCTTTTTCAATCTTTTTATTAGTCAGGGGATCAGCCTCCTGACTTCCACTTGTTTCTTCATTCCTCAGGGGATCAGCCACCTGAGGACTTCCAGCTTTTTCACCTCTCAGGGGATCAGCCACCTGAGTATTCTCTTTCGGCCAAGGGGAGTGTAGGTGCTCAGCTTCCCCTCCTGCCTTATCAATGGCAGGAGGGGCTAGTGGTTTCCCTGGTGGGAAGGACCACTAACTTGAGTACCGCTTCTTAGATTCATTGCACTGGCCTCCTCTCTACCGTATGGACTTGATGGTACGAGATCAGTACATTGGCCATTGTTCAAATCGGTTTGAGCAACTTGACCCCCTTTGGATTTTTCTCAGTGAAACTGGGCAGTTGCCCTGGGGGTCTTGAAGCTAACTGTTCAGCCAGTTGCCCAATTTTCCTCTCAAGGTTCTTATTTGTAGTCATCAGGAGTTGGATACTTTTATTTTGCTCCTCCAATTTAGCTTCAAGATTGTTAGATTGAGAGGGGCCTTGAGAGTTTTGGAAATTTTGAGAATAGGGCTGGCTGGGCCGACTTTGGACAACAGGATTAGAATTGGCAGGCCAATTCTGATTGGACCTTTGATTAGAATTTGAGAAATTGGAATTCTGGTTCTGAGGAAAACCGGGGTTTCTATTGAAGTTTTGATTCTGATTGAAATTAGAATTTGGATTGAAACTTGAAGATTGATTAAACCCTTGGTTTTGGAGATTATTCTGGCCAGAAAACTGATTGAACCTTTGATTAGTCTGGCCATAGAATGCATTTACCTCAACGTTTTGTCTGTTCATAGGACAGAAATGAGAAATGTGCCCCACCTCGTCACAATTCTGACATGTGACTTGATTATACTGTCCATAATCATGAACAGCATTCACTTGATAAAGTGCAGGGGGATTGAATTGACACTGGCCAACCATGTGGCCAGTCTGACAACAGCTCTCACAATATAGAACCTGAGGGTTCTGTGGAAAGGAAGAAGCTTGATTCATTTGATTTGAAGATTGAGAAGTTGCCATCTGCTTCTGCAGCATGGCGATCAAACTTTGCATGTTTACTTCCTCAACCTTAGGAGGAGAAGGTACTTGAATGGCTTGATAAGAGGGGGTGGAGTTGTATTTGGCAATGTCCTCGAACAGTGCCCACCCCTAATCAGGCGTGTTCTTCAAAAACGCCCCACCAGATGAACTATTGACCATGCCTTGTGTAAGCTCGGTCAATCCACTAAAGAAAGTGTTGACTTGCCTTTGCAGTGGCAAGCCGTGGTGGGGACACTTTCTAAGCAGAGACTTGAATCTTTTCCTACAATCGAAAAAGGATTCATTCTCTTTCTGATAGAAAGTGAATATGTCGTTTAAACACTGGGCTATCTTTGAAGGTGGGAAATATTGACTTAAAAATTCTTTTTCAAGTTCAGCCCAGGTGGTAATAGATTCAGCGGGGAGAGAAGTATACCACTCTTTAGCCTCTCCCTTTAGAGAAAATGGGAACAGTTTCAGTTTAATAGCATCCTCACTTACTCCATGGATGCGTGTGGTACCGCATATCTCTAAGAATGTATGTAAGTGAGTATGGGGATTCTCTGACTGATAACCGTGGAAAATAGATGCATGCTGCATCATCTGAATAAGTCCCGGCTTTAGCTCGAAGGTCTGTGCAGTTATGGCTGGGATAACAATAGCCGGGTTGACTTTGACTTCGCCTGGCATGGCGTAGTCTGCCAACGTACGTCTATCCTCAGCAGCCATGATTATGAAGTTTTCGAATTCTTCGGCTAAACGATCCTCTAGATCTTGATCGGCTTCTTCAGAAGGAGCCACAGAACGGAGTTTCCGCCTGTTTGGCCGGACTATGGTCCGCTCTAAGTCAGGGGTATACAGTAATGGTCCCTTTTGACTTCGAGTTTGCATAAACCGAACCAAGATCAGGTGGTGGAAACCTAAGAATTAAAAACCTAAACTAAAAAATAAAGCCTAAGAAAAGAAAAAGAAATAAAATTAGTTAAGACAGGGGAACAGACGGACGTCCAGAAAACTGGACGGGCGTCTGCCTATAAATTGGACTAGACGGGCGTCTGGAAGTCCAAACGCTCGTCTGACAATTTGAAGAACTGGACGGACGTCCAAATTGGATGGACGCTCGTCCAACAGGTTAAAAACGATTCAGAGTTGAAAATTTTAGAACAGACGGGCGTCCACTGGTCTAGACGCCCGTTTGGAAGCAGAAAAACGAAGCAGGAACAGAGAAAAACAGCAGGAAAAAGATGGGGAGAAAAACAGAAAGACAGAAAACAGATAGAAAGAAAGTCTAATCCTAAGGGGATTGGAGAACTATAAGAGAAAAACTACGAAAACCCTAATAACCTAAACTATAACTAACTAGAAAAAAAAAAGATTAAAAACAAGGAAAATAAAAACAAAAGCAACCGTCCGGTTCCCCGGCAACGGCGCCAAAAACTTGTCACGGATTTTATTAACAAGTAATAAATTTATAATCCGATATACCTCAAGTGCAAGGATCGTAGTAAAGAGGTTGATACCGGTTCGATCTTATGGGGAATCGGAGGTTGTTGACTCTAGTCTTTATTCTAACCTAACTATGTCACGATTACTAAACTAAACAGATACGAAAACAATAAATAATTCACAAAAAGATAACAATAACGTAAACTGGACAGAAGATCAATGACCTAAAGCCAGGAAAGATAGTTTCGAACCAATTTAAACTAAACGAAACCTAATATGCAATAAAAGACTAGCTAAGCTAAACAATTCAAATTCAAGGGGTTTTAAATCAATAAGTTACGAACGAACAAGCAATTGATCCACCTATCCTATCAACATTCAATTTCAATTCAGATTATTTCGTGATTACTAATCAAGTTGTGATTCACCTCATCAAAGGTATGAACCCTAATTTCTTAGGCAAGTTCGTCTATTAATCTCTATTTTTCGATCTAAAGATTGACGCTCTTCTAACCAAAGGTGTAAACTTTAAACGTTTTTAACCTAGAAATCTAACCTAATAACTTTCGTTACTTAGATCAAATATCTATTCTTTATCATGGTGATCTAAAGTCTAACATGATTTTCATCAAATAAACGATCAACAAAGCAAACATCTTTCGATATAAATTTGCAATAAACAACATAAAGCATGATAAAAGAAACAACTCGTAGTAGATACTCACAAAATAATCACGAAAAAAAACTGAATTGTTGATCGGACGGCTTCACAACGCTTGTTCAATGGAGGTCTAGCCTCTTAGCATCCTCTTGAAGCTTCGAATTGTATAGAAAGACATAAAAAGTAGCTAATCTAATCTAAGAATTTAAGAACATAAAAGTCAATGAAAAACTGGTAAAAACCGCAGCCTAAGCCGCCCCTAGGATTAGGGTTTCGAGTATTGTGTAATTCGTCTCCCTAGGGTTGAAAACAATGCGGCTATATATAGAAAATAAAGTCGGTTTCAGCATGTCGGCTGCTGGACACCCGTCTGAATCCTTGAACGCCCGTCCACTCTTCCATACAAACTTCGAATTAGGCCGAGTCATGATCGGACGCCCGTCCTTCTTTAAATTGGACGCTCGTCCAGCAATTTCATCCAAACTCTGAATCAAAAATATCATCCTGGCCACCCATTTGAATGGTAGACGCCCGTCCACTCTGGACGGGACTTGGACGCCAGTTCAGTGACTTTGGAAACTTGATTGCCTCATCTCTATCTCTTTTTAATTCAATCCAAATCCATCATTATCTCTTCTTCATCATAAACTTCGTCTTTTATCTTCTTTTGATCATCTCTTGAGCCTCAAATATGTATCTATAACACATCAAAACATCGCAAAATGTAATATCATCCAAATAATCATAAAATCACCATTAAAACACCAAAATTAACCTATTTCGTGAATAACTTGTTAAAAACATCATTCACTCAATAATTCCACTAAACACTCGTTTCTTATGCAAATTATACGAATATGAGGGAAAATATCATAAAATATAGCGTTATAAATCGTATAAATTCACTCTTAACAATCCCCGGTCCCAAGCAACTTGGAAATGATATCGATGTATACTTACAACCACTTGTTGATGATTTAAAAGAGCTTTGGGAAAATGGGGTGAGAGTGTATGATGCTTGTAGTGAATCAACATTTAATATGAAGGCAATTTTGATGTGGACCATCAATGATTTTCCCACGTATGGGAATTTATCGGGATACTCCACTAAGGGAAAAAAAAAAGCATGCCTTGTATGTGGTGTTCAAACTTGTTTTAAATGGTTGGAAAATGGGAAAAAACACGTATATATGGGCCATCGCAGGTGGTTTCCTGAGGATCATCCTTACCGTTTTAAAGCAGGTTGGTTTGATGGTACCGTAGAGCGTAGAACCAGACCTATTTATTTAACTGGATCACAAACTTTTGAAGTTGTTAAGCAAATTGAAAATGATTGGGGAAAGAAGGTGAAGAAAGATAGGGTATCTGGCAAACGAAAGAGAGCAATGACTTCAGTAGACATAAATAATCAATCTGATGATGATGGTGATGATCCTTTCAAGATTACCAAACAATGGAAGAAGAGATCGATATTCTTTGACCTGCCATATTGGGAGGTAAGTTAATCTTTTTTGTTAATGTTGTGGGAGGAAGCATACATTTTTTTGTCCTATAAAATAGGTTATTTTGTTGACAATATAAACTGTCAATGTTGTAGGCACTCTTAATTCGCCATAATTTGGATCTGATGCATGTGGAGAAGAATGTATGTGAGAGCCATCTTGGAACTCTTTTGAATATGAAGGGCAAAACAAAAGATAACCTGAATTCTCGTAAAGACTTAAAGAATATGGGGATCCGAAAAAAGTTGCATCTACATAATGATGATCCTAGCACCTTCAAGCATACGACACCTGCGTATGTATTATCAAAGCAGGAGAGTAAGATTTTCTGTGAAAGGATAGCATCCTTAAAAATGCCAGATGGATATAGCTCTAACATTGCAAGAAAATGGGTATGGAAGAAAAGAAAATTCTTGGAATGAAGTCACATGATTGTCATGTTCTTATGCAACAAGTTTTGCCGGTTGCATTAAGAGGACTATTACCAAAAGGTCCAAGACTTTCAATTTTCAAGCTTTGTACTATCTTCAATCACTTATGTCAAAGAGTTCGTGATGAAAAAGAATTAGAAAACTTAGAAAAACAGGTACCGGAAACCTTATGCATGTTGGAACGATTTTTCCCTCCGTCATTTTTTGATGTTATGGTCCACCTAACCTTACACCTTGTGGAAGAAGCACGAATTGGCGGCCCCGTGCATCTACGATGGATGTACCCTCCGGAAAGGTGAGAACCGGAACACAATATATTGCTAATAAATTTACAAAAGGTTCATTTTTGCCTACTGATTATTATCTTCGTTAACAACGTATGCTGCATCAGGTTTATGAAGACGTTGAATAATTATGTAAAAAACCGATCAAATCCAGAAGGTTGCATAGCTGAGAAGTATTTAGCTGACGAGTTGACAAAATTTTGTAGTGGATATTACAAACAAGCTGTTGATGTTGGTTTGAAAAACAAACGCAATGAGGATCTGAAAGATGATGATTTGTTAGAAGGGCGAGGTTTTGGTAGGAAGAGTAAAACTATGAGTCTTAAGATGCTGCAGATTGCTCATCATTTCGTCCTGTTGAATTTGATTGAACTAGAGCCATTGAGAAAGTAAGACCCGCTTACAATTTTTATGTAAGACTATATGCATTCTTTTATTAGATTTTTATTTCCTAATGACATTTTCTCTCCCTCTGCTTAGTTTTCATAAGGATGAGTTAAAACGTTCAGATGCACGTCTATCACAAAATGCACAACAACTTGAAATAAGACATGTGGATTCCTTTGCTCCTTGGTTGTCAAACCTTGTTACAACTGGTGCTTCACATGGCATTTCAGATCTTGTGAGGTGCATCGGTTATGGTCCTAAACAAGAGGTGGTTAGTTGTTCAGGTTTTATTATAAATGGGAATAGATTTCACACAAAGGATAATGAGAAAAGTACTCAAAATAGTGGCGTTTTCGTTGAAGTGGACACATATTGTCGAGCCAGTGCAAAAGACAAGGCCGCAAGGTTGGATAAGGTAAATTACTATAGGATAATAAAGGATATTATCTTGTTAAATGACTTCAAAGTGCCTTTGTTTCATTGTGATTGGGCCAACAAAGCAAAAGGTGTGAAGATGGAAGACGGATTTACATTAGTTAATCTGCATGAAGGTCAACAACAGTTTCAAATGGATCCGTTTATTTTTGCATCACAAGCAAAACAAGTATTTTATTCGAAAGATAGTGCCACATCAAATTGGTTTGTAGTACTGAAAGCACCTCAAAGAGGGTTTTATGCGGATGAGAACTTCAATGAGAATGAATACTTGCCAAGTGCTCCATTGGATTTATCACAATTGGACATTATTGATGATGAAGATTGTTTCCCACGTAATAATGAGGAATTTAGCGACAATACTTTGGTAATTCATTCTATAATTTATTTGTTTATTTTTGTTGTTTGACACACTTTTTATCTCGGTAATATTAAGGAATTAACAACTATTCGGTAATTTATCTATGCTTGGTGGATTTTTGTGTTTTCTTTTGGTAGAAGGTAGTGAAAGCAGTGATTGACAAGTTGATAAACCATGACAGGTGGTGAGGTAAAAATTTATGCATTAATTTTTGTGTACTTATTTTGTTCCTTGTTAAAAATATATCATTGATTTTTCTTCTTTCATTATTACTCACAGTGTTCTCCAAAAGGATAAAAGTAGAGTAAAAAGCAACGAATGGCTGCCGAAGCGGTTGCTATGGCTTTAATGTTGCAACGAAACAGAGGGATTCAGATTTCTGAACCACCAATAGGATCTCAAGATGCAACGCATACAAATGAGTCAAGGAATGATCAAAACTCAAGACCAAAAGGCAAAGGTAAAGGTAAAGTTGTATTCGATATGAGTGAAATGATGAATGATCAAAACACAGGACCAAAAAAGCAAAGGTAAAGGCAAAGCTGAATTCGATACGGGTGAAATGATGAATGATCAAAACTCTGGACCAAAAAGCAAAGTTAAAGGCAAAGCTGAATTTCATCCGGAGCAAATGAAGAATTGCAACCAAGAAGGAGTGCCCGCAATACAGTTCATACGGAATTAAGAGAGCTTGATGAAGAGGATTTTGTGTCCAGTGCCACGGAGGATGGTACCGATGATCATGAAGACATTGACTTTGAATTTGAGTCGGACAAAGAGTGTGATGTTGTTGGAGTTGGAGACTTGGGGAATAATGAGGATGAGATTGCAGATTGAACTTGAGACTCTTGAGTGTTGACAACTTGACAATTGACATTGATTTCGTACTTTGTGCTTTGGCTAGTCGTTTCTTTAATCTTTTGACACATTTTTACTTGATTTTTATGTTTTATGATCATAGGATGTAAGAAATAAATAATAAAA
The DNA here is from genome assembly GCA_024500145.1 of Gentiana dahurica var. dahurica. Classification (NCBI taxonomy): domain Eukaryota; kingdom Viridiplantae; phylum Streptophyta; class Magnoliopsida; order Gentianales; family Gentianaceae; genus Gentiana; species Gentiana dahurica. Next base: position 58,928,140 of record CM044896.1, on the reverse strand, counting down.
AAAACCTCCTAGGCGGCGCCCTAGTAGCACACCGACTTCGCCTAGCGAGTTTTAGAACATTGCTACCATGGCCTCAAGAACTTCTAAAAACCACTAAATAACTCCTAGAAACCTTCCAAAAACCGATCAAGAACTAGATTTTACTAAGAAAAATCATAGTTTACTCTCAATATTTTGTAAATAACAACATAACTTCAAAGACTACTCTCAAATTTCTTCCAAAAACACCATAATTAGCGCAAATTGAGCAGAAAAAGCTTTGATACCTTGTTGAAACTTATAAAAGACGAAATAAAAGTGGAATTCTCATTAATCAAAAAAGTAATCAAGTTAAGTTACAAATTGTTGATGGTGGGCAATTTGTAGATAATACTTCTAAAAACAGTTACAAACGGTTATAATAGAAAGAGTGGTTCATCTCCGCTGCAGCTGCTTTCTTCTTAATTGTTTTACTTCAACTGCTCATCTCAATTGATCGTAAGTATCAAGTCTAAACTAGTATACTAATCGATCAGCTCCAAAACTGAATTCATTCTTCTAGTATGGACTTCAAGTCTGAGATCATTCTTCTAGTCGAAGATCAGCAGAACACATCCTACTCACAAACCAACATCTTTCATAATATATATATATATATATATATATATATATATATATATATATATATATATATATATATATATATATATATGTGTGTGTGTGTGTGTGTGTGTGTGTGTGTGTGTGTGTGTATGTTGGTCCATTGGAAAGGCTTGAAACAAGTTTATAAGGGAGTGAATAACTTGTTAAAATTAGAGCTTAAAAACTTAGCTAAATTAAGGTTAGTTCGGTTTTAAACAGCGGTTTATAAAGCCTTTTAAAACTGTTGTTCAAAACCAGATGTGTGATTATGTGTCATGATGTGTTGGGTGTGAGGTAATCTACTTGGATGGATATTAAATGCAAAAAGTAAAGTGCAGAAATTAAAAACACAAAGGTTTATAGTTGTTTGGGGTGGTGTAATCCCTTAGTCCAATCTTCTCTAGTGATGTTTGAAAATTCACTATTGTTCTTGTACACAGTTACAATAGTCAAATGATTGTCCTTCGCTGTAATTCTTCAGCTTCACAATCTTGAACAATCATTGCTTCACAGTTGTCTCAGTTACTTCACTTAAGTTGTTATGTTGTTCCTTCAATGGTAGGATTGCCTCTTTAACAAAACCACCACACAAACACTCAGCTCTTTCTCAGATATTCTGATTCAGCTGACTCAGTCATTGACACTTGAAATGTTTCATTAATACTGAACTTTGTGTAAACAAAGTTTGAGAGGTGAATTGTGAGGATTATGTTTTGAGCTTGATCTGGATGAATGAGTTGTAAGTTCGGTAGCTCTGATTCAAGTGTTGTAGTTGGATTGATCATTGAAAGGTTCATCGCTTGAATGTTCTTGAATCTTGATATACCTTGAATGCCTTATGAATTTTAGGGATTTCAGAAAAAACACAGTAGAGTTGAAAACTTGCTCGATTGCTTGGTAAATTGCGCAATTGTTGTTTTCTCTTATCTCTTGTTTATATTTTGTTGGTCTCCAAGTCATCTATTATAGTGCATATATCCAACATTCAAATTTTGAATCCAATTAGCTGTTTTTGGATATATTTGATTATTCCCTCTAAAATTTTGTTCAACTTGATCATGTGTCAGTTCTAGCGTCCTTTTGACAGTGACAGACTATCAACGAATGAAAATCTTTGAATATTCTCAGCTCCAATGAACCTTGTAACAATCATTTAAACTTATGTATTGATTGTTTCTAGATCAGATGTCCCATATTAATCCTTATCTTGAATAATATCCTCAAAATATACTACATGAAGGATTGATTGTACTTGTACTTTTTAGCTTAGCATTTGATTCTTCTGAGCTGAAAATCTGCTAATTTGACTTTGGTTAAGTCTTGTTTAGCTCAGCTAACATGTCTGCTCGACTGACATTGTACTCAGCTGATCTGTCTAGTTTAGCTCAATTAAATCTTGATTCTTGATTTTTCATCTGATCTTAATGTGTGAGATCAGAGTACACCATATTTATCATTGCTTGAAGTTTCTTATCACATTTACCTGAACTTCAAACCTTCTACACAAGATTTATAAAGTTATTGCAAGCCATCATAGACTTACTTGAAGATAACTTTATAGTCTCGGCTTAAATCTTCATTACTGAGTTTGATCATTCGGACTTCAGCTCTTCATAACTGAGTTTGTCCCCTCAGCCTTCTACTCAGCTTAGCTTCGGTCTCCTAGACTTTACTAGAATTTAAACTAGTCCTAGTCTATTGAAAACCTATCAGCTAACTGTTACAGCCCTTGTTGGATTAATGTATACAATATCAGACTCTAGTAAAACATATACATTAGATTTAGACATCTTTTTGCTTGAATCTATAACAGCAAGTCTGGCACTCATCATCAAAACCTATAACACTTCTAACAATATGTAAACACCTGCTCCACCACATGATTCACCACCATGATGTGGTCAGATGGCCACTTATCCACATGAATGTGAAGATTTTTTAGTGAATGCTTGGATTAATATAAGTCTCTCACATAATATTTAGGAAGCAAACGCAATGGTGGACGCATGTGCGACGTGCAAATTTCTGCTCTCACTATTTTCACTAACGAGAATGTTTTGATTGATGATATTCGAGTTCGCCTTCAAGAAGATTTGCTTTGATTCCCGACACTCAGACATGGACGGCACCCTTCAACTTTCTGAAAGATGCCAAACAGGTGGTGACTCTTCCATTCTTCTTTTTTTATTTATAGTGCCTAGCTCGTGGTACTTGCCTGGCTTGCTCTCTTTCGTGTTTACGTATGGTAGTGGGCTTGGAGCCAAAAATTGGCAAGCACGTTTGGACGCGCCCTTCATGGATTATAGGGTGCAAACCATGTTGTATATATGGCTTTTTTGCTCTTTCTCGGTTCTCGTCTCCCACCTGCATTAGGATGTATGGATACAAGTCTTTTTTGTTGATTGGATTTGCAGATGCGGCTTGCTTGGGAGGCGTGCTAACGCTGACTTGGGAACATGTTACTCACTGGCTAGAACACTTAGATGCACCCTTTGTAACGCCCCCAAACCCCGGGCCTGGTAGCGCTAAATGAGTCATAAATGTCCGGTCAACTGCTTAGACCGCCGTCCTCGCTTGGTCTAAAAGGGCTAACCCGAGTTGACAAGACCTTTATGTCTCACACTTATATGGGGTGAGCATTCTCTTATTTTACCGATGTGGGACTTTACATTCTCCCCCCTTATAAGGGACTGGCGTCCTCACCAGGACGACCGAGACTGTTCCCGGATCGTCCCTACCAGAGGTAACTAGAGGCCATCCTTACACCGTCTTCTTGTACGGTGCAGCGCATAGTTCCGTCTGATAGTCGGCTCTGAATACCATTCTGTAACGCCCCCAAACCCCGGGCCTGGTACCGCTAAATGAGTCATAAATGTCCGGTCAACTGCTTAGACCGCCGTCCTCGCTTGGTCTAAAAGGGCTAACCCGAGTTGACAAGACCTTTATGTCTCACACTTATATGGAGGTGAGCATTCTCTTATTTTACCGATGTGGGACTTTACACCCTTCATCCTATTTATACTTAGATTCGCAATATATTAATTAGCTACTTCCTTAAATTCGCTCACTCATCTTCAATATATTTATCTTCTAAAATACTAACACAGATAAATCAATCCATAATTCACGGGCCCTAACTATGCCTTCTCTTTATGCTCCATCAGCACCAATATGTGCGAAAACTAGACATATTCACATCTCTCTCATTCACTTGTGTAAAATAATATGTTCATATTTCTCCATTGATTTAAGTCAAATATTATTATGTCTTTTTTAGGGTATTATTATGTCTTAAGCATATTGTTATTTATCTAACTTATTCAATGTTGTAAGTAGTAATTGATTTAAGAGGCGTTAATGAAATATTAATAATCTGTAGATGTTAAATCTTTATTGGTGAAATGAAATGAGGAAGATACAACTATTTTTTATCTTATTGGTGCCTAGTTACGAACTTCGGTGATAGGTTTCGCAGTTGATGTATTGAGTGATTGTTGATGGGATGGTAGATTTGGATTCTTATTCCTCTTTGGGTAGACATTATATTCAACATTAATAACTTGTTAAAATCTCTGGCTTCACACATATAATAATAATATTGATGTTAACGGATATATTATCATATGTTATGTCATGATAAATTGTGATTCGAATCAATAATTTTCTTTGTTCATGAAAACCGTAAATAACCGGAACCAAATCAAACCAAACCAGACCGAACAAATAGTTTTAACTTAAAAACAGTTTCCGTTTGGGTTGAAAATTTAGAAACCGTATAAAATGGTCTAGTTTTATAAATGAAAAAACACCAAACCGGACCATGTTCACTCCTATCCTTATTGGTTCATGGTTCAGTTGAGATGCAACCATAACCAATCGACTAGCTTCCTTCAAACTCCAGCAATATTTAGCAAACATCCTCACCGACCCCCCTCTCTCCCCCCTTTCCAAGAACCTTGCTTCTAATCTTTCTCTCGTATGCTCACAACCTACTTGCTATGAAAATGACCAACCTCCTTATTTTCTGCCATATAAAAACAAATGATCTCTTTTTTTTCATGATATATATATATTACTAATATTGCTCTTTAGTTACACAAGATTCGGTTTTAAAAGTATTTTCCTTTCACCAAAATGCAACAATTCAACCACCATTAGAAAGTGTAACCACTAAGCAGCCTAATCACCTTTCTCTCTACCATACATATCTTCTTTCTCATTCATATAAGCAACAAACCAAGACATGGGACAAGGATATTAAGAGGGTGATGAAATTCAGGAGCAAACGCCTCTAAGAAAGAATCCGGGTTGAGGGGATCCGGGAAAAGTAATAGTTAAAGATGATGGAATCCGGGAAAGTAGTTTGTCACACTTGTGGTGAACATGGTGATTCACCGCTTTTGAAAGATAATATTGTATACAGATCACTAGCGGGTAAACTAATCTACCTTACTTTTACAAGACCAGACACAGTCTGTGCAGTTCAACAGCTAAGTCAATTTCTGGACACCCCTACTGAGAACCACATGAAAGCAGCACATAGACTGCTGAGTTATTTGAAGGTCAATCCAGGCCAAGGAATCTTCTTTCCAGTAGAAAATGACCTTGTCCTAAAAGGTTTTACAAACAGTGATTTAGCTGGTTGCCCTAAAACAAGAAAATCAGTATTAGGCTGCATGATGTTTCTAGGAGAGGCTCTGATGACACTCTAAATGGTACCAATAATTACAACTATATTCACCCTGAATTCTGCTCAAGAGAGGATAGATAGGCTCGTTATTACTTAGAATATGTGTTAAAAGCTATGTGAGTGTTTCCAGGATCATGATTTTGCATCTATGCTATTTTCCCGATGTTTTGGTACTGTTTTGTCTCGTTTTGCATGTTTTATAGGATGTAGCGAAACTAGAGCATTGGAGACCGGATACAGACCAAGAGGAATGCATTGGACTGAGTGATTGAAGTCCAAGAAGAAGCATGCTGAAGAAAAAGAGGAATAGAAGGCCCGGTAACCCGAGGGTTAGGCCCGGTAAACAGGTGGCTTATTCAACACGAAATTCATTTACCGCATTGTCTAAGTCGGTTAGGGTTTTAGAGAGTCTTAAGTCGGTCATTGTATCTGTATAAGGCCGCATTATCAGATTATTGTATAAGTCTTCATAGTTTATTATCACATCTTGAATATCTTTGAATATATTACAATTATTATTATGCAATAAAGTTTTCTTGAGCTTTGGAGAGTTGTTTTTGGTTTCCTTTCCTCCCTTCTTCCATCATCTCTAGCTTGAGTAGATCGAGCTAGATCTCCATTGTTGAAGGTATGAAGCTTTGAACGTTCTTTTATCGTCTTCAATATGGTAGATCTGTTCATATTTATGTGTTTTAGTTAATCTGCATGTTTAACAACCCCATAATTTACTTATTTTAATCGTACTGAGCAATGTAGATCCAGAAATTAGGAAAAGCCGCCCCCGGTAAACCGGCGGTCAAAACCGGTTTACCGAGGCATATTTTAGAAATCCCAAACTGGGATTCACTACAGCTACGTTGATCAGCTGAAATAATTAAAACGAGTAATAGGCCTGGCCAATCTAGTATTCGTAATTCGTAAATTAACATGAAGGACCGCAAGTGAAGTGTTAATTAGGACATAGTCTTGATGGACCTTAGGAACGTGCTGGTCAGTGTCGACAGCTATCTAGGCGGGTTAGCGGTATGAGGTAACGCTCAATATCGGCAGTTCTAGTTCTTTATGCCTATGGGCTATTACGGACCAATTAAGGAGGGTAGCTTGCGTATAGATTGTCTACTGCCTTTGTCGGAGTAGATAGGAGTAAGAATTGCACCCGTAGCTGATAAATATGATAATAATCATTAAAAGCTCGCGATTAATCTAAGGAAATTATGTGAGGAAGTAAACATAACGATTACCTTATCCAAGTTAGTAGATCGGTGAGGAGAGGGAGAGGTATACACTGTTTGTTTTCTTTACTGTTATTGTTGGTCAATGACCGCCTTTATGTTACTTCTTAATTAGGTTAGAATTTATTCTTATAAGTTGCATTGTCTCTGTGGGATCAACCTTGACTCGCATTTACTATACAGCGATGTACCTAGTATTCTTGCTAGTAATATCGACATTAGTTACTTACACGCGATCAAGATTTTTGGCGCCGTTGCCGGGGACAATGGCCAATTTATAAATATAAACATTTTAATTCTAATTAAGAAGTCGTTCTTATTTTATTTTGAGTCTTGAGTCGTTCAGTATCAATCCTGCACATGTTAAACTACCAGAATAAGAAAATTCAGGGCCGGTATCCCGAAGGTAACCTCGAGTTACCGAGGCCTAAAATATCAATTTCTGAACAGTTCATGTTATTCTGTGTTATTCCCTGTTGATTTTAGTTAGTAGGTCTGCAATAGTTGGGATCACACCCAGCTGAAGCGGAAGTTGCTAACCTTTTCTTTGTTTTATTTTGTGTTTTTGCAGATTGATCAGAACACTTTAGAAATTTGATCGATTCAGAGTTGAAAAAGCACACACAAATCAAACAATATGCCTAGAACAATCATGAACATCACACCAATTTCCATGTATCCCGGAACTGAAGCACGGGAGAATTATGAGACTATAAAGAAACGGTTCGAGAAAGAGGAGAAAGCAATCAAGCAAGAGCCTGAAGGAGTACAGCATGAATCGTCCGGGTGAGTTTCCTTGCGAATTAATTGAAATATCATCTTCAGATTATGATTCTGATGATCCTGAAGAGTATCCTGACACGATGTTTTATGAGCCTGAGGATTACCCAAACTCGGACACAGCGGAGAAATTAGGAGACCCCGGCACGTTCAGACTCCCAATCTCTGTTAATGGCATATCCGTAGGATTAGGTCTCTGCGACTCTGGCTCGAGTTCCAATATTCTTCCTTTTTCCCTCTGTCAAAAGATCAAACTTCCGGTCGTGATGAATCAAACCAGAACCATGACCTTCGTAGATTGAACCAGAGACATGCCTGCTGGTTTGCTTAAGAATTGCACAATCAAGACAGGAGGGTTCACGTATCCTATTGACTTCACGGTCATAGATGTACCTGAAGATCCTTGTGCCCCAGTTCTTTTAGGACGACCTTTCTTAACAACAAGCAGGCCGGTTATGGATTTTGATAAGGGGGGGATCACTTTAAGGATGAATATCTTTGAGGATCCTAGAACCACTAGAAAACCGACCGGAGAGTTGTAAGATGACGTATGCTTCAGGGAAGGTAGAGATTTTGGAGATAGAGGGGCATAAGAACAGAGAGGTTGTCATAAAAACCGTTGAGCAGGAGTTTATAAGATTAATGCTGAGAGAGAAAGAAGATAAGGACCACAACAGGATGCTCACGGAAGCCAATCCTTCCATGTTGTATAGTGAACGAATCGAGCTAAAAGTAGAAAACGTGGAGTCCTTGAGCTTAAAGACTAAATCTTGACGCAGAGGCAGACCTAGCACACAAGGTAAGAGAGAGGCGTGCTAGGAAGAGAGCTCAAAAAGGTTCTTTAAAAGTGCAAACCTCTGGAGCAAAAGTTTGGCGAGTTAAGGCTCCACCCCTTGATTGATCGAAGATCTGAAGAAATTCAAGCTGGAGACTATAACCCAGAACTATCTCTTGAAACCCTTAGGTAGTTTAGGATTGAATAAAAGTATCCAGATGAAGGGACGACCTTTTTTCATCCTACCACAAACTTAGGCTTGAAACCGAATGGTTATGGAAAGGTTTTTTTTACCTTGTTGCGGATTCTAGTGAAGTAGGAAAAGTTTTGAGTCGGAAATAACAATTGAAGAATAAAAGGGTAGTCAATTTGAGGTCAGAATTGAGCATAAAGGTTGAGTAAGAAGTGCAACAAAGGCAGATCAAAAATCTGGGGAAAAGATACCCCAGGTATCTCGAGGGTAACCTCCGGGTTACCGAGGCTTGATTTTCATATTTCTGAACGTCAGTCCATAAAGCTGAATTTTTAGAGACACGTGGAGGACACACATTGCACCAAATACGGTCAGTAAGCAGAAACCATCCCCTTTTCCCCTCTTTTCAAAATTTTCATCCTTTCCCACACTCCACCATAACTCTACCTCAATCCCATCAATCACCTCCTCAAATCCCTCACCCTAATAACTTTTATACCCATTATCCCACAAAACCATCCACATCCATTCCATTCTTCCTATTTAAACCACCCCTCCATCACCAATATCATCATTCTTATCATTTTCATCTCTTTCATTCACCAAACTTCTTCCATTTCTTCTTCTTTTCTCAAATCCGGCCACCATCACCACCTTATCACCACCAAAAAGCCACTATAACCAAACCATTTTCCAACCATTTTCCAAACCCTAAACACCATTTCCTACCCCTGTTGCTGAGTTGTATTGATGCTGCTACAGTGAGGTGCTGCCATTATTCTTCTTCCACCATCAGAGGCACAGTCCAAAAAGAAATCCAGAAAAACACAGGCAGGTAAACCGTACCTTACCACCGGTTTACCGAGGTCTCTTTTTCAGAAACAGCTTATGTATCAGGTTCTGTACTCATTCAGGATGGGTCCTAAGCGTCAAAGGTCAGCTGTTTGTTCAAGTGGTTATCAGACTGTCTATGGAGATGCCAATCCGCTGATAGACAGGGTTGCCCAATTCCATTCTTTAGCTATCTATGAGTCGTTCCGAGGCCATTGGAATGCAAGGCCGGTTGCTCGAGAACGTGGGGTAGATTTGGACGATTGCGAGACGATATTTCCAGAGGCCCTACAAGCACAAGATTTACTAGACATGGATGTGGCACCAGCAAGATTCAACGCCGCGGTGGTAAGGGAATTCTATGCATACATTTCGCATAACCCCGGAGCCACATTTGCTATGGTCCGAGGAGTTAAGGTTGATTTTTCGATTGAGCGGATCAATGCTCATTTTAGCGTTAGAAATCCACCGGTGGGCCCGGATAAGTACACATCCTCGAGCAACATTGCCGATTTCTAGAGGATGGATATGGTTGCTGAGTTCTTAAAGGTGCAATGGAAGTGTAATCCTGCTGGAGCCCCCACCATCTTCCTAGAGAATGATTTATCTTAGGACTGGAAGATGGTCAATCGATTTGTCTGTGCACGCCTTCTTCCGATGAAGCACACTATTTACGTCACCACTTCAAGGGCAGAGCTAATGTTCTACCTAGAGACGAGTGCCCCGATCAACATCGGTCTACTGATGCATAGCCGTATCCATGAGCTTGCCGCCACTTCTGAGCGAGAGCTGCTACCCTACGGGCCGATGATTGATATGTTTGCTCTAGAGGCCGAGGTGAAGATGCTTGTCAGTGATGATTGGGAAGATCCTGAGCCACAGCTCAGTTCGCAGTTAGTCTCGAGAGTTTAGAGACGGGTTAGAGCATAGATGGAGCGTACTCCGGTTCATGGTGCACCGAGAACTCAGAGAGCCTTGCTTGAGGAGCACTCGCGAGAGATTGCGAGTTTGCATCGCATGATGGATCGGATTATTGACTTTCTAGGAGTTCCTCCTGCTACCCCGCCACCTAGGACTGCCCCACGTCATAGACAATCCTCTTCCACCGCCATCGCCTCACGTTTTGCACCACCTCCCGGTTGTGAGCATGGAGTCGACTGGGAGAGTGATTCTGATGAGGACTAGATTTTATTTCTTTTATTGTTGTTTTCCATTTTTCTTGTTTTTATTTTATTTTCTTTTTCCTTTCCTACTTAGTTAATGTAGCAGAATAATATTAATATAATGATTTTGTCGGCTTAAACTGTTTTGGAGTTATTTATTTTCTCTTTTACTGCCGCACTTTTGTTATACAGTTTTTTTGTCACCACTGTTCTTCTTGGTTTTTCTTGAGTTACTTAGTGCGGATTCTTCATGGACTACTTACATGAGTCCGATGATTTATACGATGATTGTTCAGGGTCAAATTATAGTGTTTTTAATGATATATTTTATATCAATATTCCCCATATATGGATGTTTTTCATAGAAATCGAGCCTTATATTGAGATATTGAGTAAATGGTGTTTTTAATAGGTTAATTGCGAAATGTAACGATTTATGTGCTTAAATTGGGATTTTATGTTATTTTGGGATTGTGTTACGCTTTGGTATATTTTCCTATATTGTAGATACATATTTTGGCATGCAAGAGGATTAAATGATGAGGTTTTTCATGGAAGAGAAGTGAAATGGAAGGAAGATGGAGATAAAGCTTGGAATGAAGCATTCAAGCAGCCGAACTTCCGATGCAGTTCTTGATATGATATACACTGATTTGACTCTCGACCTCAAGAGAAGATTTGTAGGTCTTGAAGAGAGGATTCTACAGGATCTTGAATCACTTCATTCCGACTTACGAGGCCCGAGATATGAGCGTTACAAGTTTGGATAATGATGCTGTGGTATTGGAAAATTCCGAAAACGACTCGGGATACGACGGGCTAATCAAAAAGGCGTTTTCTGAAGAGGAGTCCTTAATGAAAATTGTAGAGTTTTCCGAGGGCTTAATTATGACATTCGGATCATAATTTTTGGAGGTCTACAACTCAAGATATGAATTTTAGAAGTTTGAGTCCATTCTCAAACTAGCTTCCAGGGAGCCAAAATTGATACAGAGTCTTGAGACGCCTTGCAAACGAACGTTTAGCCTCCGTCCAAGGATATCATGCAGCCACCGACTTTGTTTTATTATTTCAGCCGACATACTTTAAATCCTAATTGGAAAAGGATTATAACTCCAGCCGCCATATACTTCTTATAAATATGCGCATGCACTCAACCCTAATATCCCCATAATATATCAAATACATATTTTCCTACGCCATTCTCATCACAGCAGCGGCAGTTTTGAGGGCTTTCAAGGCCGGTCACCCGAGCCTTGTGCTCGGGTGATCCGGGGTTAGATTAGATGTAGTTTTCTTCTGTTTTTTCGATTCATGAGATCATCAATGTACCAAACCTTGTGAGTTTATTTATTTAATTTATTCAGCCCTGTTTTATCTTCATGATTTATGATTCGTTTTGTATCTTTTCTATGTTTATGATGCCATGTGATTGAATCGGAAGATTAGTTTACGATTGATATGTTTACAAAATACGGAAGTTGAGTAACGGTAGATCACCATAGAAAGATAGGATCTTTAATCATTAATTATGTGACAAATTAATCGATTAATTTTCTAGGTTGTTAGGTTCTAAAATACGAGAGTTAACCTGAATCTACACCGAGTTTTGTTTGGTAAATCAGTCTCAACATTCGGAAGATGAGAGATCGATAAATTGGATTTACTAAGGAATTAGGAATCCGTAGCTTGAGAATAAATTCACTAAGGAATTAGGGGTTTATGTCTCGTGATAAGGTGAAACCACAAACTGAATTAAAATCATGAATTGAACTAGGATTGAGATCACATAGGTTTGTGCATTATTTGATCCCATGTCTTTAGATTAGATTGTTTATTTTATTCCTTAGGTTAGATTATTTGAATTATTTTCTGTTTTTACGTTTTGTCTTCCGTTTCTTGAGTAGCAATTGAGAGAATTAGTGAGATTAGATCCTTCATCCCTTTTCCCTGTGGATCGACCCTGTACTTACCCTACTATGCTATCAACTACCCGATATTTGGTCGGTTAGGAGTTAGTTTGCATGTTAAGTATAGGTTTATAAATTTTCTTTTGTTTTTATGATGCAAAATCCTCCCAACAAAAGTGGCGCCGTTGCCGGGGAATAGGTGTCATGTTGAATCTAGTTTTGTTAGTTCTCGATTTTGTTACGTTTTATTTTTGTTTTTAATAAAAGTAGCGTATACCAAGTTGAGAGTTTTTATTTTGCCGTGTTTCGATGACCGTTAGGTTAAGAATGTGCAAAAGTTTTTTACTCAACTTGTTTTACGTGAAGTTTATATGTTTATGTGTTACCTAGTCTAACCCCTGTGCTTAATTTGATAAGGCTGTTGTGCTGTGATCTGTGTTGATGTGATGATATTGTGTATACAAAGCATGCTGAGTATTTAGGGTTGCTGTGTTTTCCTGCTTTTCTGTGGTTTTTTTCGATGTTTGGACGAGCGTTCAGGTAAGTGAACGCCCGTCCAGTTCTTAACTTGCAGGGAACGAGCGTTTGGCATTATGAACGAGCGTTCAGGGCTGAAAACCCAGGTGAACGCCCGTCTGGTATTCAGGACGCACGTCCAGGTTCCAGAATTTTTCTTTTTCTTTATTTTTAATGCTTTATTTAACATGGATTTCTTTCATATGAGCTTCTGTGGCTATTTCTTTTACATAGATGTCCTGAACTTATGTGATTTTATTTTTCCATCTATGAATCCATGTTAGATAATTGATCAATTCCTTATATATGATTCATCTATGCAAGTTATAGTGACTGTCGGTTCTCGTAAGCTATAACTGTTCTTATGGTTAATTAGTAGCTAATGTCGGTTCCCGTATGCTACATACCGCTCCGATGAATCTTTTAAGCTTTTAAGACTTACGTGCTTCCTTTGTTTTTATAGTTCATATGGGCAGCTACTGTCGGTTTTCCGTATGCTACGTCCTTTCTCCATATGAGTTATACCTGTTTAGATAGATGACTGTTGGTTTCCATAAGTCTATCACTTTCGATAAGTCTTAAGGCGCGTCGGCACTAGTGACAGCACTGTCGTTTATCGTAACCTGTCATTATGTGGTAGACGTTTATATATATGTCGTGTTGCATATAGTGGGCTAGTTTTCTTTCTTTTATTTTATTTTCTTTTTGCATATCATTTAAATGCATTTCATTTAGTTGCATTTCATATAGTTGCATTGTTTTTCTATTTTTCCTTTTATTTTTCTTAAGTGTGGTCACTGTCGGTTTCCGTAACACCACATCGTTTATTTTTTTTCTTTTATTTTTTCTTTTTGAGTGTAGTTAACTGTCGGTTTCCGTAATACTACCTCGTTTTTTTTAAGTATGGCTACTGTTGGTTTTCCATATGCCATAATTATTTTATTTTCTTTATTTTATTTTATTTTTCGTGTAGTAACTGTCGGCTTGCCGTACGCTACCGCTTTTATTTTATTTCCCTTATTTTCTTTATTTTATTTTTGTTCTGTACTAGCCGTAGTCACTGTAGGGTTGTTTCAGACCGACCTGCGCACACTGAGCCAGTCAGAAAGTTTTTTTTAGGATTGTCATGTCATGTAATTTGCATTTTCATGTAGTTGCACCTAGCCCACGAGTTTGTGATATTTTCATGTATATGTATTCCATCTTTATATGAGCAAAATTTGAATATCTCTATAAATCCTTTTCCTTATGTGCTTTATATATGTAGTCTAATCTTTTCCCCGTAGACTCTTTTTGCACTAATCAAGTCTGCAGGATATTTTTGATAGCTATTGTGCACTTTAAAGATGTATTCAGTTGACCTGTGATGCTCCACAGTCTACTGAGCTATGCAAGCAATCCTGGTTCTTGTTGGTTCCTCCAGAATTGCCAGCATCCAATCAGCTAAGTTCTCTAATTTAGTATTTCTGTACAACTTGAGGACAAGTTGCAATCTAAGTGTGGGGGAAGGGATAGATGATTTATGTATCTACTTTCATTTGCTCATGTTAGTTATAATTTTCTATGAAAAGTGCTTCAATTTTCAAAATTTTTTGTTTAGTCTTGAGTAACATTTCACTGGCATGCTAGTTTTATAATCTGGCACCTTTAGTTGTTATCAGTAGTCATATCATGTTCTGGGAATGGATTTGGTAATTCGATACTCACTTGAACTTCATTTCACGAACCTATTAGATGAAGAGCCAAATATAGAATAGTTTCCGGTTAGTTAAAGGAAAGTTAATTCTTGATACAGATAACACTTATTTAGCATTAATGAAAGTTAAGAACTAGTGCTATACTCACAGTTAGAATCTCAGTACCTTAGTGTTTTGAAAACTTTAAGAGTCTTGAATGTGTTAGAAATAATATTTGACCGAGAGTTTCCGAAGAGTTTGAAATATAAAAATATATATATATATCTATAAATAGAAATAAATGAATAGAATTTCTTTGCGGGAATTTTGTTTGTAACTATCACCTCGAGTCCATTTGGATACTGCCCCAAATGGGGAGTGTGGTTTACCTTGGACAGTATGGGTTCGAGTGATCTCAGGGTGACTGCCTCTAATGTAGGGGAGTGTGTTATACTTTTGAGACGCGACGATAGGAAATATAAAATGTACGTTTTTTGGAATTCTAAGTCAAGTTGATCTAAACCCAGTAGAGACCCGAAAGGTATTTTCTTGGTACTAAGTAAAGGAGTTTAATTGTGAGTTGGTTACTATGTTCTTGGTAATTAGTTTTTGTTAGGTAAGTGCTGTAGATAGAATGAAGTTTTCGTTTAGTTGACCGGATAACTGTTAGTGCTTGATGTATTATATCAAGAGAGGATCGGTGGAAGTTTAGTAGGTTCTGCACACACATCACCGAGTGAGGTCGATTTGCTGAATACTAGCTTGTCATGATTTTGACTATATCTCGTGTCAGGTTATGTGGATTCTTGATAGTATGTTCTTGTTTTGTTTTACTCGAGGACGAGCAAAAGTTTAAGTGTGGGGGTGTTGTTCAGGGTCAAATTATAGTGTTTTTAATGATATATTTTATATCAATATTCCCCATATATGGATGTTTTTCATAGAAATCGAACCTTATATTGAGATATTGAGTAAATGGTGTTTTTAATAGGTTAATTGCGAAATGTAACGATTTATGTGCTTAAATTGGGATTTTATGTTATTTTGGGATTGTGTTACGCTTTGGTATATTTTCCTATATTGTAGATACATATTTTGGCATGCAAGAGGATTAAATGATGAGGTTTTTCATGGAAGAGAAGTGAAATGGAAGGAAGATGGAGATAAAGCTTGGAATGAAGCATTCAAGCAGCCGAACTTCCGATGCAGTTCTTGATATGATATACACTGATTTGACTCTCGACCTCAAGAGAAGATTTGTAGGTCTTGAAGAGAGGATTCTACAGGATCTTGAATCACTTCATTCCGACTTACGAGGCCCGAGATATGAGCGTTACAAGTTTGGATAATGATGCTGTGGTATTGGAAAATTCCGAAAACGACTCGGGATACGACGGGCTAATCAAAAAGGCGTTTTCTGAAGAGGAGTCCTTAATGAAAATTGTAGAGTTTTCCGAGGGCTTAATTATGACATTCGGATCATAATTTTTGGAGGTCTACAACTCAAGATATGAATTTTAGAAGTTTGAGTCCATTCTCAAACTAGCTTCCAGGGAGCCAAAATTGATACAGAGTCTTCAGACGCCTTGCAAACGAACGTTTAGCCTCCGTCCAAGGATATCATGCAGCCACCGACTTTGTTTTATTATTTCAGCCGACATACTTTAAATCCTAATTGGAAAAGGATTATAACTCCAGCCGCCATATACTTCTTATAAATATGCGCATGCACTCAACCCTAATATCCCCATAATATATCAAATACATATTTTCCTACGCCATTCTCATCACAGCAGCGGCAGTTTTGAGGGCTTTCAAGGCCGGTCACCCGAGCCTTGTGCTCGGGTGATCCGGGGTTAGATTAGATGTAGTTTTCTTCTGTTTTTTCGATTCATGAGATCATCAATGTACCAAACCTTGTGAGTTTATTTATTTAATTTATTCAGCCCTGTTTTATCTTCATGATTTATGATTCGTTTTGTATCTTTTCTATGTTTATGATGCCATGTGATTGAATCGGAAGATTAGTTTACGATTGATATGTTTACAAAATACGGAAGTTGAGTAACGGTAGATCACCATAGAAAGATAGGATCTTTAATCATTAATTATGTGACAAATTAATCGATTAATTTTCTAGGTTGTTAGGTTCTAAAATACGAGAGTTAACCTGAATCTACACCGAGTTTTGTTTGGTAAATCAGTCTCAACATTCGGAAGATGAGAGATCGATAAATTGGATTTACTAAGGAATTAGGAATCCGTAGCTTGAGAATAAATTCACTAAGGAATTAGGGGTTTATGTCTCGTGATAAGGTGAAACCACAAACTGAATTAAAATCATGAATTGAACTAGGATTGAGATCACATAGGTTTGTGCATTATTTGATCCCATGTCTTTAGATTAGATTGTTTATTTTATTCCTTAGGTTAGATTATTTGAATTATTTTCTGTTTTTACGTTTTGTCTTCCGTTTCTTGAGTAGCAATTGAGAGAATTAGTGAGATTAGATCCTTCATCCCTTTTCCCTGTGGATCGACCCTGTACTTACCCTACTATGCTATCAACTACCCGATATTTGGTCGGTTAGGAGTTAGTTTGCATGTTAAGTATAGGTTTATAAATTTTCTTTTGTTTTTATGATGCAAAATCCTCCCAACAATGATCCGTTTCTTCTTTGGTTCCGCCCTTAACCGATGCTAAGTTCTTTTTCATTTGTATTTCTCATCTTACACATTGGGGACAATGTTTCGATTAAGTGGGGGGTAGAGGAACGTCACTTAGCTTTTTAGCATTATATTCCATGAATTGCGTGATTGTCTTGATTCTCTTTGATGCACGATTCACCACTTAGACTTTGATTCCTTTCGACAGAATTTTGAAAAATTATGATATCTTTGACCTTTTTGAGTTAATTGACTTCATCTTTGTTTTACTTTGAACGAGTAAGAGAAAGTGTCCACTTCTGAAGTAGTGGTGTATAAAGCCCATATTCTATTATGAGCCTCCATTTTAAGCATGTATAACTCATTTCCCTTGGTGTGTAGTCGATAGCATATTGATTTGACTAGAGTTGACCCTGACTTTATCACGAATCATGTTTCACCAACGCTTATAAAGGCAAAGGAATTTTGAATTCGGTAGTTTATCATGAGTGGGGCCGTGAGGATAGTTAAATCAATGAGAGTTCACCCGCCATGAAAGAGAAGTGCATTGAAATATATACATCTATATTCTCTTTGGAAATATCTTAGTCGATGGAGCATAAGACGCACGACTTTTGCATAGACCGATAAACGTGAGCCTAAGAGTGATATATGCTCAGTTCTCAATCCGCCTTGCCAACTCAATTAATTAATAAATACATGTTCGAGACTGGTTAGTTCAACTACGGGTTGACGTAATGTGAAATTGTCTGCATTTCTAAGCGGTTGTGAAAGTTATTGCACACACACATTGACTCATGACATGAATAGTGTTTGTTGGTCCCTTGAAAAGGCTTTGGTTAAGTTTAGAGGGGGGGTGAATAAACTTAACACTTAAAACTTTTGGAGTTAACAAATTCTGCAACTTCAGCAGCCTGCTGATACTTCAGTAGTCTGCTGAGACCTCAGTAGCCTGCTGATAAACAGTAGTCTACTGACAGTTCAGTTTGCTGAATTTGTGCAGCGGAATAATATCAAAATTAAGCCTTGTTACTTGTTGTTAAGTGTGATACCAAGTATTAGATACTCAGTGGTGTATGTCTGTGATTTCAGTTGCTTGATTCAGTAGGTTGATGTGTAAAGTAAACTAAGTGCAGAATGTAAATGCTGAAAGTAAATAGCCAGATTTTATAGTGGTTCCAGGTGGTGTAATCCTATCAGTCCACTCTTCTCCTGTCATGTTGGAAGAAATTCACTAGAGATCATTGATGTAGCTGTTACAAAGATTCCTAAGTTGTTTGTCCTTCACCAATAACTATGGCTTCACAAACTGAAAACTGGGAACATGTAGGATTGCTGCTCCTGAGTCTTCCACTGGTCCTTGAAGGGTAGGATTGCCTCTTCACCAGCTCCACCACAAACAACAGTCTTTCACACCCAACAGATGCTTCACTGTCTTCAGCAGGTTCTTTATAAAATAAAGATTGAATCAAATAAATGATTCAGTTGCAGCAGCTTAATTATGATGAAGTAATCAGCAGCTTGCAGGCTTCAAGTGTGTATGCTTGATATAGCTTGAATGTAGAATACACTTGAAGAAATTCTCTGGATCAGTAGCTTTATGCTCAGCAAGTTCAGCAGGGTGTTTTTCAGCTCAGTATTATCACATCAAAGTTTGTTAGTTTTCATCATCTTGTTTCTGAGTTGAAAGTCCTCTATTTATAGGTAGGAATGCATGTGACTTGTATTTGAAATTCAAATGTAACCGTTCCTTGTTTTTGTCCCATCTGATTTGCATTCTGTCACTATTCATAGGACTGACACTGTCAGGATTCCTTTTTGACAGTGCAGTCTGTCCACCCCTTTGACTTGTATCCAATGGATAAAAACATAAATCATCCTAACGTCTTTTTAATCTCAGCCTTTGATTTTCTTGATAAGTCAGAGGTAGTTGGTTGTCCTTATCCATGTAATCTTCCAATATAATTTTGATTTAATCGAGGTATATATCAGCAGGTTCATCAGTCTGCTGAAGTACCTATCAGTCTGTTGAACAGCAATTTGCTGTGTATAAAATATAATGCAGCTGATTTCTTTTATCTAACTTTTACTTGTGAAGTTAGATTACACCTTTTTAATTATAACCAAGTTCCAAACATCATCCAACTTATGGAACTTAGACCTTCTACACAAGGTATATGTAATCAGTTTAGGTCATCACAGACTTGCCTAAATTCTGATTCCATATCCTCGACTTTAATTACTAAGTTTGATCCCTTAGCCTTCTGTAACTGAGTTTGTGCCCTCAGCCTTCAGTCTTCAGCAGGTTCCTGACTAGTCTACTGACCTATCTACCCTACTGACCTAGACTAGTCTGCTGACTGAAGTCAGCTGATCATTACAGTGCTTGTTTGATCAAACCTATTTATGAATCAAACTCTAATAAACCTATACAATTGATCTATACATCTTTTTGCCTTTGCACTATAACAGCTAGTATGGCACTCATCATCAAAGCTAAGAAATAAGTCCAATAATTTCCCCCTTTTTGGTGATGATGCCACTACCCTCACCTAATCAGCAAAGCAAAAAAGATTAAGACAAAAACAAAACAAATATTCATCTTTCATTAAAATCACTTGTTCAAAGCTATTACAGTCTAGAATCAGCAAAGACAAAATGCAGTTAAAAATATGCTGATCTACTATCTCTTTTCTCTTTCTTGTCTAGCCTTCTCAGCTTGCTCTTGATAGGCTCTGATTTGTTCTATCATATCCCTCATCCACTCATTTTCAATCAAAGTAAAATCAATGTAGGGATTAACTTGTTTCCACCAGTTCCAAGCTTCAGGCAGGATAAGATTAATATCATTCACTCTGAATCCAAACTTCATGTACAGTTCCTTGAATTCATCAAGTGAGTCCTTTGCTTTTGTGATAGGTATGATCCTATCACCTCTGCCACTTCTTCCACCTCTTCCACCTTTGCCTCCTCTGTAAGTTGCCCTTAAGGCTCTGACTCTTGCTTCCCAAAATCTCAATGCCAAGAAAGAGTTTAGACCTTCAAGATATCCCATGTCCTGATAAGGTTTCCTTCTAATATAGTATTCTTTCTTGTATTGTCTAAGGAGATCATCAGTAAGTTGAACTCTGCCAGGTGCAGGTTGCCTGAGAGCATTAATCTCATCCTCCCATCTTTTCTTTGCAAAGAGTCTTGCAGCCTCTTTTGCTGCAGCTGATTGGCCCTTTCCCCCTTAGTGACATCATCAACAAACCGGGACATTAGGCCATGAATACCCTCCTGTGAGATTACCACTCTATTCAATTGACCTTCCATAATTTCAGTTCTTGTATCAAGTGCAGTAATCCTTGATTGCAAGGTCTCCTCCAGTAGATTGATCCTTTCAGTAAGTTTAGGATCAGGCATAGCAGGTTGTTGTGCAGCAGCAGGCTCAGCAGGTTTAGGTGTAGTAGAAAGGTTGTCAAGTTTCTGATGGATGGAAATAAGTTGGTCTTTCAGAAACTTATCTTTCAAAGTATTCCCTTGCTTGATTCCCCTTACATCTAGCATCATATCATTGACATCATTTTGAGTGGATGCAAAATTTGAAGCAACTGTATCAGCAGATTGTCTGTTTTCATTTATCAGGTTCATCAGTTCTTCAAATCTCTGTCCTTGTCTGTCCAGTTGAGTCCTTAACTGTTGCATATCATGCCTCACAGTTCTTAACTCATTCAACACCTCAACTGGCACTTCACTGGTCATCCATCCACCAGTAGCTTCATCAGCAGGCTCCTTAACATTGTACTGTGGCCTCTGATTGCTTACAACCACTGCCCAACTCCTATCCAGTCCAGCAGGGTTAGGTCCTTCATATTCCTCTAGGATAGGATCAATGGCAGGTTCCTCAAAAATAGGTACAAATGCCTGTGGTGGATCAACAATAATATTCTCTTCTTCAGGCATCTGAAACTCCTCATCACTAAAGTCAAAGTCCAGCAGCTGCTCATCCTCATTAACAGCAGTCTGCTGACCATCTTTCCCTTCAGTGGTCTTGTCTCCAGTAGGCTCCACTACAGCAGCCTTACCAGCAATAGCAGGGGTTTCCTCCAAACCCAAAGTTTGTTCCAACCTTTGTCCAGGTGCTGTTTGAGACTCAGCAGCCTGTACCTCCTGTTCCAACCTTTGTTCAGGTGCTGTTTGTAGCCCAGCAACCTGTACCTCCTCTTCAATTCTCTGTGGATTGAATATAGTCTCATTATCCACTTGGAATCCTTCTGCATGACCAATCTTGTGCAGGATGATGGCAGTTTTAGTAAGAATGCCCTCAAAGTCAAATCCATCTTGATATTCAATGGATTCTTCTGAGCTGGCACTAGGTTCATTGAAATCAGTAACTTTTTCTCCATCCAAATCCTCACTCTGTTCAGCTTCATTTTGTGCAGTAGGCTCTACAACATGGAATGTAGAAGATTCATCAGCTAGCCTACCAGCACTCAAATTGATTCCTTCATTGATCAATGCTTCTAGATCATCCATGGTGAGATCCTGTAGATCCTCATCCATCTCTCCAGTCTGCTGGCCCTCAGCAGACTTACCAGTATCAGTGGGCTGTTGTACAGTTGGTTCAATGATTACTGCAGTCCCACTTGTTCCTCCTGGTCCAGATGGAAAATCTCCTCTTGAATCTGATGATGAGGATGAATCATCATCGCCATCTCTTGGATCTCTAAACTTGATACCCTCCTCTTTCTGTTGTTCATCAAACAAATCCATCAGCCTTGATTGCAGCAGGGTGGTATCAACCAGATCCAGCAAGTTCTCTACTCCCAATTTTTCAAAAGCCCATTCTTCAAAATCTGTCATAGGTTCAGCAGCTGGCTTTTGTCTTTTGTAGAAACCAAACTTCCATTGGAAATAGTCAGCAATTTTCTGAAGTTTGGGATCTACATACTCTTCTGTTTTCTTCCTTTCTTTCACATGCCTTTCAAATGGCATGAAAGACCTCCTGGAAGCAACTCCAGTACCTTGTTGACCTCCAAAGGTTCCAACAAGTAGGTTCATGGTTTCTTCAATAGATGTTTGAAAATCAGTAGGTTGCTGAGATTGTACATTTGTGCCTACTACTTCCATCTGTACCACACTTGGTTCCCCCTGACTTACATGCTCATCAGCAGGGTTAGCAGTAGATTGCTCTTCCCCTTGAGTTCTTGCAACACTTGCAGGGTCTTCAGCCATTTCTTCAACTACTTCTTCAACTACCACAGCAGGTTCAGGTTCAGTGGTTTGCTGTGGTTCTTCAGTAGATACTACAGCAGGCTCAGGGTCAGTAGATTGCTGCATATCTTCAACAGATTGCTCAACAACAACCTGTCCAGCATCAGTAGACTTGACAACCTCTTCAGGTGAGGAGTCAATAATCTCCATAGGCTTGATTATGGTCAAGGGCTCAGCCTCAATAGCCTCTTCTTCCTCTTCTACTGATGCTTCCTCTTGGATTCTTTGAGCTTCCAAGTTTTTCAGTTCTTTCCCTTTTCCATGTTTCTGTTTATGAATAATTTATTTTCTCCTCTTGGAAAGGGGTTCATCATCTTTTTCAGTCACAGTAGACTTCCTCTTTCTACTGGCTTCCTTTTGTTGTTCCCTTAAGATTTCAACAAATGTTCTTCTTGCAGCAACAGCAGGGTCAGTAACCTCCACTAGACCCTCAGCAGAATCAACAGTCTGTGTTGTTTGCTTCTTTGTTTTCTTTGAAGGCTTTAACACTTCAGTTATCTTCCTTGTGTCTCCACCCTTTCTTTTCTCAGCAGCTTTCTTTGGTGCAGCAGGTTTAGCAGATTTCTTTTTAGGTTGCTTGACCTACTCACCACCAGCATCACCATCATCTCCACCATTATCATTATCAGCAGCCTCTCCAGCAACCTCTTCATCATCATCTAGACCAGGAATAGTATAATCAATTTCCTTCTTGTATCTAGACTGATTTATCTTTTCAGGTGCTACATCAGGGATTTCCAAATGATTCAGCAGGGTCTGAACCATCAATCCTAAGGGCAAGGCCTTGGATTTCCTCTTTCCCTCTTTTTCTTCCTTGAAAACCTTCTTCATATAATGAATGAAATAACCAGCCCAATCAAACTTCATGCTCCTGCAAATGATTATCATCAACTCTATCTTGGGTCCTGATAGAGTATCCATACTTCCAACTAGTCCAAGTATGTTTTTAGCAATGAGTTTGCTCAGTAGACTGTATTCACTTCCAATATGTTTGCAGTTGATGTCTGGAACGGATTTGGTGGCTGCATTTGTTTTGATCTGATCAATAAACGTCATCTTGTCCAATCCCATTGCTTCAGGATTGACTGAGCCATCCACTACTTCATCAAATCCAAAAACTTCCCTTAGTAGACTGGGGGAAACTTCAATTTCTTGTCCATTCACGGCAGTTTTAAATGCTTCAGTTCCTTCCTGTATTTAAATGTTTCTCCAGAAACTGACAACATTTGTGTAAGAAATTGTCTCCAGTCTTATATTGAGCACATTCTCCAGACCGGCATATCTCCTTATTCTTCGACCAATGTTAATGGCCAGTTCAGTTATGTTTGCATCCTCAACAAAGCCTCTAACACTTTGGCTTGATTCAATCTGGACATCAACCTTTTCCGCCATTTGTATGAGAAGAATAAGATGAAGAAGATTGATTCTCAAATCTGTGTTCACACAGTGTAGAAATCGCAGTGATAAAGCAGATTTGCAAGTAGAGAGTCTGCTGTGTGATATCCCGTATAAATAGACAGTGATTAGTTGTAATTGTCAGTGCACGTACAGTAATGCTTGACCACGATTAATCTGAATAAATGATGTCTTGACACGTGGCCCATTACTCCTCCATAACGTTCGTAACCGTTAGATCGTGTTAACCATGGTAATAAAGGATAGAATAAATATCCCGCCAAACTGCTTTTTGACTTTAATAAAATTTGACTGAGTAACGTTCCATTCAGCAGGGTAATCCTCAGCAGGGTGGGCTCAGCAGTCTGCTGATAAACAGGCTTTAGCAGCCTGCTGACATAAGTACTCTGCTGATCCTTGTTTTCTTCTTGTTTTGTTCAATTGATAATACAAGATGAAGTTTAATACCAATGACTGATTTGTCAAGTGAGCTCACCCAAAATGACAAAGACCAATCCCCTTGGCAACCTCATTTGCTCAATTGTCCAAACATAAGTACATGGAATTGTTGATACCAATGACTAATCTGCTAAGTGAGCTCACCCAACATAGCAAAGACTAATCCCCTTGGTGAATTCCAGTACATTGCTGAATATCAATCAACTTTTATAATTCCAAGTTCAGTCCTTAGTTTAGCAAATCTTTCACTATCAAGTGGTTTAGTAAAAATATCAGCAAGTTGATCTTCAGTAGGGACGTATAGAACCACCACATCTTTCTTTTCAACATGATCTCTTATAAAATGATGTTTCACATCAATGTGCTTGGTTCTTGAGTGTAAAACAGGATTTTCTGTGATTGCAATTGCACTTGTGTTGTCACACATAATTGGAATTTCCTTTTCTTCAATTCCATAATCCCTTAATTGTTGTCTTAGCCATAGTACTTGTGCACAGCAACTTCCAGCAGCAATGTATTCAGCTTCAGCAGTGGAAGTTGATATAGAATTCTGTTTCTTGCTAAACCAGGAAACCAGTCTATTTCCCATTAACTGACAGGTTCTTGAGGTGCTTTTTCTATCAATCTTGCATCCAGCATAATCAGAATCTGAGTAGGATATAACTTTGAAACTTCCTTCCTTGGAATACCATATCCCTACTCCCAAAGTCTCTTTTAGATACTTGAGAACTCTCTTGACTGCACCTAAATGACTTTCTTTAGGTTTAGATTGAAATCTTGCACAAACACCTACAGCAAAGGATATATCAGGTCTGCTGGCAGTAAGGTACAACAGACTGCCTATCATCCTTCTGTATAAGGTCTGATCAACATCTTTGCCTTCTTTATCTTCATCCAATATGATATTTGTACTCATAGGGGTTGAATTTTTAGTGCTATTTTCCATACCAAACTTCTTCAGCAACTCCTTGGTGTACTTGGTTTGATGAATGAAGATTCCATCTTTCATTTGTTTAACTTGCAATCCCAAGAAGTAATTCATTTCTCCCATCATACTCATTTGGAATTTGCTCTTCATTAGATTTGCAAACTTTTCACAAAGTAAATCATTTTCAGAACCAAATATTATGTCATCCACATAAATTTGTACCAGCAGGGTGTTGTCCCCTTCACTGATTCTGAAAAGTGTCTTGTCATTGGTGCCTTTAGTAAAACCATTATCCACCAAGAATTGAGATAGAGTCTCATACCAAGCTCTTGGTGCTTGTTTTAGTCCATAAAGTGCTTTGTTTAGTCTATATACTTTATCTTCTTGATCTTTAACTTCAAATCCAGGAGGTTGCTATACATACACTTCCTCCTCTAGAATGCCATTCAAAAATGCACTTTTGACATCAATTTGATATACCTTGAAGTTCTTATATGCAGCATGTGCCAAGAATAATCTGATAGCTTCCAATCTTGCAGCAGGTGCATAAGTTTCATCAAAATCTATTCCTTCTGCTTGAGAATAGCCTTTTGCAACTAGTCTGGCCTTATTCCTTACAATGGTACCAGATTCATCAAGTTTATTTCTGTATACCCACTTAGTACCAATGATATTTGCATAACTTGGCCTTTCAACTAGTGTCCAAACTTGATTTCTTTCAAATTCATTTAATTCTTCTTGCATAGCAATTATCCAATCTGGATCTGAAATTGCTTCTTCAACAACTTTAGGTTCCATTTGAGATAGAAAATAAGTAAACATAGCTTCCAGTTGTCTTCTAGTTCTCACACCTTGCTGTACATTGCCAATAACTTGTTCAGCAGGGTGATTCCTTAACCATTGTGGATTTTGGTTATTTTGATTTTCAGGAACCTCATCTTCAGTAGGGTCTGCTGTAACTTCTTCTACAGGGGGGTCAGCAGATCCTTGAACTACTTCAGTTGTTGCATCAGTAACATTATTAGCAGGGTGTTCAGCAGGGGCAGTATCAGAAACTTTCAAATCTTTGAATCTTTCCAAAACTTTAACACAATCTGGATCAGTGACTTGTTGATTCTCAGCAGGTTCACAATCTTCATTTTCCATGCCAGTAAATTTAGGTTCATAAAACACAACATGGATTGTTTCTTCATGTTTCAGTGACCTCTTGTTCAGTACCCTGAATGCCTTGCTGACTGAAGAATATCCCAAGAAAATTCCTTCATCTGATTTTGGTTGGTATGTTCTCAAATGAACTTTGTGATTCAGGATAAAACACTTACTTCCAAATGGGTGGAAATAGGATATGTTAGGTTTCCTTCCATTCCAAACCTCATAAGGTGTCTTCAGCAGCTTCTTGTTTACTGATGTTCTGTTTTGTGTATAGCATGTTGTATTGACTGCTTCAGCCCAATATCTTTCAGGTAGCAATGCTTCACAGATCATTGTTCTTCCTGCTTCCTTTAAAGTCCTGTTTCTTCTTTCAGCAACCCCATTTTGCTGAGGTGTACCAGCAGCAGCAAGTTGATGTAGTACACCATTCTGTTCACAGTATTCTCTTATTACTTTGTTGAGAGATTCAGTACCCTGATCTGATCTTATTTTTATTACTGTTAAACTTTTCTCATTTTGTAATCTCTTCAAAAGATTAGGCATGCTTTGAAGTGTTTCACTTTTCTTGTTCATAAAAATCACCCAAGTGTACCTTGAATAATCATCCACAACTACTAGAGTGTACTTCTTTCCTGTTACACTTGTTGGAGTTATTGGTCCAAAAAGATCCATATGCAACAGCTCCAACACTCTATTAGTTGATTGTTTGGTTTTTGACTTGAAGCTTGACTTTATCTGTTTACCCTGCTGACATGCATCACATATAGCATCCTTTTTGAATGTGATCTCAGGTAAACCAATCACCAGCTTCTTCTTCACCAACTGATTAATATCATCAAAGTTTAAATGATTCAACTTCTTGTGCCATAACCAATTGAGTTCAGACTTGGTATGCATAATCAGGCAGGTTTCTGGAGCTGCAGTAGACCAATCCACAACATACATATTCTGTTGTCTTCTACTAGCAAGTACAACTTGATCACCTCTTTCACCAATGACAATACAGTTGTTTTTGTCAAAAGTGGCCTTGTATCCCTTGTCACAGAATTGTCCAGTGCTCAGTAAGTTGTAGTGCAGTCCTTCCACATATGCAACATTCTTGATTTTAAGTCCATTCCTCACAATTGTGACATATCCTCTTGTATGTCCAGGTGTATTCTTGTTGCCAAAATTTACCCTTGGACCATCTTTTGCCACAAAGTTTGTTAAACAGTGCTTATTCTTTGTCATGTGTCTGGAACATCCACTGTCAAAGTACCAGACACCCTACAAAACAAAGTTAATGCATTTTAGGTACCCAAACCTGTTTGGGTCCATAGTTGTCAGTGGCAAGCATGACCCTTGGTATGTTTCCATAAGGTCTTCTCCTGAATGTGTCATACTTTGGTTCATACATGTATTCCACACATCCATAAGTTCTAACAGTAGGTTGTGTAGGAATCATTTATGTTTTCTGGCCTTTTGGTTTATAATGCTGTTTGAAGTGACTTTGGTTGTTAGAAACATTAGCATAACCATTAGCTTGCTGTCTGTTAGGAACAGCCCTGTAATATAGAGTCTGCTGAGGTCCCTGTTGAGGCCTTTTATAAGTCCTCTGCTGAGTCCTTTGCTGATTCCATTGCTTAGGTTTTACCCTAGCAGCATGGTTGTACTTACTGTTTCTAGCATTAGATGCAGGAATATTCCAATCATCATCAGTGGGGAACAGTCTACCCTTCCCCCTGAGATAAGTATCCTTTAAATGATTAACATTTTGGGGTTTTGGATTCTTATCCTTGGAATATTTCTGTTTCTTACCCTTCTGTGTCCAGCAGACTTGGTAGCAGGTCTGCTATCAGCAGGCTTAGAAGGCACAGCAGTCCTATTTTTAGATTTACTCTTTTTATTAGGAGATGTTGACTTCTTTGACTTCTGATTTTGCTTCCTTGAAGCATTCTCATTGGGTTTTACTGCCTCAGCAACCTTACTGGGAGTTGAATCTAGTGCAGGCACAAACTTAGGACCAATTCTGGTGCCTGGTTCAGTGACCTTACTGGATCCACTCTTGCTAGATTGCTGAGTTCCAAATCCAAGCCCTGTTCTATCACCATAAGGCTTTCCAGATTTGCATGCAGTAGAGGAACAAGATAGTTCAGCAGATTCAGGGGCTGCTGGATGTTCAACAGACTTATATTGATTCTGTCCAACATCTTTTTCCTTACCTTTGAGAATCTTTAATTCAGCTTTCAATCTTCCAACTTCTAACTCAAGAGCTTCTTTTTCAGCCTTCACAATCTCATAACCAGATTGTATTATCCTCAGTTGATTAAGGATGGCATCCAAAGTCTCATTGTTGTCAGAATTTCTAGGATTTGAACCACAAGTTGATTCACAATCACTTCCAGCAGGAGTATTGATGGATACAGTGTTGTATACCTCCTCGGTTTCATCCATATTGGCCATCAAAGCATAATCTTCCATATCAGCAACCAGTGATGTGTCATCTGATTCATTTCCTTTTCAGATTCCACTTCATACCCTGATTCATCTTCAGGAACCATGGCCTTCTTGCCATGTCTTCTTTGTTGACTCTTGGTCTTCAGTAGGTCTGGACAATCAGGTCTAAAATGTCCAGGCTTCTTGCAGTTGAAGCAAAGATAATCAGGTTCCTTGCCTTGTTTTAATTCAGGACAGTCAGGTTTGAAGTGTCCTGGTTTCTTGCAATGAAAGCACAGATAGTCATTATCTTTCTTTGGTTCTTCTTTCCTTCTTTCAGTAGGCCTCTTTGTGAAATTTCTTGAAGGGGCCTTTCCAGTTTTCATCATCCTGATTTTCTTGCTCAGTAGGGCAATCTGCTCTTGCATTTCATCCAGCAGATCATCTTGTCCTCCTGATTTTCTTCTTGATGTGAAGCAGCCAATGCAGTGGTCTTTGGCTCTTCCTTTTCAGTCTCAGGTACAAGCTTTTTGCTAAATTCATAAGCCTTGAGATCTGAAAACAATTTGAAGGTATCTTCTTCATGCAACTTTCTCATTTCTTCAATTGCAGTCACCTTCATTTTCCAAACATCTTTTGCAGGTAGAGCTTCCAAGATTTTGGTGTTTATTTCCTCTTTTGAATAACTTACACTCGGCAGGGTAAGATCATCCAGGATTGCATTGAATCTTGATTCCATTTGCTCAATGGTTTCATTTGGCAGCATCTTGAACTTTTGGAACCTTTTTCTGGCCACACTGATTTTATTCTTCTTTATTGCATCAGTGCCTTCACAGATCAAATGTATCTTGTCCCAAAGTTCCTTTGCAGTTTTGCAATCTTTAACCTTCATGTACATATTGCTATCCAAGGTTCTATAAATGATATCAATAGCAATGTTGTTGAGGTTTTCTCTTTTTCTGTCTTCTGCATTCCATTCTCTTTTTGGTTTAGGAATGTACTCAGTTGTATCACCCACTGTTATTGCCTTGGTAATCTCCAGTGGTCCATCAGTTAGTACATCCATCATCTCATCATGAGTTGCAGCAAGGTAAGCCTGCATTCGACGTTTATACTCATCAAATCTATCTATAGAGCACATCAGCATAGTTCTAGCATACTGTGTGTTATCCATGATGCAAGTTTTGAAAATCAGAAACTTGAAAGAAAGTTTCAAAGAATTTTCACAAGCACAACAAGTAGGATTTCTTCAGAACAGAAGCACTGTTCCGATACCAATTGTTGGTCCCTTGAAAAGGCTTTGGTTAAGTTTAGAGGGGGGGTGAATAAACTTAACACTTAAAACTTTTGGAGTTAACAAATTCTGCAACTTCAGCAGCCTACTGATACTTCAGTAGTCTGCTGAGACCTCAGTAGCCTGCTGATAAACAGTAGTCTACTGACAGTTCAGTTTGCTGAATTTGTGCAGCGGAATAATATCAAAATTAAGCCTTGTTACTTTTTGTTAAGTGTGATACCAAGTATTAGATACTCAGTGGTGTATGTGTGTGATTTCAGTTGCTTGATTCAGTAGGTTGATGTGAAAAGTAAACTAAGTGCAGAATGTAAATACTGAAAGTAAATAGCCAGATTTTATAGTGGTTCCAGGTGGTGTAATCCTGTCAGTCCACTCTTCTCCTGTGATGTTGGAGGAAATTCACTAGAGATCTTTGATGTAGCTGTTACAAAGATTCCTAAGTTGTTTGTCCTTCACCAATAACTATGGCTTCACAAACTGAAAACTGGGAACAGGTAGGATTGCTGCTCCTGAGTCTTCCACTGGTCCTTGAAGGGTAGGATTGCCTCTTCACCAGCTCCATCACAAACAACAGTCTTTCACACCCAACAGATGCTTCACTGTCTTCAGCAGGTTCTTTATAAAATAAAGATTGAATCAAATAAATGATTCAGTTGCAGCAGCTTAATTAGGATGAAGTAATCAGCAGCTTGCAGGCTTCAAATGTGTATGCTTGATATAGCTTGAATGTAGAATACACTTGAAGAAATTCTCTGGATCAGTAGCTTTATGCTCAGCAAGTTCAGCAGGGTGTTTTTCAGCTCAGTATTATCACATCAAAGTTTGTTAGTTTTCATCATCTTGTTTCTGAGTTGAAAGTCCTCTATTTATAGGTAGGAATGCATATGACTTGTATTTGAAATTCAAATGTAACCGTTCCTTGTTTTTGTCCCATCTGATTTGCATTCTGTCACTATTCATAGGACTGACACTGTCAGAATTCCTTTTTGACAGTGCAGTCTGTCCACCCCTTTGACTTGTATCCAATGGATAAAAACATAAATCATCCTAACGTCTTTTTAATCTCAGCCTTTGATTTTCTTGATAAGTCAGAGGTAGTTGGCTGTCCTTATCCATGTAATCTTCCAATATAATTTTGATTTAATCGAGGTATATATCAGCAGGTTCATCAGTCTGCTGAAGTACCTATCAGTCTGCTGAACAGCAATTTGCTGTGTATAAAATGTAATGCAGCTGATTTCTTTTATCTAACTTTTACTTGTGAAGTTAGATTACACCATTTTAATTATAACCAAGTTCCAAACATCATCCAACTTATGGAACTTAGACCTTTTACACAAGGTATATGTAATCAGTTTAGGTCATCACAGACTTGCCTAAATTCTGATTCCATATCCTCGACTTTAATTACTAAGTTTGATCCCTTAGCCTTCTGTTACTGAGTTTGAGCCCTCAGCCTTCAGTCTTCAGCAGGTTCCTGACTAGTCTACTGACCTATCTACCTTACTGACCTAGACTAGTCTGCTGACAGAAGTCAGCTGATCATTACAGTGCTTGTTTGATCAAACCTATTTATGAATCAAACTCTAATAAACCTATACAATTGATCTAGACATCTTTTTGCCTTTGCACTATAACAGCTAGTATGGCACTCATCATCAAAACTAAGAAGTAAGTCCAACAGTGTTTAATATGTTACTGATGGATATGAGTGGCATGATCTTGATCTTGACTCTGTGAGGCATAGTTGTTTTTAATTAACTTGTGTATTGATAACAGTGTTGTTTTCTTTTCGCCTTTTTGCTCGGGACGATCAAAAGCTAAGTGGGGGGTAGTTGATGACACTCTAAATGGTACCAATAATTACACCTATATTCACCCCGAATTCTGGTCAAGAGATGATAGATAGGCTCGTTATTGCTTAGAATATGTGTTAAATGCTATGTGAGTGTTTCCAGGATCATGATTCTGCATCTATGCAATTTTTCCAATGTTTTGGTACTGTTTTGTCTCGTTTTGCATGTTTCATAGGATGTACCGAAAGTGGAGCATTGGAGAATGGATACGGACCAAAAGGAATGCAATGGGCTGAGTGATTGAAGTCCAAGAAGAAGCATGCTGAAGAAAAAGAGGAATAGAAGGCCCGGTTACCCGAGGGTTAGGCCCGGTAAACCGGTGGCTTATTCAACACGAAATTCATTCTGCCGCATTGTCTAAGTCGGTTAGGGTTTTAGAGAGTCTTAAGTCGGTCATTGTATCTGTATAAGGCCGCATTATTAGATTATTGTATAAGTATTCATACTTTATTATCACAACTTGAATATCTTTGAATATATTACAATTATTATTATGCAATAAAGTTTTCTTGAGCTTTGGAGAGTTGTTTTTGGTTTCCTCCCTTCTTCTATCATCTTTAGCTTGAGTAGATCGAGCTAGATCTCCATTATTGAAGGTATGAAGCTTTGAACGTTCTTTTATCGTCTTCAATATGGTAAATCTATTCGTATTTATGTGTTTTAGTTAATCTGCATGTTTAACAACCCCATAATTTACTTATTTTAATCGTACTGAGCAATGTCGATCCAGAAATTAGGAAAAGCCGCCCCCGGTAAACCGGCGGTCAATACCGGTTTACCGAGGCATATTTTAGAAAACCTAAACTGGGATTCACTACAGCTACGTTGATCGGCAGAAATAATTAAAACGAGTAATAGGTCTAGCCAATCTAGTATTCGTAATTCATAAATTAACATGAAGGACCGCAAGTGAAGTGTTAATTAGGGCATAGTCTTGATGGACCCTAGGAACGTGTTGGTCAGTGTCGACAGCTGTCTAGGCGGGTTAGCGGTATGTGGTAACGCTCAATATCGGCAGTTCTAGTTCTTTATGCGTATGGGCTATTACGGACCAATTAAGGAGGGTAGCTTGCGTATAGATTGTCTACTGCCATTGTCGGCGTAGATAGGAGTAGGAATTGCACCCGTAGCTGATATATATGATAATAATCATTAAAAGCTCGCGATTAATCTAAGGAAATTATGTGGGGAAGTAAACATAACGATTAGCTAATCCAAGTTAGTAGATCGGTGAGGAGAGGGAGAGGTATACCATGTTTGTTTTCATTTCTGTTATTGTTGGTCAATGACCGCCTTTATGTTGCTTCTTAATTAGGTTAGAATCGTTAATACTTATAAGTTGCATTGTTTCTGTGGGATCAACCTTGACTCGCATTTACTATACTGCGATGTACCTAGTATTCTTGCTAGTAATATCGGCGTTAGTGACTTACACGTGATCAGGCTCTCATCTCTGCGAAGGCTAAGAAACAAACTTCTATAACAAGAAGTTCATCAGAAGCTGAGTACAGAGCTGTGGAAAATGCAGTTTGTGAACTCCATTGGTTGATTTACATACTATAAGATTTGAAGGTTCCTGTGAAGATGCCTGTTGTGCCATTCTGTGACAATGCAAGTGCAATGCACATTGCTCATAATCCTATGTTTCATGAAAGAATTAAGCACATTGAGATTGATTTTCATGTTGTGAGAGAAAAAGTCAAGTCTGGACTTGTCAAACTTCTTCCAGTAAACACAAAGGACCAAATAGCTAACATTCTCACTAAGGCCTTAGATGCACCTTTTTTTGCCTATCTACTAGACAAGTTGGGACTTTCAAAGATATTTCAGAGTTCAAGTAGTTGAAGGGAATGTGCAAGTTGTTCATGTACCGCTCTCAGCTTGAGAAGGGTGTTACAATATAAGGGCTGAAGGTAATGTTGAGTGCAATCTGCTGATGAACTCAGCAGACCACATGAACACTCAGCAGACTGCTGAGTAGTTTAATAATGAAAACGGTTATTCAGTTATAGTTTGGTGTAACCGTTTATAACTTAATCTTAACTGTTACATTAGTTGTATGAAGCTATAAATACACCATGATCAGTAGCATAGTAAGTCAACTTGTTGATTTTAGTTCATCAATAATAACCCTGCATTTTGTTTACTTTCAGTTTATGTTCATAAACGTGAACACCTGCTCCACCACATGATTCACCATCATATCGTGGTCATATGGCCACTTGTTCACATGATTGTGAAGATTTTTTAAAGAATGCATCGGGTTAATATAAGTCTCTCGCTTATTTTTTTCGGTTGCAAATGCAATGGCGTATGCATGTGCGGCCTTGCAAATTTATACTCTCACTATTTTCACTAACGAGAATGTTTTGCATGATGATATTCAAGTTCGCCTTTGCCAAGATTTGCTTTGATTCCCGGCACTCAAACGTGGACGGCACCCTTCAACTTTCAGAAGGATGCCAAACATGTGGTGACTCTTCCCTTATTGTTCTATTTATAATGCCTTGTGGTACTTGGCTGGCTTTCACTCTTTTGTTTTTTTAGCTGGCAGTGGGCTTGTATCCAAATTTGGCAAGCACGTTTGGGCGCGCCCTTCATGTACTAGAGGGTGCAAAGCAGGTTGTATCTATTACTTCTTCGCTCTTTCTCGGTTCTCGTCTTCCACCTGCATTAGGATGTATGGATACATGTCTTTTTGGTTCATTGGATTTGTAGATGCAGCTCGCTTGGGAGGTGTGCTAACGCTGATAAGGGAACATATTACTCACTGGCTGGAACACTCGGACGCACCCTTCATTCATTGTAAGGTGCAACCAGGATCGTTTGTCAAGGACGACTGCAGCTGACAGATTCCTGATGGACACTAACTTCTTGGACGACTCGTGAAGTTATTTTTGCCTATTCAAGAAATTCCGAGACGCTTGTTGTCGACTGACCTTTCGCTGCTTACACTATTGATCAACTTTTTATAGTTGAGTTCTAGATTTGGGTGATGGTGACAAACGTATGGTGTTGCCTTTCTGGTAGCTTTTTCGGTTTGGGGGCTTGAGACCGAGCAATAGGGAGTTGAACTCTTTCCTATACACCCGGTTTTCCCACACTGGGTTTGTCAAATATAGGTTTTGAGGAGGCTGGGTTATATAGTCCAATGACACATTTTATAGGAAAGGGCCAGAACAAAGCTTTATACGAATGTTATTTGCCTTTTCATTACTCCCTCCGTTCCTTTTTATATGTCATGATTTGACTAAACACACAGCTTAAGAAAATGAATAATTACATTGACTTTCATTACAAAATGCTAAAAAAATCTTGAAAAGTGTAGTAGTGTATTGTATATAAAAGATTGGTTGGTTGAATGAGCCTAGAAAGGCGGAAACATTATTATTAAGGGGGAATGAGGGAGAAGGACAAAAATATTTCATCAATTGAGTAGGAGGACAGTCTTTTGAAACTTTTGCATAAAGGACAAAACTATTTATCCACTATCAAAATTCACTTGTGTTCGAAATTCACTGTTTAAATTCACTGCCGAAATTCACTGTCGAAATTCACTAATTTTCAAAATTCATTGTCGGGATTCACTGATTTTCGAGATTCACTGTCAAAATTCACTATCGAAATTCACTGATTTCGGGATTCACTAGGGAGATTCACTGATTTTCGGGATTCACTGTTTGTCCTTCTCGCTATAAAAATTATGCAATTGTCCTTCTCCCTATAAAAAATATGTAGTTGTCCTGTTGCTTAATAATATTTCAGATTGTGTCCTTATCCTTAATTTTCCATATTAAAATATGTATTGGAAATGTAACTACGACATATAAAAAGGAAAATTTTAATTTTAGTAACTGCGGCAGTTAAATAGGAACGGAGGGAGCCATAAATAATTTTCCGTAAAAAAAATGTAATTTAAAAACCACTTTATAATAAAAATGTGATTTACACAAAATAGAAATTTTTTTTTTTTAGACACAAAATAGAATTCTAATTCATTCACTAATAATCGACTCCGTATTCCTTAAGACTGCAGCTGCCTTATTGGTTCAGCTGAGAATGAGATGCATCCATGAGTCATGACCAACCAACTAGCTTTCCTTCAAACTCCAGCAATATTTAGCAAACATCCCTCCCCCCCAAGCTCCAAGAACCTTGCTTCTAATGTTTCTCTCGTATGCTCTATATCATACCACAACCCCCAACCCCACAACCTAACTTGCTGTGAAAATGACCGACCTCCTTATTTTCTGCCATTTAAAAACAAATGAATTCTTTTTCTTTTTCTTTTTCTTTTTCTTTTTTTATGTTAAAAAAGCTCCCTTTACCATCATTGCTATTTTTATTAAAGATCTTGTATCAACGTTTGTTGATTATTTAATCACCTTTTACAACTTAAAAAAATTACTTAGATGAAATGAAACTTCAAACTTCATACTTGGAAACAATACTGTTTTGATAAAAACAAATTTTGGTGTGAAAGAATGCATATTAGAGGATTTCCTTTCACCAAAATGCAACAATACAACCACCATTAGAAAGAGTAACCTCTAAGCAGCCTAATCACCTTTATCTCTACCATACATATATCTTCTTTCTCATTCATATAAGCAACAAACCAAGACATGGGACAAGGAAATATAAGAGGGTGATGAAATTCAGGAGCAAACACCTATAAGCAAGAATCTGGGCTGAGGGGGGATCCGGGAAAAGTACGTAATAGTTAAAGATGATGGAATCCGGGAAACCGGTTTGTCAGACTTGTGGTGAACAAATTGGAGTGAGCTCCATTAATAATGGTGAAGTCTTTGTAGCTTGCCATGGATGCAATTATCCAATGTGTAAATCTTGTTTTGAATGCGAGATTGGAGAAGGGCACACCGCATGTTTCCGTTGTGGCACTCCATTTGATGGTACTTTCTGTGCTAATAATACAAGCACAGATGACCCTGAAATACACAGCACAATGGCATCTCACCTCAACCTTGACCAGGTATATATATCTATCTGTCTCTTATTATGAAAATGCCTATTGTAAATCTTGTTTGTTTTCTGACTGCCGTTTTTTTATATATGAAATGCAGGATTTCAGACTTCATGCTAGAAATATAAGTAGCATATCCACAGCAGATAGTGGTGAGTGGATACATCCTTGGGGTTTTCTCTGATTCTTTCTACAAAATGGATATATATATATGCTAACTTACGGTTTATGTTTTCGTTTATCTGAAATGAAAGACTACATTGACGAATCCGGGAATCCAATATGGAAGAATAGGGTGGATAGTTGGAAAGAAAAGAAGAACAAGAAGAAAAAATCTGCAAGTAAGCCGCCAGTTAAAGAGGCTCCGGTTCCACCCAAGCAACAGATGGAAGAACAGCAGCTGTAAGTTTTTCAAGAAAATCTATACGTGTTAGACAGTAGAAGATGTCACAATTATATGAGAATTGCGCACGTAAAACCATTAAAAATGAGAGTTTTTTCAAATCATTTTTTATGATTTGATGCAAAATTTGGCACAAGTTGAAGAAATTTATTATTGGTCTACTGTCATTTTTTGTATTATATATCCCAGACAGTTGCATTGAAGTAAAAAAAAAAAAAAAGCGATGTATTTGGTAACCTGTGCAGACCAGCTGCAGAGGCTTCTTTGCCACTCTCAAGCATTGTTCCAATACCAAAAACTCAGCTTTCACCATACCGAGCAGTGATAATCATGCGGTTGATCATATTGGGACTTTTCTTTCATTATAGAGTAACACATCCAGTTGATAGTGCCTACGGTTTGTGGCTTACTTCCGTGATTTGCGAGATTTGGTTCGCGTTTTCTTGGGTGCTCGATCAGTTTCCTAAATGGTCACCCATTAACAGGGTTACATTCCTTGACAGGCTATCAGCAAGGTAAATAAAATCACCTCTTTTTTTACACTCAAACTTTGGAGACAATGCACATTGCAAAAATGCCTGTTTCAGATCACGAATTTACACCAACAATATTACACTCCACCGGATGTAGGTATGAAAGAGAGGGAGAACCCTCGGACCTAGCTGCTGTTGATTTTTTTGTGAGCACAGTAGATCCTTTGAAAGAGCCCCCTTTGATAACAGCAAACACTGTTCTTTCGATTCTTGCTGTGGACTATCCGGTCGACAAAGTCTCTTGTTATGTATCTGATGATGGTGCTGCAATGCTTTCGTTTGAATCTCTTGCTGAAACTGCTGAGTTTTCAAGGATGTGGGTTCCTTTCTGCAAGAAGTATTCGATTGAGCCACGTGCACCCGAGTTTTATTTCTCACAAAAGTTTGATTACTTGAAGGATAAAATCCAGCCTTCTTTCGTTAAGGAACGCAGAGCAATGAAAGTACGTATCTTTCCTAGAACTCTATGTTTCTAAAACTCTTATGAACAATGATTGATCCATAGTGGTTGTCACTGTATCCATAATTGCAGAGAGAATATGAAGAATACAAAGTGAGAGTCAATGCATTAGTAGCCAAGGCTCAAAAAACTCCTGAAGAAGGCTGGACCATGCAAGATGGAACACCTTGGCCCGGAAACAATACCCGTGACCACCCCGGCATGATACAGGTTAAATTACTTGAGTGTGATTTTCAAGATCGATACAAACAGTTTAAGCTTTTGGAAGAGATGGTAAAACTAAAACTGAACTGAGGTGCTTTCATCTTTCACTTGTTTCAGGTTTTTCTAGGAAGTACGGGTGCACATGATATAGAAGGAAATGAACTTCCTCGTTTAGTTTATGTCTCGAGAGAGAAGAGACCGGGCTATCAACACCACAAAAAAGCAGGAGCAGAAAATGCTTTGGTACATACATGCATGCCTACATTATTTCTATCAGTTCTGTTAAAGACTAGTAAAATTTTGTGGATTTTCATACACAAATTTCTTGATATGAGACAGGTAAGGGTGTCTGCAGTTCTCACGAATGCACCATATATCCTCAATCTTGATTGTGATCACTATGTCAACAACAGTAAGGCAGTACGTGAGGCAATGTGTTTCCTGATGGATCCTCAAGTTGGTAGAAATGTTTGCTACGTGCAGTTCCCACAGAGGTTTGATGGCATTGACAAAAGTGATAGATATGCTAATCGCAACGTTGTTTTCTTCGATGTAAGATTTTCTTTTGCATTTTATGACTTTTAGGACCTTAAATAAAAGACCATATAAATGCATCACAACCAAACTTACCCATAATGTCCCCTCAAAAAAAAAAAAAACTTACCCATAATGTATGTCTGCACATAATACAGGTTAACATGAAAGGGTTGGATGGGATTCAAGGACCAGTTTATGTTGGTACAGGTTGTGTCTTCAACAGGCAAGCACTTTACGGTTACGGGCCGCCAGTGTTGCAAGATATCCCAAAGAAATCTTCCTCTCATTCATGGTGCTGTAGCGGATGTTGTTGCTGCCCACGAAAGAAAACCATCAAAGACAAAGATCCTTCAGAGTTGTATCGTGATGCAAAAAGGGATGATCTTAATGCTGCCATTTTTAACCTTCATGAAATCGAGAGTAAGTTTCCCAACACTCAATTAAGTGACTTAAAGCTCAGAATATACTATGTCCAAAAAGCAAAAGAGTTATCATCAATAAATAATTTACTACTTATATACTGATATCTTCAGATTATGACGAGTACGAACGGTCTCTACTCATCTCCCAAATGAGTTTTGAGAAAACTTTCGGGTCGTCTTCTGTGTTTATCGAGTCCACGCTGATGGAAAATGGAGGAGTAGCTGAATGTGCTAACTCATCGACCCTCATCAAAGAAGCGATTCATGTCATTAGTTGTGGTTATGAAGAGAAAACCTCATGGGGTAAAGAGGTCAGAAAGTTTCTTACTTGTTTTCTGGAATGATCAACTAAATGATAAAATTTCAAAATCGTTTCATGTTTATAACACACCTAGGTGATCGATCTCCTATCAAAACCCACGATTACTCGAGTTTTTACTTGAATATGTCTATCTTTTGCAGATTGGATGGATCTATGGTTCAGTGACAGAGGATATCTTGACGGGGTTCAAGATGCAGTGTCGTGGATGGAGATCAATATACTGCATGCCTCTAAGACCAGCATTCAAAGGTTCAGCTCCTATTAACTTGTCTGATAGGCTTCATCAGGTTCTTAGGTGGGCTTTGGGATCAGTAGAGATTTTCTTGAGCAGACATTGTCCTCTATGGTATGGATTTGGTGCCGGCCGTCTCAAATTGCTCCAAAGACTTGCATACATTAACACTATTGTCTATCCCTTCACCTCTCTTCCTCTAGTTGCTTATTGTGCCCTGCCCGCTATATGTCTTCTTACCGGAAAGTTCATCATACCTACGGTACGTAACTTCTTCCACTTGTCTGTCCTCCTTAACAAGTTTTATGCTCAAGATATATATAACGATAAGACTGCGTATATATGATGATAGACCACAACTGTAAAGTCTCACATCTGTAAAGTAATAGAATGTTTACCTCCATATAAGTGTGCGTCATAACGGTATAAGCAGTTGACCGGATCATTTATGGCTCATTTAGCGCTATCAGGCCCAGGGCCTGGGGGGCGTTACAACAATGGGCCCATCCTTTTGTAGACCCCACAAAGACAAGATGCTTCCATTGCCTTATTCTCTTAAGCTTATGATCAATTATTCGGTTCTCATGGATTCTGTTTGACTATGCAGCTATCGAATCTTGCAAGCATACTGTTCCTTGGACTATTTGTTTCCATCATACTGACAAGTGTGCTTGAGCTGAGATGGAGTGGAGTAGGCATCGAGGATTGGTGGCGTAACGAGCAGTTTTGGGTTATCGGAGGAGTATCAGCTCATCTATTTGCTGTTTTCCAAGGATTTCTCAAAATGCTAGCGGGCTTGGATACGAATTTCACTGTCACAACGAAATCCGCAGAAGATGCAGAGTTTGGAGAACTGTATATTATCAAATGGACAACAGTATTGATACCTCCTACTACAATCCTTATAGTTAACATTGTTGGTGTAGTAGCCGGCTTCTCTGACGCGTTAAACGGAGGCTATGAAGCTTGGGGACCGTTATTTGGCAAAGTATTCTTTGCTTTCTGGGTGATCTCTCATCTGTATCCATTCCTCAAAGGCCTCATGGGGCGCCAGAACCGGACTCCGACGATCGTGGTTTTGTGGTCGGTCCTTTTGGCTTCTGTTTTCTCTCTTGTTTGGGTAAAGGTGAATCCATTTATCAGCAAAGATAATGCTTCAACTGCCTCTCAAGGTTGCAGTTCAATTGATTGTTGAGGAAGAAATGCACCATTGAGATTAATTACCTTTTTTTTTTTTTTTTTTGGAGAATTTTTTTGTTCTTATATCATTGAGTAGCCATGATGTTCGATTTTGGACACTGATTGTAAGAATTGGAAGTCAGTATGAGAAGGCATATATATTCTCGATAGACTTCAATGATCACAACGGGTACAAAAACACGATAATTTGTCAAACTAAACACAAAAAGAACGTCAGCTCGACACATAGAAGATAGGTCAATCCTCCTACCTAACCTGTTTGAAGCAAGAACGTTTAGATGACCACCAAACTCGACACATAGAAGATAGGTCAATCCTCTACTTTTACTATTAAACCGCTAGTACATAACAATCAACACGATTCAACAGAATTTACCCTGAAAGAGATGCAGAATTTAAGGTTGTTTTAAGTTAGGAATGCGAAATGAAGCCTCTATTCCGGGAGACCTAGAAATTATATTGCTTCCTCTCAAGCATCTTCCATCTCTACAAGCCAAAACAAATCAAGTATTAGTGATGACGATAGAGCCAAAATCTCACAAGTGGGAAACTTTTCATCAGAACTTCAAAAATTTCATGCACCAACATCACGAGAAAATAACACACCATTAATCGCCTCCATGTTATCTTCCTTATAAACACCAAGCGGTGAGCCATGGACAGATAAGAGTATCTCCCCAGGTTTAGGCAACCTTAGCGTTTTGGGTGTCATGCCAATAGACAGCCTCTGGTTGTTTACCTGTGAAAAGAGGGCACAATGTCCAAGTGTACTTAAAAGTCTTCGCAAAATAAGTCAGCGGTTTGTGAAAAAATGCCTAAAATTCCTAATAGCGAGAGTAATAGTAAAATAACAGCATTAATTACTTATAGTTATAGTCTTCAAACCCCCTTCCTCCTTTCCCCCCCACCCCTACAAATAGAATAAAGATTCAAGAAATGAAGAATAAACGATAAAAATGGAATATCACAGGCAACATCGTCTTTTAATGCACTGCTACAGATTTATCATTATCTTACTAAGTTTCACCCTTGGAGAACCTCAAGAATATGTATGTGAGAATTAATGAATGCAGACAAAAAAACAGAGAACAAATTAAGAGAATGTCACATCATATTAACATGGCACATCAACTTATATCTTAGGATAAATTTCACACAACAAGACAGAAGAGAAATTAAGTAGCCCCTGCTTACCTTATGCAGCTTTTACACATAAAATCTGAAAACGTTAGAAGAATTTCGATTGGCCTTTTGACCAAAAAAATATTTCCATGGGAATGCAGTACACATGTATGAGTTGATGATGATGAAAGCATTCACTTGATCATGATGAATAACAGTACAATAGAGAGCCAAAGAAAGATTGTGTGACAAATACATACATTCGGAGTTTGAAACTTGTCATGCAGCTCAACAACTTGTCGTGACCCAGATGGCTCTTCCAAGTTCTACGAGCACAATAAAAGATAAACGGATACGTAAGACAATTATGATTTTATGGAACATGTGGAATTTCAATAGACACAAGATATCAGTAAATACCATTGCAGACGAGCCGGTAGTAACTTATTTTGACATAATTATACAGTGACGACAAGAAATATGAAATACACATTCTATAGACACAAATATCATGTTCTCATTTAACAATTAATAAAACCTAGCTTTACATGGAGATGTGTTTTTCCCATGTAAACCACACATGAGTACCGATAAAACTGTCTGCAAGATGTCATAATAGAAGCACTAGACAATGAAGACTTCATAAGACTATGATTAAGCTTTGCTGACTATTGGATGCATTAGGCATCTAAGAATTTGAGTTGTGACTTCGCATTTTATAATTGTTATTAACGAGAGAAATGTTATATACCCTAATAAATTAACAGTATGAATAGTTCAGGAAAAAGGTGTAACCAATAACCTACATCAGAAAATCAAACAATGGCATCAAAAGCTACTTCTTGAGAATCAGGGTATATGTTCAATCACGAAAAGGTCATCGGCTCCAAAAAGTAAGAACGTAAAAATTTGCAAACACAGCCTGAGAAGAAACACAGGAGAATGAACCATTTCAAAAATCCTAAAAATGCACATTAAAACTTTGACACTTCTATCACTAGTGTCAGTCAACAACGACCGTGATAATCAAAAAGAGAAAGGGAGAGAGACAGCTGATAAATCCAACCATCACAATTAATCTTGATTTTAGAGTCGTGGGAACTTACAAAGCCAGGGATTTGGAGAGTTTCAACACCGAAAATACCTGTTTTGACTGGTTAACAAAGAAACGTCATATGAATAAAATACAGAAAGAGAACATGTCATTAGTCAAAATGAACCTAACAGAGCTTCACAAGTACCACTTTTATTTGAAAATTCATAGCCTCCAACAGATGGATTAGCAGTAGGTAAATCTTTGTATAACATGGAGAAACCATGTAGAAGAGAAGCATCAATGTTTCCTCCGCCAGCTTGTGATCCGAGAAAGCTCCCGTTTTTATCCTTCCATTGTACTTCAAATTCACCATTTTCTTCATTCTTCATAATAGAAACATTTGGAAGCTTTTCCCTAAAAAAGTCCAAGACAGGAACTTTAGATTGTTCCTCTTTGCTGAAGTACGAACGCAGCACACGCAGCATAGCCATCA
Source organism: Gentiana dahurica var. dahurica (assembly GCA_024500145.1). Lineage (NCBI taxonomy): Eukaryota > Viridiplantae > Streptophyta > Magnoliopsida > Gentianales > Gentianaceae > Gentiana > Gentiana dahurica. The sequence goes on along the minus strand of CM044896.1, from coordinate 58,884,380 downwards.
ACTGTTCTATCTCCGCATCTCGTAGGGCCTTTATTGCATCCACTTGACGTTCCACTGAGAGAAATGCACAAATAAGCAGGGTTGTACTATTTCCATCACCTTTTAAGTCCAAATCGCTTCATAAACAGCTAAGAAAAGCAGGTTAGAAAGCAAAAAAGGAAATTTGTTGAAAATGGCCCCTAAGAAGAAAATAAGAGCTTCAAAATTCTGCTGACAATTCATCCCACGAATAATTGCATATGAAGAAAGTAACAAAGCCAACAATTTTGAAAGAAAAAGAAATAATTGATCTCCTTTCGGGTTTAAGCTCAGAATTGATTATCAAATACTCATACAAATCACATCAAATAGATACGCTTACACATTTATACGAAATAGAACAGCCACAATGGAGAATTAACGACCCCAAAGGATGAAATTAAAGTAAAAAAAATAATGCTATAGAATACCTTCTTGGTCCTGGAATTCATTTTCATTCTTGTCCACCATCACCTCCTCTTCAATTGTAGCATCATTGTTGGTTTCTTTTGGCTTGGTAATTTTTCTACCTCTTCGCTTCGCCATAAATCAAATAGAAACAACTCCTTTCAACAAATGCAATCCAGCCTGATAGTAACCCTAATTCAGGAGGTCAATATAACCAAATTTAGAAACAAAAATATCCATAAAGGTATCCCAACAAGCCTTCTAGAACGTTATATATGATCTACTACTAATACTAATTTACTAATTATCTTCTTTTTTTTCCACAACTTGAAACATTGAAACTAGAATCTGGAATTGAAGACTGATTTAAGCAAAAATAAATAAAAATGAAGGCAAGTCTTCCTAGACAAAAAAAAAAAATAAAAAAAAATAAAAAAATAAAAATAAAAATTGATTTAAGAGCAAGTCCAATGGGATGGTCTCAAATCAAAATTTAATACCTATCTGTTAGTTTTTACATCTCTAATGGTAAAAATAAAAGGTATCAAAATTTGGATTGGTACCAGTAGAGGTCTCAAAATTGAGACCTGAGCAAATACCTTGGGTTTGAAGTCACGCGCGCGAGTAGTGATTAAATCTGAAAATGTGAAGAAAAGTTTGAAGTCACATGGGTTTGTCCCCCATGACAACGCCGAACAAGGAAATGCAAAAATATGCCGGCCCTGACATCTTTTTGGCCCTAAGACCGTCGAATTAATTCTTTTATTTAAACTTATATATTTATTGATTCGAAATAGGTTGAGTAAATTTTTTTTGGACAATTATCTAAAAGGACACATATTGGATTTAATTAGACAAAAAGACATCCAAAACAAACACTTAGTTATAAGGACAAAAAATAGATAGATAAACTCAAATACCCTTAATGAAGAAAAAACTAAAAAAATATAAAAAGAGGGGACGCGGGAATGGGAGCTAGCGCTGCTGAATGTTTTTTTTTTTTTTTGTTTTTGTATGAAGCGTTAGTTGTTGTTATGTTTTACTCTTTTTTTTATTTATTATTTATTTATTTGTTTTCTGGACGATGAAGTGGTTTTTTTAATTTTTTTATTTTATATTTTAATTACACTCCCTGGATGTTTTTTTTTTTTTTTTCCTTTCCTGGACGGAATAAGTTGATTTATTCTTTTTTTAAATATTGACCACCGTGATGCATTGACCACCGCGATGCACTGACAACCGCGATGCAGTGACCACGACGATGCAGAGACATCGCGATGAAATGACACCGCGATGCATTGACATCGGCAATCATATATGCGTGACATCAACAATTTATGCAGTGATATCGGCAATTATATATGCAGTGACATCGGCAATCATATATGCAGTGACATCAACATTTTATGCAGTGGCATCAGCAATCATATATGAATGACATAAACAATTTATGTAGTGACATCGGCAATCATATATGCAGAGACATCGCGATGAAGTGACACCGCGATGGAGTGGCCACCCCCGATGCAGAGACACCGCGATGAAGTGGCCACCCCCGATGCAGAGACACCACGATGTAGAGACCATCGAGATGCAGTGATCATCGGGATGCAGTGACATTTGATAAAGCAATACCGTGATAACATTTGATATTTTTCCGACTTAATTTCATAAAATCGATTTCTTTTCTTCATAAAATTGACTTCAAATGGCTATATCTTTTGATATAAAACTACGATCAACATAAATCTTTCATCTTAATTCATATTTTTATGCAGTGACATCGGCAATCATATATGCAATGATATTAACATTTTATGCAGTGACATCAGCAATCATATATACGCGACATCAACAATTTATGCATTGACCACCGTGATGCATTGACCTCCTCGATGCAGAGAAACCGCGATGCACTAACAACCGCGCTGTATTGACCACCGTGATGCATTGACCTCCTCGATGCAGAGACACCGCGATGCACTAACAACCGCGCTGCATTGACCACCGTGATGCATTGACATCGACAATTATATATGCAGTGACATCGACAATCATATATGCGTGACATCGACAATTTATGTAGTGACATCACGATAAAGTGGCCACCCCTGATGTAGAGACACCGCGATGAAGTGGCCACTCCCGATGTAGAGACACCGCGATGTAGAGACCATCGGGATGCATTGATCACCGGGATGCAGTGACATTTGATGAAGCAACACCGTGATGACATTTGATATTTTTCCGACTTAATTTCATAAAATCGATTTCTTTTTTTTTCATAAAATCGACTTCAAATGGCTATATCTTTTGATATAAATCTACGATCAACATAAATCTTTCACCTTAATTCATATTTTTATGTAGTGACATCGGCAATCATTATGCAGTGATATCAACATTTTATGCAGTGACATCTATGCGTGACATCAACAATTTATACAGTGACATCAGCAATCAGAAATACAGTGACATCAACATTTTATGCAGTGACATTGACAATTTATGCAGTGACATCGGCATTTTACGTAGTGACGTCAACAATTTATGCAGTGACATCGGCAATTTATACAGTGACATCGGCATTTTATGCAGTAACATCGACAATAAATATGCGTGACATCAACAATTTATGCAGTGACATCGGCCAAGAGTTCGGTCACTATGAATGTGGTTTTTAAGCCATTATGCATCGTATGACAAGAAATTCTACAGATTGCATGCTGCCGTTGAATTTCAAACTAGGCTCACACGTTGGCTATTAACAATGAGCAAGCATATTTGTTTTAAGCTTTAAAGTCGAGACTGTTTCACAGAGCCAACAAGAAAGGTAAAGGTGAGAAGTTATATATTAGTAGCTTACAGAAAGATTACCACAAAATGTTTCAAATACAAAAGTCCAAAAGCCGAAGCTTTTTCAAAATGATGTCCAATGATAGAAGTTTAGATTACGCTTGACCAAAGCTAATTACTACAAAGTAGATCAAATACACAGAGTCAAATTACGGATAATTTTATTACAATGGAATGCTCCCAAAGATATTTGATTACAAGTTTGCAATAGATCAATTGATACAAATTAAAGTTAGATTACAAAAGGTTTTACAACTATTATACAACTAACAATATAGAAAATAGTTTAATCTATCTTCAGCAAAGTTCTGAACAAGAAGGTAAGATTCCCAAAGCTTGTAAAGCAGTAAAGCACCAAGCACTTCTGACCTTTATATAGATTCAAACGACTACACAAACAGGGATCAAGACTGACTGTGTAGTTTGGATATAGACAACATAAATTCTAACAAATTGAGCCTGCTATAAGAAGCTAAGAACAAGGTAAGAACACAGGCAGACATATTAGATCACAAGGCTGTCTGAAAAAATTTAAAAACAATTAAGAGTGCAGCCAACCACAAGGAAACTCAAAGCTGAAAATTATCAGAACCGAGTTTCAAAAACAAGTAACCAAAAGGGTAAGGGACGGCCCTAAAGACATCTATCATGTTTAGTGCAAGAAGCAGAATCCCATCTTTATCAATTTAGTCAGATCTCAAGAATCAGATAAAACTGCCTCGGAACCACACAGAAAACCATCGCCAATCCAAACACCCATGGCATCAGAAAAAACCCAATCAAAAACATCACAGATCCACTAATCATCATACTTAAAGACATCCCCAATAGCAGCCACGTCATCCCCGCGGGAGTAATTCTCTGAAATTCAAAATTCCCTGCCACCGGTGAATCGATCAGCGGCGTTTAGGGAGATCGTAATATATCCAATATTAAAAATGATAGCTCGTGAAACATCACTTTTAACGGCGGATCTTCTTGTTGCATCTTCGTTCATTTTCATCATCTTCTTCAGTATTTGATTTGCTCCTGAACCGAGAATTTAGAAACGGGAATCTCAATACTAATCTGGAAGAGAGAGTCTACAAGGATTCTGATTTCATATTTCAAATGGGATTGTCATTTTCTTTTACTTGCAAGGTATCATTTTTTTCCATGGGGAAAGGAGGAGCGCGGGGAAGATTCGAAGAAAGAAGGCTGGGTTTCTAACACAAGGGTAATTTAGGAAACATAAAAGAAATCCGTCCTTATAACTAAGTATCTTTTAAGTGTGTCCTAAGTGCCTAATTAAGTACCAAAACACGTCTTTATAAACAAATAACACTTTTTTTTTGTTTTTATTGATTCGAGTAATTTTTTTTGGATTACAAAGCATCTTAACACAAATTTCAAAAAAACATCATCCACCTCATAGAGGGCCGGCCCTGTGAAAAATAATTATTGACTATTATCGATTGAGTACAAAGCACCCACCGTCACGCATAGTTATCAGAACCGGACCGGACATTCAACCGAAAAAGACATTGGGTCACCAGGTCACCGGTTCAACTGGTGGGTCATTGATTCAACCAGTGGGTTACTAGATATAATTTAAAATATAATATTATATTCAAGGCATAAGAAATATATATATATATATATATATATATATATATATATATATATATATATATATATATATATATATATATATATATATAATATGAACATCCCTAATCATTTCCAAAATATTTCAACATCCAAATCACAAATAAAATACAAATAAAAATGTAAATTATAAAGAAACACTACAATACTAGTGAAAACGAAAAAAAAAATTCCAAATAAAAGATCTAGTTTGTAAACTTTGCACATTTTAAAATAATATAACCATACTAGTCCCTAATTTTCCAACTAGTACCAAATTCATAATAAAAAAATTTGAAAAGCTGAAACTTATCAGTTTCCACAATTAATTCAATGAAAGAGAAGAAATAAGAACATAGAGAAAAAGAGATCTTGATGTGGAATAGTGAATTTTTTCAGGATTTATTCCTAAATGGAGGAAGCCTGAAACAATGAAAGACTCATAATTAATGAGTGAAATTAAGGTTTCTGCGTTTTATTGTTATTATGAAACGGTAAAATATTTATTTTGTTTATTTAAGTTAAATCCCACCGAAATATTTAAAAAAAACAAAAAAAACATCGGTTCGACCGATAACCGGTCGGGTCACGGTTTAGCGGTCCGACCGGCGGTTTTAGATGTTTTGAGCGGTCGGGCTCCTTCATCGGTCCAATTACTAAACCGAATCGGTTCCATGTCCGGGTCACCGGTTTTACCGGTCCAACCACCGGTCCGGTCTGGTTTTGATAACTTTGCCGTCACGATATGATGGCGGTGCCGAAGGCGGAACACGGAGAGTACAAAGCAACGAGGCGGGAAGCGTTTCAAATAAACATTTACGACTTATATTTTTAAACCGTAAACACCATATCTTAACAAAATTATTAGATATTAAAAATGCATCCAAGAAACAAAGGTCAGGGATTTCTTTAGAAAGGAAACTTCTACTTGTTTACCAACTTCAGTAAATTTGAACATCTTGGGCTTGCTTCAGGCATCCGCAAATATTTTTTCTTTATTATTTATATGTTTGTCTTTTTCCGGGGACGGAGGTGAAAGATAAGTTGCAACATTGTTAAGAATTAAACACTTATGTTTTTGTATTTTATGTGACATGTGTCACTCCCATAGTGTGCCAGGTGTAATGCCCTTAGTGAGACAAGTGTCTTGTGATATCTATATGATTGTGTACCGACTACGGAAAATATAATGAAAGATTTATTCATTGAAATGATTCTCTATATCTGTTAACTTGGTATTAGAGCCGAGGTTGTTAGCCATGGCCACCACCGAACCTCCGGTGATGGGAAGCGCAGAGATTGGAGCTCCCGTCAGCTCAACCCCATCGGTAACACAACTACAATCGGTTGTATCCACCATACCATTTGTCGGAGCTCCTATTTCAAATCAAACTGAAAGTGCAAGACTTAATAGCGGGTCTTCAACAACAGGACTGCATTTTCCCTTCTTGTCCGATGGGATTGTCACCGGAATACCACTTCTGAGCTCAGGTATTCCCCCATTAAATACTCATGCTACTGGTTCATCCTATACTAGATCTGAATCTCCATATGTAAATCTAAGAACCGTTGTACCCACACCTCCATTTTGTTGGTACCGTTAGTCCGAACCCAACCTCTTCTCTTTTACACCCACCATTTTCCAACAACCTTGATCAAACATGCATTGTAAAGCTGGATCGAAGTAATTATCTGTTGTGGCGTTACAGTGTTCTACCCATCATCAAAGGTTATAAACTTGAAGATCCTTTGTGTAATACCCTACTCCCGACCTCTAGGCCGGTCCATTGGGGTCATTCTAGGAGGGGTTGTGAAGCTTTCGCCGCGACTTCAATAACAATACTAAAATCCCAAAATAATTTAATTATATCACCAATAATTTGTCAATGGTTCAACAAATATTTCCATTACAAAGATTACAACAAATAAGGATTACAGTAATTCCTTACAAATAATGACAAATACATGACGTCAATTTTTTCCTTCTACTCGTTTCTCGGTCAATATCGTCACCTATAGTTCCCTTTTCTTTCCTCGATCAATAACCAGTAAAAATATTTACAAAAGGAAAACAAAAGAAACAAAGAAAACAAGTCGTTAGCAAAAGACTGGTATGAGCCGTGTGTGAGATATATATATATATATATATATATATATATATATATATATATATATATATATATATATATGTGTGTGTGTGTGTGTGTGTGTGTGTGTGTGTGTGTGTGTGTATATAAAATCAATATCTTGAACATCTTTAAGAAATAACAGCGGAAGCCTTTCTTTAATAATAAAACAATGGAAGAACAATTTTTAATATATAGTGCACAAGTTTTAAGAAAACATGTCAGGTTCAATTACAAGCACCAGCTTTGGCCGAGCCGATGAGTCAAGTACCGTCCAAACACCAAATTTACCATATGGATTTCAACCGCACTCCAGAAGAACTAGCCATGCCTGACGACTCCGGCCGATTGCCAGGGAAAAGAATCAACCTTCGCCCATACACGGTTCCAGCCAATCCTATCCATGCCCTAGGACCCGCACACCAACCGTTAGCCCTTGCTTTCCTGGTTGTAGCATGAATCTTCCGGGAAAAGGTACCATATCCACTCTTACGAGCGAGCACTCTAGCTACTGTCGCAAAGAGTTTGAGTCAAGAGGCCCCGAGACCGGTGACCATCCGTTTTCCTAGAGCAGTAACTTTAATCCCCCTAGCCACGAGTTTTGACACTTTCGTGCCATGAGCGAGCGAACGAGTATTAACCGTTAATTCCGAGTATCATTTTTATTGTAAGAAAATGTGCACTAGGTCAAAACTATCGATTATTACTTTTAAAGAAATCGTTCGAAAATGACTTCCGAGTTTAAATTAACAATATTTTATATAAATAAAATATTTAAAAATAATTAAAAAGACACACTTTGGCTTTTATCACAAAAAAAATTGAACTCACATATAATCCAAGCATCCAATTAATGTTATGCTGTATACCTCGACCAAACCTCTAAAATTCTTGATCCGTAAAGGAAACCACGTTTTCAGTCAACACCTTTTAAAACTTGTTTGTTACATATTTTTCTTAAAACACAACAATTGCCCAAGTCTCTTTTACCCCTCATGTAATATCCCGAACTTTAGGAAATAACAGACGTGTCATTTTGTAAAATTCGGAATATTATATTTATTATTTTGGGTTAAAGTCTCGAAAATAGAAAATAAATTATGGTAATTAATAGTAAAAGAAGGGAATTGATGGGAGTAATTGCTATTAAAAGGAATTTGATGGACTTTCATGGCAATAACTCATTGGGAGTTCTTTTCTACAAAATAAACCTCCCACTATAGGAGGGGAGTTTTCAGAAGTTGCCTATTGCCCTCAAAGTTGGAAATCTGCACTACCATTTGGGAAAATGAAAACTAAGGAGAATTCTTACAATTCCCAATAAGATTTTCACCGGTTTCTAGATCAAAGTAGAGCAATGGATTCGTTAAAGGACAAGGATCGTGTGGATACAAAACGTTTCAGATTTCAGCAAGGTTTGGAGAAGTGTCGCTGCAGTCTTTCTCGTAGTTCTTGCTTTGGAGTTTGCTTTGATCAAGTAATAGGCTCTTCCTAATGAATGGTTATAGTTTTATGAGGTTAAGGTTGTGTTTTGGGTATGTTTTGTGGTTAGAAATCATGCTAGGTGTTGTTGTTGTTGTAATACGAGATGCTATAGTATGTTTAAAGTCTTTTTTATTGTTTTCTTGTGTCTTTCAATGTTGATCATTATGGGAAAGGGTTGAAAATCGTTTAAGAGTAGAAAAGCATGTTTTAAGGAGTTGCCGGTGGAATGTGTATGCATTGGCTAGCAATGTTCACGCATTGCTGATACAGTTTGCTTAGTTTTAGTCCCAGCAGGTGAAATGCACACGCATTCCCACGAATGCGCATGCATTGCTGTTTCAGGATGTTCAGATTTGTTCCCAGCAGAAGGCAATGCATACGCACTGCATACAATGCGCACACATTGGCCGGATAGAAACTTTCAACAAGTTTCTAGTCAGTGAATACGCACGCATTGACCCCAGTTTTGGGGAAATCGTTGTTTTAAGCTATGAGATGAGTTTTAAATGTTGTTCCTTGATCTAATAACATTAAATGAACATGAACAAGCCTTGATTAAGTTTATTATGCGTTTAGTTCTGGCACCGAATGTACTCTTCCTAAGAGTTGATGTTCGGGACCGTCAGAAGAGTATGATTGGCTTGTGCATTGATGAATTAGTATTCATCAATGTCTGTGTATGTGCTAGGCCTTGTCCGTGTCAAGTAGTCTAAGTAAGAGAGTAGGCGATGTAAGGGAGCTTACTTGAAAATACATAGGTGGATAGTTAGTAATTAATAACAAATATACTTGTGTAGTTAAAAGAATAAACAACATGTCATTCTTGGTAAGGCACAAGGCCATATCGCTATGTGTGGGCTATTTGAATAAAGCGAGTAACTTTGTTGGCCTTTAAAAGGCAGTAGGAGTGGAGGGATCTCGTGAATGAATAACTTTACTTGCCTCGAAGGGGCACTATAAGTAGAGGGACTTCACCGAACGCGACTATCGGAGTCTACCAAAATAGACTTCCGTGGCTATCGGTGTGATCCACTGATAGGTTGCAAACGATATCTCATGGTGGATATATACCATGCGTAGTGTCCTTGAATGCGGTTGTAACAAAGATAAGCTAAGTTAGAAACCAATAGTCACAACATGTTGATGAGCATGGAGTGAACCTTATAGTTGAATCAGTCTCACAAAGATAACTTAATAATAATAACTAATGAACCTTTCGTTGTAAGACTTAATTATACATTAGCTTCTTCCTCTTGCTGAGTACTTTGTACTTACCTCAATTGCATGTTTTGTTTGCATGCTTTTGGGGTGAGAAGACAAACATGATGAGCATGTGTTGGATGACAACTTTGGGGACGATGTTTGAGCTTATGCTTCACTTGATGATTTCTGTTTCTTTTATTCTATGATGTATTAGACTATGTTGTTATTTCAATTTCAAGACAAGTGTTGTACTTCCTTTAAGATCTTTGTAAGATAAGTTGTTGTAATTTTAATTTGGACATCGTATGTTGTAAGCTACCTTGTTGTTGTAAGAAAACCTTTCTATCTTTGTTGAGTTGTAATCTAATCTTAGATGCATTTATGACTTCATCCGAGTCTTTTAACTTCCGTTTGCTTTACTTTTGGTACGACGACGTAGAGACTTAATATAAAATTTATTTAATGCTGTACGCTCCGAATGTTCCTTTTCCAGATAAGGACTCAGTGTCCGGGAGCGGGGAGTTACACCAAATGATTCATCACTTTCCTGTGCGTAAACACCTCCTGCTCCAAATATTTTTCACCTTTCATACAATCAACACTTTGTAAGATGTAATATCACCGGATGGATCAAGATCCACCCGATTACGCAGCGGAATAGTATAGATCTAGATCTAACAACCAAAATACATAAATACAATAGATATAAACCTACGAGGGGGTTTAGATTGCTTACCAGTTTATTGTGAATAAACACCAAGAACAATCCGAGATCCAAGATCCAAGAATTGAGAAGCGACCGTCTTTTGACGTGTATCTCCAAGCAACACCAAGTGGATGGTGTTTCAAGCCGCTTGACCTCCTCGATATGCTACCGGAATAATCCCGAGGATTATCCCAACTCGTAACCCGAAGTACAATGGCCGAAATCTCCAAGCCATGCACTTGCACTTTTTGGTCGAAATTATGTGTATGTAACAGGCTTGGGATAACTCTCTTTATATAGGAGAGTAATCCTTGTCCTCCAAGGATTTAAAAATTATTAGATAATTATTAGATTAATCCTTATTCCAAATAAAAGATAAATAAAATAATTATCCCAAACAAATTAGGATAAATAATATTATTATCTAATATTCCATGAATTATCACTTAACAAATAAATGATTAAATCATACATTAAATAATTATCCAAGAAAACTAATTTCTTTCTAACTATTTAATCCAAAAATGCGCCCCACCCTATTAAAATAGGTCCACACGCATTTTACACACATTTGGGCCGAGTCTCCGAAAAATATCTTTTCCGTGTATTTAATTATCTAGTCCAACTAAACAATTAATCCACATATCTATTAAACAGTCCAATCCAACTATTTAATATTAATTGAGGTGAAACGACGAGAAAACCTAAAAGCTATATTAGGAGCCACGTTGGGGACCATGGACCCATATTCAGTAGCTACAATAAATTAAATAAAATTATTCATCAGACAGAATAATTATATCCAATCTATTAATTCCGGGATTACACCACCATAAACCCGAAACTGAACTCTATCAAATATAGATAACTTACACTCAATTTATGAGTCGTAAGCGTCCACTGATATAATCATTACATACGGATAAATCCTCCATAGACTGTTCACTTCGATTCGAGATATTTCTGTAAACCCTTCTCGAAACATATTATCCTTATTTACCATTAACCCCCTAGTGATCAATTAGTTCATAACTAATATAATATGAACTCGGCCGATCGATTAGTTTCTAGGGTTAACAAATAAGGGAACTGTCTGTCTACTTCCCGAGGGAAGGAATGGATTCCATATCTGTGATAACACAGACTACTCACTCATTCTAGAATAGAGCCAACGAGAAGTGTTGGACCACATACTACGAAGTGATCCTTACTAACACATCAAACTCCACCCTAGTCTAAGCAGTTGTCTGTGATCACCTCAAGATTGAGATTAATCCATATATGATCGTCTTGTGATTCGATAAGACTTCTCGATCACGGAATTATATCGAGAACTCAAATCAAATCGGTCCAGCCCTATATGATTATCATCATATATAAATGCCCCATTAGGTACCCTAGTCCCGACAATCCGGATAAGACTGTCACACCTAAAGTGTTCTGGGCGCATTAATAGCAAATTAATCATGAGACCCGTACTCAGATTAATAAACGCTACGGACTAAGTCAATTTTAAGTACATCTCACTAACTCAATCCTCTTGTGTATAGCCATACAATGAGTTATGTGATTACATAAACGAGGTACCTATGGTTTTAAGTAGTGTCTTAATTATAAGCATACATGCATATAATAAGATGAATTATTAATTCTGTCCTAAAACAATTATATAATTGTCTTTCGGGCACTACACCTAACAATCTCCCACTTGCACGAAAGGCAAGTGGATTAATTGTTTTAGAGCACACCCTTTATATATATATATATATATCCACAACATTCTCCCACTTGCTCAAAACAAGTGAGACATATCCCCAAGAATCATACCCTCCAAGCGCATCTTAGTAATTAATCCTTCCAAGCACGACTGGAGTGTGCCGCCGCAGGGTAGGTCAGTGACCCGGCGCGTACTTAGAATCCGAATACCATGTGACTCGGTACACTAATCAGGTAGATTGGCGGCTGGAGTCGACCTTTGGGATCGAAACGTCGCCCTTCCATCTAATCCGGTGGTACGATTTCAATATGCTTATGACCTCTAGTGACTGCAAAATCCTTATGAGCTACCTTTCAAATGTTTTCACAATGAGGTGGTACTGGATAATACTTTATCACATGAGTAAACACTGAGACCGAGATCGATTTAATGATCATCATCAATCTGACCTAAAGCCAGAATCAGTGTTATCACTTATATTCTAGTTTGCACCTGAATATACTAGCATATTATTCCTCATTCTCCCGAAGAGACTTGAGGATTCACTAAACATCCCATTTCGTATTCATCTGTAGGTTTAGATAATCATTCCTGAGAGGTAGGGTAGACTGCATCGTTGAATGTTGCATAAATGCAAGAATATCTTAACCAGGTGAATGGATGAGATTTCCAATGATCGATTCTCACGAATTTGAGCGAATCAAATCCTTTAGAATGAATCCCGATGGCATGTCGATTCTGACTTCAGATAACACACCCATGTTGTTTCCAACTGTTTCAGTGTTACCATTCACAAACACTAATCTACATACTACTTTACTAATATTGATGCCCAGTCTACGAAAGACTTATCAATATTCTGGTCAAGTCCATATATTCTAATATATGACTTTGAAATGACCTAAAGGTTTGCTATAATCCCCAAAGGATATAAGCTATGGCAGACATCCTGCCAAAGGTTCTTTCTGAATAAATTAAGATACCGTTAGTCTCGCAAAAAGATCTTAGGGAATCACCCCTATTTTTTGATTTGTAACGAATCCGTTATTTGCTAAAACCCTTCTGTTCTGAATGAGTTCAGATTCCGTTGTTCGGCAAGAAAGTCTTAGGGAATCACCCTTATTTCCCGCTTTCTGACGAAATCAAGCAAGACTGAGTGGTAAGAGAGATCACGGTCTGGTTAACTCTCTATCTTTTAGGGAATCACCCCTAAATTACTCAGTTTTGCGTTGAAAGTTAAACTTTCCTATTCATTCGACTCTTCTCTGTGTAGTTCCAATTACTCCCACTTGGCCTGAGATACTCAGGTGGTTCTACAAGAGTTTCAATAGAACTGGAGTATCAAACTCCATTCACAGGGTTATGGCTTTTAAACCAACCTCTATGATCAGGATCCTATACAACCCACGAAGGACTATAGGTCATCAATCTACCCTATAGACCGTAAGGTCTGCAATGGGTAATGGACAAACCATACTCCCACTGCGTTCGGGGTGGTTTGATATACTGATCTAGTTTAGTAGTTTTTATTAGTATTATCACCAACTGCCGGTGTTGGACGTGGACTGAACAAATCAGTTAGTAACATCTTGAGTATAAATACTTCAAGATCTAAGGTTGTTATTTATAGACTCTATCAGACTGAGTTTGACAGTATAACCGACCTTTACTCAATGCATTAATATATTGTACGCTCTGAACGTGTATGCAAAATTTCCAGTCCTACCTTCAAGCACTAAGTGCTAAATGTCTATATTTGCGGAAGTGGGGTGAACCGAATTCACTCCTTATCCACAAATGCGTAGGCATCTTTTAGGCAGACTTCTCGGATTCACATGTTAATGTAAGCCGTTATTATTGCAACTAATATCTTAAATGAGTTAAACAGTGTATCGTAGCACATCAATAACTATATAAGGAAAATTTATGGTGTATCCTTTAGTGAAAACATTTCACTGGGAGGCAGGCCGAGCATCAGTCCCGAAGACTACGCAATAACCTATTTCTGAGTATGGAATACTCTATCTCTGGTGAAATCAGAGATTTCCACGAAATATTTTGGATAAACTTACCGGAGTCTCGAATAGTTGTCAGACAAGATGTCACTACTTCAAAAGATCCCACTAGCTTGTATCTTTCATATGACCCCAAAGGTCGATATGAACAAGCTATGTAACTTCTTTAAATCTATTACCCTTTCCCGATTGAATGGAAACTTAGGCATTGTTCCTTTGAGACAGGGTTCCTTTGACTGGGAGATAGGAATCACCTTAAGCCAGTCTGCAGATCTTGTCATTTGGGAATATGCACTAATTAATACTACCTCCGGTCCAAAATATAAGTCATCCTACACTTTTCTACTTGTCCCATAATATAAGTCATTCTACATTACCAATGCAACATTTATTGCTCTTTCTCTATCTTACCCTTAATTTATTATGAATTCAACAACTTTTCATTACTTAACAACTATTGCATTAATGATAGTCAATGGGTATTTTAGACATTAACCTTCAAATTAATGACATTCAACCAATTCCTTAATCTGTGTGAAAACTCCTAGGATGACTTATATTTTAGACCGGAGGTAGTAGTATATAAAGAAGTGTTTATCTAAATACGGAAACCATTTGCGCTAATATTGTTTAAGATGTGTTACATATACCTATTCAACATTTCATAGTGGTTTTGACTTTATCAAACAAAAGTCCGAGTCTTGGGTTCGTGCTACGAATGTTATATTTATCGTCAATACGACAAACAAATTATCCTATTGAAAATGAATACGTTCGTTCCAACGAATCCGAAAACAGAAAATGAATTTTCTATGATAAATAAGAATTGAATCCGAGATTCATTTCCTTATATCACTCCCACTAGTCTATCTGAAATAACTGCCCGTTGTCTATTTCATTTATCGTTTAATGCAAAGCTACCTAGTTCTTCCAAAGAACTTAGCTTTTGAGAAAATTGCTGAGGATGCATTGGTCAGTGATCCGAAATCACTTTCCTTATCCTCTAATTTCCAATTTATTAATTTTCCGGTTTAGCCTTAGAACTACTTAGTTTAGATGACTAACACGTATAGACATTCTTTCCCATTCTCGACTTTCCTTAGAAGGAAACAGTCTTAAACTAGCAGTTCGTTTGAGTAGACACTACTCTTGAATTGTGGGATGTTCAGTGTTACTTGCTTGGACTATCGATTTTTTTAATCGTCAAATCATAAGACCAAAGCTCCCACTAGTTTATCGGTTCCAAATACCGTCTAACTAGCTACACTTTGTATTTATGGTTTTTCAAAGATTAGAACATCACCTAGAACTAAGCTCCCACTAGTTTATCAGTTCCAAATACTGTCTAACTAGTAACGCTTTATTATTGTTTTTCCAATGAATGGAAAAACTCTTGTGCAGTCCATTACACATTTCTAATGATTCAGAAAAACAACAAATCATAAGACTAAGGCTCCCACTAGTTTATCTGTTCCAAATACCGTCTAACTAGCAACGCCTTATGTATATGACTTTCCAATTTTTCAATTTAAAAATTTGTTGTGTAATTAAACTTTTAAAATTCACTAAATTAATTTGTCTGATAGTCCTATATCATCTTTTGTAAACTAAGTCTGGTCGTCTCTTGTTCAACACGAGTGACATCCGTGACATACCTATACTATGTCACTTAAGTTTTTAAAGGTTCAAGGAGAAAAAAAATTGCCTTCTTTTGATAATTACAACGTACTTGTTACTTCCACATTTTTAATAAAGTCCTATTACTAGCAGTTTAGTAGCCTAGAGATTAAAGTTGTAAAATAAACATGACAGAAAGTTAAATTCAAAAAACAAATTTTCACTACTTGATTTTTTTATTTTAGGAATAATAAACCTGTTAAAATTCTATCATACCATTCCAAAGATTTAATATCACACCTCAGTGCCGCCGCAGGATCAGTCAAAGAGGCGACAATCAAACTGAGACAATCTTTCTCAATGATTGAATTTTGAGAATCAAACATCTCACGGGAATCATACATCCCGGTCTTTAATCATTGATTACCTTCCTTTTCTAGCCTAGATATTTCAAAAATATCCATAAAGAGTGTGACCTACTATATCAGATCTCAAAGTACGCCCCGAGTGTGCCGCCGCAGGGTCGGTCAGTGACTCAACGAGTACCCGAAATCCTATCCTTTCGGAAACCAAGCCTTGAATTTTGATAGGGGTGAACACCACCCGCAGGGGGCCGGAATCAAAGCGGCTCGAGGCGTCACCCTTCTCTCACGTGCTTGCATTTATAGTAGAGGCCGTGGGGTTGGCTGTCGCCTTCCCCGCTCCCACTCAATAATTTGAAAAAGTGGTTGGTTTACTAATTACGGTTTCGGTCTTGACAATAAGAAACAATAAATCAAAGTACTCCGAACAAGGTCGGTGAGGTAGGAAAGCCTACGCCTTCTTATTCGTTGGAACATATGTGACAATTCAGGCTAATCCGGCAAGAGAAGCCCCGTTTAGCCCGAAGGCTTATCGGCTATGCTAAGTCTTGTCAAACTATTGTAACGTACATCACACGTGAAAGGGGAGTCGATTGAGCTGAAGCTCGGTTGAGTTCGCCCAACCATGGTTAGACCATTTCCGAACCCATGTACTAAGATTTTCCGATTTCTAAATTATCAACCAAAGCGTAATCTCGTTTCTGTTTAAGGTAGTTCACCGAAAACTCAACGATTTATCTAAGTGGGATTCAGCGAGAATCCATCACCAAAATCGTAATGATTGACAAAACCCGGTTCCTCGGTTTTAATAATTAGTTACTTAATTTTAATTAACTACCACATATTAATTAAAACAAGTGTGTTAACTAATTAATCGAGTTTTACACGCCTAATTTAATTCAAAATTAAATATCTACGTGTATGCATTGGAGTGGAATCATGAAGATGCATATCATGACAATTTCCGGTTATATCATACAATTTTCGATCATACATGAAAAAATAACGGAAAAATAAACACCGAGATGGATCGTTGGTACCCCCGACTAACCTATTTTCTAAGGAAAAGTAAAAATTTAATCTAATTCTTCAAGTCTTGATCTTCAAACTTGAATCATCCGGATCTTGAAAACTTCGATCTCGACACGAACCACGAACGACGAGGAGAGGAGGCCGTAATATACCAATATATTTAAAATATAGGGAATATTAGGTTTTAGTCCAATTTCCCCCCTGTATATAAATTTTAATCCACATTCATTTTTTTGTTGCAATAAGAACAAAACATTTTCTGATGGACTGTTTTGCCCTTAATTTATATCGCCAATAGCGCCAAATCTTTGTCTGCTTTATTCCTTGTAATACATTATCCAAACCATTAATTGGTTCTCTCGTTTGATACGTGCTTTTATTTTCTCTATTTCTTCCGTATTTCTCTGATTCTCCATATTAATTGTTCTGTGCTTTGATTTCTTCTTCGTTCGGTCAATTTAATTGCAGAGGTCTGTTGATTTTGTGGTTGCAATTTCATATCTGTTTCCAGTTGAAGGTTTCTGTTTTTGTTTCAATCGCTTCAAGCTAGTAGTTCTTCTCTTATTTTGAAGATTTTCGAAGGTAATTCTCTTCCTTTTATGCGTTGATTTTTGTTTTTGTTTGCAATCTGGTTTTCTTATCTAATAATCTTCTTTTACGCATTTTTTTAGTTTTGTTATTGGAATCGAATGACATTGTGTTTTTATGTTGTTTCTTTACTTTGATTATCTATTCACATCTATTTTGTGATTGTTGACCCTGCTCTATTTCTGTCTATATGTTGAATTGTTGTTATTCAGATCCTTGTTGATTTTGTTTGAGTTTTGTATTTGAATTACATCTGTTATTGTGATCTGTTTCAATTTGCATTCTGATGTCATTGTATAATGCTCAACTATTATTATTACATGTGTATGCTGATTCCAATTTGTAGTCTTTTTGATTGTCTTTGTCTTATTAAGAATGTTGTTGTGTTGTTTGTATACAATGCACTGTGGTGTTACTGTGTTACTGTGTTAGTAACACAGTAACACAGTAACATTGTTATTATTAGTGAGAATGCGTTGTTTCTTTAGTTTTAGTTGTTGTAATTTTTTCTTTTGTTTATTTGCAGATTGTTTTGAGGATGGTGCTTTTGTTTTGCACCTATGCGTTCGATACTTATGTTTTGTCTGTTTGTGAGACTGATTCCTTCAAGTTTATTGTTGATAAGATTTGTCGACGATGGCATAGTTTGAATTCATCGTCTCTTAGGTTGTTCTATAAGTTACCTGGTTGTTCTAGATGTTTTTTGTCTGTGATGAAGATTTAGTTACGTTGTTTGTTGTGTCTCAATCCTTGAATGGGAATGGTATTCATGTGGATGTGCTAGATGAAAGTAATGCTCCTTCCTCAAGTTCCAGTACAGTCCTACCTGATGTTGATGATGCTGTTTCCTCAAGCTCCAGTACTTGTATACCTCCTCTTGATGGTGTTGATGATGAGGATTCTTTGTTTATGCTTAGGAAGACTGCTACAATTAAGCTAGGTTGGGATAAGATATCTTTTAAACAAGGAACAGTATTTTATGGTGGTGTCTCACAGTTTAGATTATCTCTGAAAAAGGTATCTATTGATACTGGATTTCAATATGTTTTAAAAAAGAATGATGGAAATAGAATAACGGCTTATTGTCTTTTCAAGGATCAATATAAGTGTTCATGGAATGTACATGGTGTTAAATTGAATGTGAATGGGTATTTTTATGTGAAGAAGTCATGCATTGTTCATGTTTGTGGTTCGGCTGGTCGGTCTTTTCATGGAACACGAATCAGCTCTGATCTTGTTGCCGAGGTTATAGAAAGTATGGTTCGTGATACTCCTAATTTGCGTGCTTGTGTCGTTAAGCATGATCTATTCTCACTATTTAAGTTTAAGGTAACTTATTTTAGAGCAAGAATTGGTTTGTCGAAAGCGAAATCAGCTTTGTATGGTGATGTGCGTGAATCCTTCCGGAGACTGCCTTCATATGTTCAATGCCTCTTGGATTCAAATCCTGGCTCTGTTTTTGTTTATGAAGTTGATCCTGGATCATGTCGGTTTAGGCGATTGTTTGTTGCTTTTGATTGTTGCATACGTGGTTTCAACTCTTGTCGTCCTCTTCTTTTTTTGGATGGAGCACATTTGAAAGGGCAATTTAGGGGTCATTTATTGGCTGCTACTGGGAAGGATGGTAACCAAGGTATGTGTTGAGTTGTGTGTTGTTTTCATATTGTTGAGAAACACAAAAACACAGTAACAGTCACACACAGTAACATAGTCACACATTAACACAGTAACAGTCACACATTAGCATTATAATGAATTCTAACTGTGAGATTCTTTTTTTGTATTTTAGGTATCTACCCACTTTGTTTTGCTGTTGTTGATTCTGAGGACACTTGTAATTGGGAATGGTTTCTAATACATTTGAAGTCTATTTTGGATCCAATGCGGCCGATTACGTTTATTAGTGATAGGAATTCTGGATTGATTGATGGGGTCCATACTGTTTTCCCAAATGCTTATCATTCATATTGCTTGTATCATTTGAAGCTTAATTTACGTGTGAAATGTTCTGAATATTCGAAAAGTAAGTTTTTTCGTGAGCGAATGGTTGCCTTGCTTGATCGTTGTGCTTATGCTTCTACTGAATTGGAGTTTGATTCTAATATGCAACTAATGCTTGTTGAGGGTGGAAATGCTGTAAAAGATTTTTTTATAAATCTGAATCACGAGAATTGGGCTAATGTGCACTTCAAGGGTAATCGGTATGGTTACATAACATCTAGTACAGTTGAATCCTTTAATTCGTGGGTTTTGACAGAGCGTCATCTACCTGTTGTTAACTTGGTTGATGCTATCCGTATTAAACTTATGCAGCGATTTGCAGGTTTGTAATTCTTTTGCTGTTATTGGTTTCATGTTGTCGTGTTTATTAATCTTTCCTTATTTATATGATTTTGTTGTGCAGAAAAGAGAACTTTAGCTGCATCTTTTTCTACTGCTATTTGCCCTGCAATTGATGCCATTCTTTTGCATATGATGGATCAATCTAATGAGTGGAATGTTGTGAGTTCTACTGCTTTTATTTATGAGGTTCACTCTTCACCGAGTGCTTCGGTTAATTTGATGGATCGTACCTGCTCTTGCTCTCTTTGGGAAAGGAATGGTTATCCGTGTCGTCATAGAGTTGCTGCTGTGATGAGCACACGATTGTTTTTACATGATTATGTCGACGTGTGGTACCGGACAAGCTCCTTTCTGGATACTTATCAATATGCGCTATATCCTGTTCAAGATACTTATCTAAAAGCTCAGATATCAGGTGCAGTTGCTGTATTACCTCCTTTATCTAGGAGGCAGCCTGGAAGACCTCGGACTAAACGGTTTGCTTCACGTGGAGAGTCATGCCAACGTTCGAAACGTGCATATAGATGTAGTCGTTGTGGTTCTTCTAGTCGTCACAATAAGCGTACATGTAGTGCTGCTGTGCAGTTGGATTGATCTTTGTATTGATGATGTTTTCAGTAGGCTGTTTGTTTTTGGATTGACTGTGTTACTGTGTTGGTGCTGTTACTGTGTTGAATGATCATTATATATTTTTGATTGAGTAATTATTTTGTAATATCTTTTATTTTTGTATTCACCTATCAATATCTTTTGTAGTTTCATGATGATCATGATTTTGTACTAAGACTTGGTCATTTATTCATAATAATGTGTTCAATGAGTAGAATTGCTTTTATAAAATTTGATAATAATGTTTTGAATCAGCACAATTACAATTAGAAAACTGCCATACTCATTATTGTAACTATTTTGAATAATATAAGAATGTAGAGATAAGAAAATATGCAGAGACAGATTTGGACAACAATAATATCATATTATAAAGAGGATCATATTAATATTCAATCTGAGTAACATTCCATCATAGTATCATTCAGAGTTACATTTCAAAATCTACACAATTAGAAGTAAATCAATAGTTGAGTGTATTATAACAAGAATGCTAGATGACTAGAAGCATTTCATTCATTGTAATGCTATTTATAATCATTCCTTTCATTTGTTGCACTTGTTCATCTGTTATTTTTCTTTCAATTTCATTTCCCGTTGCGATCCTGTTAATGTAGTATGTCACATAAACAGCACAGTCATACCTGCATCAGTTTTATTTCAAATTATTAGTACTTATACTAGTAATTAAATACAATGTGTTGAATATTTTCTTATGATTCAATGGCTTGTACTGGCAGGTTGGGAACTTTCTTTACTGGTGAAGGCTTTCTTCTTTTGTTCTTTGGTTTTGTTGCTTCATCTGGCCACATTCTGTTCCAAATAATTTCTTGCTGTGATTCAATGTGTAAATCAGATTGATCAGTTTGCAGTATATACCATTAAAACAGTAAAACATGAAGACATCAACACATCAACACATCAACACAGTCACACAGTAACACAGTAACACAGTCACACAGTCACACAGTAACACAGTAACACATTCACACAGTCACATAGTCACACTTTCTTTCTCAATAGATATAACTGCTTACCAGATTCTCACAATCCTTCAAGTAAGGGTCCTTTCCTCTTGGAGATTTCAGTGAATGGTACATATTCCAGGTACCTTGTTCTTTGTTGTGAGTCAGCAGCACCCAATGGTTTCCAAATTTGCTTTTTCCACTGGCCCAAATTGGCATTAACACTGTTTTTCCTTTTTGTATGTGTCTGACAATTTCATTGATGGGTTCCATATCGTCATAATCTGGTGTTCTGTAGAACGTCAAGAAATCCGCCTGCAAATGCTAATCTTCTTAGTAATAGTTTGTAATAGAAGCATGTATAAAAGTCGCATTTAGAATTTTATCTATCTTACCAATGGTGCTGCTTGAATAATTTGGTACTGATTTTTTACTACTTCTGCCTTTTTCATGATTTCACACATTCCATCTATTATCTGTGTTTGAATTTATTGTGTT
Organism: Gentiana dahurica var. dahurica; assembly: GCA_024500145.1. Lineage (NCBI taxonomy): Eukaryota > Viridiplantae > Streptophyta > Magnoliopsida > Gentianales > Gentianaceae > Gentiana > Gentiana dahurica. The sequence goes on along the minus strand of CM044896.1, from coordinate 58,862,206 downwards.
AGTAACTAAATTGGAGTGCAAATTAAAGTTGATATTGCAATGAATTACGAACTTCTTACCGATTCATCAATGAATAATTCATTCATTACAGCCATGAGTGAGTTTACAGTCACGAAAGGGTAGTCTCCAATTGATTTTGCCCACACTTCTTTGCTGTGTATAATTATAGGCCTCACATTAGTCATTGTTATGTAAACAATATTACAGTAATTATTTATGTAGAGATACTTACTTTTTGCCACCCTCCTGATTATGATTCCAGATTCGTTGATATGCGTCCTCCATGACATGTTTCCCACATTTGTATTCATTCTTTGATTCTTCCATGATTACTTTCCCATTGATGCATTTATTATCTTCTGCAGGATTGTATACTTCTTCAGATTCTTCAGTTTGTTTTTTCTTCCCTTTCCCTATGTTGTATTCAAATGCTTCATCCTGGATTGCCTTCTTTTTTCTTGGATTTGCATGCAATCTTCTTATCAATGATGACTGACCGGTGGTTTGATTACATTCTTGAGTCACTTTTTGAACTTCAAGCTCTGTATTCTCTTCAGCCAATTTCTCTGCCTGAGCTTTCAGCTTTTCGATTAGTTTTTCTTGTGCATCCAAGCGTTTTTTTCTCAGTTCTGCATTTTCTTTAAATGTTCCTGCTTTTGTTTTTTCTTCTTCGGCTATTCGATTTAACTCAGTTATGTCAGCCTCTTTGTTAGACAGCTCTGTTTGGAGTTGTAAAACTGTCTTTTTCAGTTCTGATGTTTCGTTTGAATGCATCTCCTTGTTTTCTTGTATCTTCAACTTGAGCTGTTGTATATTTTCTGTCTGCTCCTCAAGTCTTCCTTTCATGTTGCTGATTTCAGAATCTTTTTGAAAATTTTCATTTTCGAGCTTAGCAACTTTCTCTGACAGAAATTGAATCTTCATTCTATCTTGCTCTTGCTGCTGCATCCTTTGTTGTTCATCTTGCTCTTTGTTTGGGTTAATGTCGTCCTGAAGTCTTGTAATGTATTCATCCTTCTTTGCTATGACATCCTCAAGGTGTTCATTGTGTAGTTTTTCTAATCCATAAAGTTTCTTGAAATTTTGCACTTCTGCTATCAATTCAGCTTGCCTAGCAGCTTGTTCTTCCAATGCTGTTCTCATGTTATCATTCTCAACTACAATTGATTCTGTCTTCCCAATTAGGCTGACTTCATTCGTTTGATAAGCCCCCACACGTGCTTCAAGGTCTGATATTTGTTTTTGGTTGTCGTGCACCATCTGTTGAAGATTTTTTATTTGTGCTTCTTTTTCCTTCAACATCTGTTGCAGGATTGATATCTGTTGTTCATTAGCCTGCACAAATAGGCCTCTGTTACTGTGTTACTGTGTTGAGGACAATAGAGTATGTTTGACTATTTTGAGTATGTATTCATACCTGATTGGTTGTTGTTTTTTCAACCTCATTTGATGGCTGTGTGATATCTATTGAGAAAGAAGGTATATCAGTCTCTTTGCCACCTTCAATGTCTTGTATACCTTCACTATCATCATCCATTTGATCCTGATCCATTGGATCAACTTCTGGAAAATATTCATCCTCTTGTTCTATATTATCTTCTTCATCTGCTTTGTCTTCTTTCCCTGCCTGCTCTTGTTCCTGCTGTTTTACTTGTCCTTTCCCTGCTTGCATTTCTTGCTCTCCTTCCCTCCCTTGCTTATCTTCCTCTCCTTCTTCCTCTCCTTCTTCCTCTTGCTTATCTTCCTCCTCATCCTGTTCTTCCTCCTCATCTTCCTCTTCATCTTGTTCTTCCTCCTCCTCATCATCTTCTTCCTCCTCATCATCTTCTTCCTCCTTCTCATCTTCTTCCTCTTCTGTATCTTCTTCATCATGCAGGCCTTTAATCAAGTATTTTTCAGCAATGGTAGGAGTCAATGCTTCTTTGTTGAACTACATTGCATCAAATAGAGGTTATATTTGTTTAGTAATGTACATTGCTATAGTGTTACTGTGTTACTGTCTTAAAGTGTTACTGTGTTACTGTCTTAAAGTGTTACTGTGTTACTGTGTTACTGTCTTACTGTGTTACTGTCTTAAAGTGTTACTGTGTTACTGTCTTAAAGTGTTACTGTGTTACTGTCTTAAAGTATTTTTCAGCAATGGTAGGAGTCAATGCTTCTCTGTTGAACTACATTGCATCAAATAGAGGTTATATTAGTTTAGTAATGTACATTGCTATAGTGTTACTGTGTTACTGTCTTAAAGTGTTACTGTGTTACTGTCTTAAAGTGTTACTGTGTTACTGTGTGAAATGCATGAATTCTTACCAACTGCTTATTCTTTTTCTTAAGAATGCTTTTTCCTCCCTTTTTGTTTGGCACAACCAGTTTTTCAAGTTCTTTGTTGTCCCATTTTGTAATTCGGGGGATCCCCTTCAATGTAAGTCCTAGCTTCCCCTCCAGTTTTGGATCTTGAGCTTTACCACTTGTATTTCTTGGTCTAATTGCATTTGAGTGCTCACAAAACCAGTACTACATTCATTACAGTTTTGTTAGTTCTTTTATATGATTATAGCATAATATGAGATCATGAATTTAAAAGTAACATACCGGTAATATCAGAGTGCATCCATTGACTTTTGTTGGATGCTCCCAATCTTTATTTAAGCCTTCAATGAGTTGGTCTAATATATGTCGTGACCAGTTGTAAGTTTTCAATCTATCAATGTCATCAACATAGTATAAGAATCCCCATGGTATATATGCTCCTGTATTTGGCAGGAAGACTGTATGTAGTAGTATTAGAGAAATTAGCTTCACACAGTCATCAATTGATTGTTTGTCCTCTTTTATAACCAGCTCCTTGACTTTAACTTTCACAAGGCTTGCAGTTAGTCTTTTTGCTTTCTTAAAGTACCTTTCTTCTAGTTTTGTTTCTCCCCTTCTATGTTTTTTCATATTTCCAACTTCTTCTTCACCATCCTCTATGCCAAAAATCAGTTTCACATCCATTGTTTTTGGAATGCAAAATTGACCACCAATGTTGAACCTTTTTTTTGTTTTGTTGTAGCTATTGATAAATTCATCCATCATTTCATTCTTTCTCTTCTTGTAAATGATCTCTTCTTGTTTCAATGCCATTAGCATGTGCTTGAATGGATTTCCATTGAATGCATCTTCATGTTTTTTAGGTCATTTTTGATTTCCTTGAACATTTGTTTTATAGCATTCAAGTTTGACCTATATTGTAATATGTACCTGCAATTAAAAAGCCAAATTTGCAACTACATATTAACTCATTAACACACTAACACAACAACATATCAACACAGCAACAGATCAACACAGCAACATATCAACCCAAAAACAGATCAACACAGCAACATAGCAACATACCAACACAGCAACACACCAACACATCAACACAGCAACACATCAACACATCCACACATCAACACAGTAACACAGTCACACATTAACACAGTAACTCATTAACACAATATTGCTAACATTATCAGTAAGATTATCATCAGAAATAGTTATTACTGTATGAAATTATTTACAATCCAGATGGATTCACATTTTTCAGAAATTACTATGATTTCTGTAATGTTTTCCATTTTTCAGAAGTTCAATACCATTTAGTGATTTTGGAGAAACAACTTCATATCACTTGTAGAATACAGTTTACAACTGACAAAATCGGCTATATTTCAGTTGTTAGATCTTACCCTAGCTTCTTTTGCTCCTCTTCTTCACTGCTCGGTCCTCTTCCTTTTAGACATTTTGCTAAAATCTCTGCAAATGTATGAAATCGATGCTTTGGTTAGAATCTTCGAATTCCTGATTGATTTCGGTAAATCTCGCTGTTATTTATTCGATTTTGGAATCGTGGGCGAAGAAAGTGTGTAGAATCATGGATTTTCTGAAAGTGTCGTGGGTGTAGAATCGTGGATTTGTGAATTGAACCGCCTTTCTGTTTTAATGAAGGGTAATTTTGTCTAACTGAATTTTTTTTGTCCTTTTTGCAACTAAAAAAAGAAATATTTATTCATTTTGTAAATATTTTTGTCCTTTTTGCTCAATCCCTCTAAAATATATCTATATTAATAATTGTTTTTAAAAAAAACTTTTTTTTTTAATTAACAGCCCTCGGCCTTAGTTTCAATTTTTTTGTTCTTTTTTTGTATACGGCAGAAATTTTTTATTTATTTATTTATATTGTTGACCTAATGTTCAAATAAAGCTGTCGCATCACTTTTAATAGAAAATAGCCGCATGAAACAATCAAGTATTTAACATTGCCCCATTAAAAAAACGGAAACAGCCGAGGAGAAAAAAAAATTCTAAACAATTCGGCCTCCTCTCGTTTTTACCTTTGGTTTCACCATCTTGATGATCTTTAACACCATGATCTTCGTCGTCTCGAACCCGGATCAAATTAAAAAACCAAAAGGTACTACCTTTTACAATTTTTCGAATGAACATAAAATAAATTACAAATCCTATGCTCAATTGTTTCTAAACAAGAGAGCTGCAAAATAGATCTATGGGTAAACAATACCAACCCCAATCCATCTCTTCAACCACAACAATCACAAAGCATCATCATCAAATTTTTCGAAAAATAATAAACGAAAATAAAGCGATCTACACATGCTTATTCCACTCCTTAGATCTAAAATTCACATACTTTGATTGATAGATCAAAGGCTCTGATACCACTTGTTAGATGTAATATCACCGGATGGATCAAGATCCACCCGATTACGCAGCGGAATAGTATAGATCTAGATCTAACAACCAAAATACATAAATACAATAGATCTAAACCTACGAGGGGGTTTAGATTGCTTACCGGTTTATTGTGAATAAACACCAAGAACAATCCGAGATCCAAGATCCAAGAATTGAGAAGCCACAGTCTTCCGACGTGTATCTCCAAACAACACCAAGTGGATGGTGTTTCAAGCCGCTTGACCTTCTCGATATGCTACCGGAATAATCCCGAGGATTATCCAAACTCGAAACCCGAAGTACAATGGCCGAAATCTCCAAGCCATGCACTTGCACTTTTTGGTCAAAATTATGTGTATGTAAAAGGCTTGAAAGAACTCTCTTTATATAGGAGGGTAATCATTGTCCTCCAATGATTTAATAATTAAGAGATAATTATTAGATTAATCCTTATTCCAAATAAAAGATAAATAAAATCATTATCCCAAATAAATTAGGATAAATAATATTATTATCTAATATTCCATGAATTATCACTGAACAAATAAATGATTAAATCATACATTAAATAATTATCCATGAAAACTAATTTCTTTCTAACTATTTAATCCAAAAATGCGCCCCACCCTATTAAAATAGGTCCACACGCATTTTACACACATTTGGGCCGAGTCCACGAAAAATATCTTTTTCGTGTATTTAATTATCTAGTCCAACTAAACAATTAATCCACATATCTATTAAACAGTCCAATCCAACTATTTAATATTAATCCATATATGATCATCTTGTGTTTCGATAAGACTTCTCGATCACGGAATTATATCGAGAACTCAAATCAAATCGGTCCAGCCCTATATGATTATCATCATATATAAATGCCCCATTAGGTACCCTATTACTGACAGTCCGGATAAGATTGTCACACCTAAAGTGTTCTGGGCGCATTAATAGCAAATTAATCATGAGACCCGTACTCAGATTAATAAACGTTACGGACTAAGTCAATTTTAAGTACATCTCACTAATTCAATCCTCTTGTGTATATAGCCATACACTGAGTTATTATAAGTATACATGCATATAATAAGATGAATTATTAATTCTATCCTAAAACAATTATATAATTGTATTTCGGGCACTACACCTAACACACTTCACTCACATTCTAATTTCTTAGCCTCATGTATCAAAATCTTAATTCCTCCTTGTCATGATCATTCTGTTCCTCAAACACATACCCATTTAAAGATGGTGGGGTTCATTTGGCTACAAGGTGATGACGTGTTTATTCGTGGTGAAAGACAATGTGTTGGTTTCAGCAATTGTGGTTTTGCCAAGGGAATATGGTGGTTGGACGAATCTTTGTAATGCAGTGGATCGTGTATAGCATCAATGGTTGTGTAACGGAGAACATCGCTGGCTGCGTATGAGAGGTATTAGCCGCTCAAGACTGTTGAAGAAAATATATTGATGAGTGGCGGATTCACCGGAATCGAGTTTTGACTCTGATGAAATGACGAAAACATCATCTGTGAAAAGGTTTCAAATAAAATGACTTGACGGTGGACACTACTACTCCTATGTAGACCTAGCCGGTTCCGGTGCTGGGGCCGGTTCCGACCCGTCGGGTCTCGGTTCCAAACTGGCGGGTCCGCAGGAGGCCGGTTCCCGGAACCGGCGGGTACACTGTTCCACCCCAGTTCATGGTTCTACCGGTCCCGGACCGGCCCGAAACCAGCGGTTCTACGAACCGGACGAGAAACCGACGGTCAAACCGGCCGGAACCGGCGGTTTTTATTTTTTTTTTTATTTTGCTTTTCTCCAAGACTCCAACGTCTATTTTTTCAAATTTTATGAACAAAATATTTTTTTTTTATTTTTCCATTTTAAATTATCACACACTTATCACACTATAAATACACACCCATTTCATCACTTTTCCCTCACAATTCTATTCTAGCTCTCCTATTATCATAATATTATCTACCATTATAATATATTTCGGATAGTGATTTGAAGTTGTTCTGAATAAATTCGTTTATTTTATCACATTCGAAATATATTATTTTGCAATGTCTATCATTATGTCAACTTTTTGATTTTTTTCGTGTAGAAAATTTTACTGCTGAAACTACCGGGGAAGTGAATCCTTTAAAATTTAAGGCTGTTTGTAACGTTTTGCGAAAAAGTGTATCATTATCAGCGTGGAAGCGGTCATTGTGTTTATGTACGACACTTACGAACAAGGCATTCCGAGGAATATGAAAATTATATGCATGATGCGCGGAGACGTCGAGACGGGTAGCCAGGTAGGATGTGACATGTAACAACGTCTACATGCACGTTATGAAAAATCGATATAATATCAGTGGCGGAACCAGAAAAAAAATTCGTCGTGGTCTTGTTATATAAACTGCAAAGCTAAAGAAAATCCGGAAAAAAAATAAAAAATGATGGTAGTGGATTTGAACTTACAGCCTAGAATTATGGAGACCGAAAAGGGTTTGTTCTTAAACCACTAGGATATAAGGTCTATTGTTCAAGAAAAAGACACATAACATACTAATATTAACACTACTACTAATACAATAATAAAATTTTGGGGGGGGCTTGAGACCATTTTGGGGCTTGAGACCACCTAATATCAATGTTGAATGTTGTTTGTTGTAGTGTTTTGTTAATTTAGTTTTATGAGTGTCACCGTTATCTAGAATAATCGGTATCGATCCTTTATTGTATTGTAATAAATTAATGTAATCGAAAATGGTCGTTATAAGAGTGATAGTAATGGCTTTTGTTAAATATGTCATCTAAATGGGGTATGGGGCCCATGAAATTAATGGAAAGTGTAAAAATGAGTGGAAGAAATGGATGGTGGGTGTTTTTCATAAGTAATGGCCTTTTGGGAACAAATGGAGAATTTGGTTTTATTAGTAAAATATTAAATAGTTAGTTGAAAGTAGTTGTTTGATAATATAAAGTTTTATCATTTCTTTCAAATTAAGTTAAAATAAAATATTATCTTTATGTATTTTTTGAAATAAAATGTTTTTTTAGAAAGAAATGAAATGTGTTTGACAACTCGAAGTATATTTTCAACTTTTCCAAATATTTAATAAATACCAAATGTGAATAATTAACTTCAAATCCCTTTTTTTCGATTTTCCTCTCCTATCTTTTCCTATTGGTATGTCGAAGATGACTCTAAATTCATCAAGCTAGCGGTAATTGACTGGCTTGCTAATGCAACCGATTCGGAATGTTTTTTTAACCGTCTCTGTTGTTGGTTTTTTGGCTTCTTTAATATGCTCGTGCCAGGGGGCATTCTATTTCGATTGAAGCAGGGCCATCTATGTTCAGTGTGCGCCTACCGCTCGGGCTCGGGCTCTGAACAAATGCTGGAAATTGATGGAGTGTACGGAGTGTGGGTTTCCATGGTATCATTGGGTATAGACTCACCCGTTTGTGGCGAAGATGATGGGTGTTTTCTCTTAGCCCGTTTCCGTGCAGTTCTTTGACTCTCGTCTGCTGAATTTGTGTTAATGTAGTCATGCCATTTGGGGTTCACTCTTAAAATCTCCCAGCATTCCTTCCACTTAAAGGCTCCCTTTCATTGACCTTTATGCGTTTCAAGACAGTTTTTCCTGCACAAATCACAACAGAGTATTACAAATAGAAAAACGAGTAACAAATAATCAAAGCAATGTCATAGCACATTGAGCAGTAATGTCATAGCACATTGAGCAGTAGAGTATTTTGAGAACCATATGCCTGTAGTTCTTGTTTTTTTCATAATATAACTAATCAAAAGAGTTGCCCGATCGATAAATATATCAAACGGGATAATTAAAGAACAAATAGATTTTTCACGGCAGGTAGAAAATAAAAACTACACAATGCAAGAAAGCTTCCAGTAAGATATATAACTTCATAAATATACAATTAAAACACAGAAACTAATGGCCAGCTAGCCACAATGGAATTTGACTCATATATATATGTGTGTATATATATCATCCAAGAAATGTGTGAAAAACTTTTGCACAGCTCCAATATGTATGACTTTGAACCAAGAATATATATGAGTTGTATTGCTCCTCTACCATATATGCAAATGTTTCCATTCCATTGTATATTATGAGTTCCTAACTTTTGACAACCAATACGATCGAAATCACGAAGACATGCTATGAGAAACAATTCATCAATGTATCATAGTCCATCTGCTAAAGAGAGATTAGCAAACATGTTTCATGATGAAAGAGGGATTCAGTTTACAAAATCTGAACTAGAATTCGAAGGAGCAGAAAACAAATCGATCATTGCCTTTGTTAAATAAAGCTTGAACCAAAACCAAGGCTTTCATTTGAGAAGCAAATAAAATGCCCAAGCTTGAACCCAAAAAAAAAAAAAAAAACCTTGACTTGTTGACATATTAGGAATGCTCACAAAGCTATATTTTCTACAGCTATTTCTAACTAGAAATCAAATTTGGCCTCCCCAAAGTAGCTATTTCTAGCTAGACCTCAAATTTGAGCACCCCAAAGTTTTGAATGTAAGAAAATACAAGCATCTAAAAAACAAGCATCTAAAAAACAAACCTTGACTTGTTGACATATTAGGAATGCTCACAGAGCTATATTTTCTACAGCTATTTCTAACTAGAAATCAAATTCGACCTCCCCAAAGTAGCTGTTTCTAGCTAGACCTCAAATTTGAGCACCCCAAAGTTTTGAATGTAAGAAAATACAAGCATCTAAAAAACAAGCCTCCAAAAAACAAGCATAAAATGAGCTATCTTAAAGCTCAGACCATTCTACGTCTACCTGTTCAAATTAGCCCCTTTATCAAAACTCTGCAAAATATTTAAATACAGATGAAGGACGCACAATATCAAAAAATCAGGTAGAAAATGTAGGAGCATGAAATCAATCACAGTTAATGAATTTCATACCAATTCAGGATGTCTATCGAACTGATTATGCGGCAACAAAATGGTAATTTCTTGTGTCTACAAATCTTGTGTACTTGGCTGGAAAGAACGAATTTCTCTGCAATCAACCCAATAAAAGAAAATTTGAAGAAAACAACATGATTTTTGCACAAAAAGAAGAGAAGAATTGGCGGAAATTTTTGGCGGAAAAAAGAGTAGAATTGGCGGATTTTTGGGTGTTGGGGGAGAGAGGGGGTCATCTATGTGCTCGTCTTTTTTACGAGAGGCGAATGAATGAGTTTTTTATTGAGCCATGGAAATAAAGGCAGTAATCGGAAAATCAGGTTGTGTCAGGTCTGACACTTGAAAATCAGGTCGTGCCTTTACTGACATGGAAATTCAGGTAAACGTAGGAATCCTTACGTTTAAACGTAATAAAACCTACGTTTAAACGTAAGGAATGAACATATCCATCTGACACAACCTTATAGCTGTAAACGTAAGTTCCTTACGTTTAAACGTAGGTTTTATTACGTTTGAACGTAAGGATTCCTACGTTTAAACGTAAGGAATTTAAATTAATTTGGAAGCTGCAATAAATGTCTTTTTCTCTACGTTTAAACGTAGGTTAGAACGCATTTATCTACGTTGAAACATACAGTTTCTATGTTTACAAAGCATTTGTCTACGTTTGGAAGTGGTAGATGGTAATTAATGTTGTTGTAAGGTACTTGTTAAATTATCTACGTTTGGAACGCATTCCTTCAGAGTCTTTCATGTTAATATAAATTTTGTAACCACTTCTTCATCTTTCAAGTCCATTTCTTCATCATTCAAGTGCTCAAATGGGTAAGTTTTTGCTATTTAATTTGTCTTAATTCAAGTGCTCAATGTGATTATGTTATTTATGCTAGTAATGAAATCTACTTAAACTAAATGTGTGTTTTTAGTAGGTTGTTTATGTAATGTTTATACATTTAAGTAGTCTGTTTAAGTCTTTTCTTAATTAGTGTTATTGTTTAGGGTTTAATTACTAGGGTTTAGTGTAAGTAATGATATGTATTCAACCGAAATGTGTGTTTTAAGTAGTTCTTGTTTGATGATGGGTGTAAGAAAGCTTTTAATTGCCTAAAGGATAAGCTCATGAATGCCCCTATCTTAATCGCACCTGACTGGACTAAGCCCCACTCAAGTTGTGCCAAAGAAGGGGGGAATCACAGTGGAAAAAAACGAAAAAGGAGAAGAAGTAGCTTTACGCCTAGTGACAGGCTATAGAGTCTGCATAGATTATCGTAGACTTAATGAGGTTACTGCCAATGATCACTTCCCCTTACCCTTCATCGACCAGCTTCTCGAAAGACTGAGTGGTCACAAGTACTATAGTTTCCTTGATGGCTATTCTGGCTACTTCCAGATAGCCATTGACCCTAATGACCAGGAGAAGACCACGTTTACGTGTCCATCTGGCACTTTTGCTTTTCGCAGAATGCCATTCGGCTTATGCAATGCACCCGCGACTTTTCAACGGTGCATGTTAGCCATTTTTGATGGACTTGTGGAGCAGTGCATTGAAGTCTTCATGGATGACTTCTCAGTCTATGGCGACAGCTTTGATGAAATCTTAAAGAATCTAGATATGGTGCTCCAATGTTGTGTTGAGAAAAATCTGGTGCTTAACTGGGAGAAGTGCCATTTTCTAGTCGAAGAAGGGATTGTTTTGGGACACAAGGTGTCCAGTGATGGTATTCAGGTGGATAAGGCTAAGGTAGAAGCCATTGAGTGAATGTCGTACCCGAAGACAGTGAAGGAGGTACGAGGATTTCTGGGACACGTGGGCTTCTATCGGCGTTTCATTAAAGATTTTTCGACGATAGCAAAGCCGTTATCCAACCTGCTAAAAGAGGAAGTGGAGTTCTTGTTTGATGATGGGTGTAAGAAAGCTTTTAATTGCCTAAAGGATAAGCTCATGAATGCCCCTATCTTAATCGCGCCTGACTGGACTAAGCCTTTTGAATTAATGTGCGATGCCTCTAACTACGCAGTGGGCGCAGTTCTAGGGCAGAGAATTGACAAAAAGTTCAGACCGATCTACTATGCGAGCCGAACTTTGAACCCAGCTCAGTGTAACTACACTACTACGGAGAAAGAATTCCTAGCTGTCGTTTTTGCTATGGATAAATTTAGAAGTTACCTTCTCGGGTCTCAAGTTGTGGTCTGGACAGATCACGCATCATTACGCTACCTTATGGGAAAAGCAGACGCTAAACCAAGGATACTCAGATGGATCCTGATACTACAGGAATTTGGCCTTGAAATTAAGGACAAGAAAGGTAGTGATAATGTTGTAGCTGACCACTTATCTCGCCTAGTGAACGAGGGTGGCGAAATCCCTAAGGAGATAGGCATTGACTTTCCGACTGAGCAATTAATGAAGCTAGAGACTGTGAGGCCGTGGTATGCTGATTACGTCAACTACTTAGCAAGTGGGCATTTAGAAGAGATGACGTATCAGGAAAAGAAGAAATTTTTCAGCGACTTAAAGTATCTCGTATGGGAGGATCCTTATTTGTTCAAGGTCTGTAAAGATGGGTTGCTTAGAAGGTGCGTTCCGGAGCATGAACAATTGGATATTCTGGAGCAATGTCATAGTGGTCCCGCTGGTGGGCACTACGGAGCACCTAAGACAGTCACAAAAATCCTTCAAGCTGGTTTTTACTGGCCTACTTTGTTTAAAGATGTTGAAGCCTTTTGCAAAGGCTGTGATAGATGCCAAAGAGTAGGGAGACTCAGTAATAGGATGGAGATGCCTTTGAGGCCTATCTTGGAATGTGAAGTTTTTGACGTCTGGGGCATTGATTTTATGGGACCGTTCCCATCATCATGCTCTAACAAATATATTCTAGTCTGTGTGGACTATGTTTCCAAGTGGGTAGAGGCTATAGCCACCCAAACCAATGATCAAAAAGTTGTAAAGAAATTCTTGCAAAAGAATATCTTTACTAGATTTGGCTGTCCTAGAGCACTTATCAGTGATGAAGGTTCGCATTTTTGTAATGCACCACTGGATAAAATTCTTGAGAGATATGGTGTCAAGCATAAAATTGGTACACCATACCACCCCAAACCAGTGGCCAAGTCGAGGTGAGCAATAGAAGTCTAAAGCGGATTTTGGAGAAAACGGTAAATTCAAATAGATCCAACTGGAGTCTGAAGTTGGACGACGCACTTTGGGCTTATCGCACTGCGTTCAAGACCCCTATGGGTACGTCACCATTTCAAATGGTTTATGGCAAGGCTTGCCATCTACCAGTCGAGCTGGAGCACAAAGCTTACTGGGCTATTAAATTCTTAAACTTCGATAGCCAACTCTGTGGGGAGAAAAGATTACTGCAACTACATGAGCTCGATGAATTCAGACTCAGGGCCTACGAGAACGCCAAGTTGAGCAAGGAGAGAACGAAGGCGCTCCACGATGCAAAGATAAAAGATAGAGATTTCAAGGTAGGGAGATGGCTTTGCTTTACAACACCAGATTACATCTGTTTGCTGGCAAGCTTAAGTCCAGATGGTCCGGACCCTTTGAAATTGTCGAAGTTCATCCGGGTGGAGCAATTTCCTTGAAGGGGTACAGCGGTCAACCTTTTAAAGTGAACGGTCATAGATTGAAAAAGTATTTTGGACAGCCTTATGAAGCACCTGAAGTCCTGTACTTTCAAAAGTTGGTTGACATGACTGATGTGCTGATTTGTGAGGAGATCCCATCCGACTTCTTTACTTCGGATGATGACATTATTGCCCTTAGCCTTAAAGATGCTTCTACCACGACTCCTGCACCTATCAGTATGCCAGTGCCGCAGTTACGCAACCACACGAAGAAGAAAGTCAGTGCTGTCTGGATGGCTAAGTTCCAGGACTTAGTCGCGCACTTGACTTGTTGTTCCTGTGACCACACCAATGCTCTCCACTCTGACTTTGATGAAGGAGCGGCCCTGATCAAACCAAAGTGGCCCGATCCGGGTTGACTTTGCTGACTCTGTCAAGCTAATGACATAAAAGAAGCGCTACTAGGAGGCAACCTAGTCTTTTAAGTTACCTTTTAGTTAAGTTTTTAGGGCATTAGGAATAAAACAATGGTGATTTGTGTGTTGGTTATTCCTGTCCTATTTGTGAATGCTTTATTTGCCCATTTCTGTGTGCATTCATGTTTACTCATATACCCCTTGTACCCCGAGATTATATGCTATGTCGAGTGTTGCAGATACTTTTGAGCGGTTTTTGCCAGCGATTCCTTCAGTGTTGTCTGTTCTTGATACGAGTTGCAGCGGTACATTAATGTTCCAGCCGACAACCACTTTGCAACCAGCTAAGTATTCTTTTCTTTCATTTGCACATTCTGAGGACATAATGTGATTTAAGTGTGGGGGTATGTTTCTGACAATGAGTAAATGTGATTTTCTCAAAAAATTTAAAATTTTTCAAAGTAAACTTGGATAATTGTAAATCTTGAGCATGTAATTGAAACAAATGGCTTGCTAGTTGTAGTTTCCTGACAATGATTTTATGTGACTTTGAGAGATAACTATAGCATGTTTTTACTAATACGAGATAGTATTCATTTCATACTCACGCAAGCCTTTGAAATTGAAGCGACGTTTTTAAACTTGATCCATTCACTATCCTAGTGGTTTATCCTAGAGAGACTTGTGCTTAATAGTAACAGTAAACATAACACCTGAATTCTGAACGTGTACTGTGAATATCTGAAGGTTTGAATGTGATAGGAAGGATATAATTTAAGGTTTGAATACCACTCTAAGATGAATAATATGAATAAAATATGTATATGTCGGATGTAGCTGCCGATGATTTGAGTGCGATAGGGCATTATCACGAAATGTCCTATACCACTATGAGGCTCAATAGCTCCCGACTGCCTTATGATAGTAGTCCAGCTAGGGTGTTATCACGAAACATCCTATTGCTGGGAATGAGGGCATATGCTATACATGTGGTATTAAGTGAACTTTAAAAGAAAATTAGCAAATGGCAATGTGGAAAGTTAGTAAAGTTGGTAGGAACCTTAGTTATCTTCGGAATATCCCCAGTATAAACTGAATGATATGCATTAGGGATTATCCTAATAAGTACACGGGAAGACTTTGTGTGAAGCAGTTACTGCCTATACCTAGGAAAGTCATTAGGATTGTTTGAAAGGATTTTTGTGCGAAAGAATGGTGGAGATTGAAAAGGGCTTTTCACACACACTGAATCTATCTCTATGTTGGTATCACTTGCTATAGTTGTTGTATCTTTTGTTACGTGAGTTAGGGATCTATTTGGATTGCATATACAGTGAGCCAGTTTTGATTGTTTTGTTCGGGACGAACAAAAAGCTAAGTGTGGGGGAGTTGTTCTCGGTGAATTTTATGATTTATATTGCAATATTTCATAGCAATGATCCCCGTGTTTTAGTAATTTTTATAGAAAATTACGTATTAAATGAATAGATTGAAGAAATGGTTTTAAAGTTATAAAAAGTGTAAAACGTGCCAATTACATGCTTAAAATGATGATTTTATGTTGGTTTGGGTTGTGTTACACTTTGGTATGATTTCAATGACTTGTAGGTGTTAAATGCGACTGGAAAAAGATGATTTGAAGTGTTTAATCATGCTTTGAAGAGTGGGAGCTCTGGACGAACGTTTGCATCCCTAGACTGGTGTCCAGGATGGACGGGCGTCCACTATGCCAGACGAGCGTCCAGGAGGAAGTTTTTGATTCAGAGTTTGATGATTTTTAGCGAATGAGCGTCGATTTTGTATAGGACGTGCATCCAACCCCAGCTCGGCCCGACTCAAATATGTTCTGCACTCTGGACGGGCGTCCGAGTCATCAAACGGGTGTCCACCACCGATTCTAACCCTAGCCGCCTCAGAGTTCTATAAATATAGCGCCTATTTCAACCCTAATACACACAAGAGAGCAGCCGCATATTTCACCCAAACAGCAGCCGAACCAAAACCCTTAAAAAATTATGAGTTTCTTTCCTTCAATCGTATCTTGGATCATCACAAGGATGCAAGGCTAAGCATATAGCGGTAGAGCAACTGGAGGATACCACATCAACGTCACCACAACCACGAATTGTTAGGTTATCTTTATTTATGATTTCGAATATTGTATTTTATTTATCGATTGGTATTTGGATTGATTGCTAAGTGTTTTGTTAGATAGGAATATCAATGAAACCGCATGTTGATTTGAATTTGTATGGAAATATAATTCAACAATAGAACCTTTTCGATCGATACAATTAATAATACCTTGAGGAATCATTTGTTGTTAATTGGGTTATATAATTTGGGAACAAATTGATGATCTTGTGATGAATGTTAGATTGTTTTGCTTGGAAAAGAAAACAAAATCCTAGGAATTGAGTTAAAGGAATTTAATCGATTTTGAGATTGATCATACCAATAAAATCGTATTCTGATCATAAAATGGTTGTGTGATTGTTGTGTGGTTGATTCTAGCTGTTCTACTGTTCTTTTAACTATTTGATAAACCAATTCGTTCGTGTTAATTATACGATTAGTTATTTTCAGAACTTCAGTTATTGTTTTCTGCGTATTTTTGTTCCAGCACATTACCGGACGCCCGTCCACCCATAGTGGACGCTCGTCCAGTATTGAGTTCTTTTGTTTTCTGCTATTTTAGCCATTTGTCTTAGTTTCTGTTTTATAACTAACTTCAGCCTTAGTTTTAGGTAATATTTTGTGACATAATCGATACAATAACTGCATTTTAATCCGATAATTATACGATTCCCTTAGGACGACTCGGTAACACCCTATACTACGAACCTTATACTTGGGGTGTTCCGATAAAATAAATTTAAAACTAGTTTTATCGAACAATGACGCCTAAATAAATAATCTTCAATATTTAGTAATCACCACATTAAACACAACGTGATTTTCTATAGGTTGATCAATGACTTTAAAGCTGCATTCATCTCCCGCATTTTATTAGGTCATTGTCCGTAATGAAATCATACAACCCGCTTAAACGAACGTTTTGATTTACCATATAGACAATTCTAGCAGGCCATGATTCCCCTGTGGCGATTCGCAGTTCCACTTTCTTGTTTCGCAACATGTCGTTTGGTCTATCAATATTTCCAATAACAATGGTCTCTGAAAAACAGAGCCATTTTCAGTACCATTTTGGGTAGGAACAGCACCCTTATGCACGATCAAACCATCAATCTCACCATCAAGCCTCAATCAATCTCAACATATACAAGAAAAAATGCATAGTAACACCATACTCATACACTATCAACTTCAATGTCCCAAATATAAACATACCTAGCCACAAATTGCATGTTTTTATCAAATTACAATCAAGACTAACCTAAACCCTATAAACTGGAAAAATCTGCATACAAAAATACAAAAGAGGACTTAAGAACAGTTTTCTACGTCCAGACGTAGAAAACCTACGTTCAGATGTAGAAAAACCAGTTTAATCGTCTTCTTCAAAATTTCTCCCTTACTTCAACCCACATAAAGAAAAATCAGGCTAATCCCCTCTATTAGTCAACAATATCAGACTAATCACCACAAGGCCAACAAATATCAGGCTAATCACCACTACAAAACACTAAAAATTGGAAAATATATACAACATAATTTAGGAAAATAATATAACAATAAAACGTTCTAAATGCATCATAAGGGGAAACACTTACACTTTCCATATTGCTTTGATCCATTATGCTTGAGAGCAGAGGTGCCAAATTTGAATATTTGGTGCAAAATCGCCGTCCAGACGTAAAGAAACTGATGAGAAACGTAGGGATTAGAACTAGTGGAAGGGGATAGAAGAGAGAGATCGAGAGAGAGTTATTCAAAACCCATTAGGACATTACCGTTAAACGTAGGGTTCCTTATGTTTAAACGTAAGAAACCCTACGTTTAAACGTGAGAACTTGAATAATTGCAACTTTCCTAATTTATGGAAATAGCCTACGTTTAAACGTAGTGTTCCTTACGTTTAAACGTAAGGAACACTACGTTTAAACGTAAGCTATTTCCATAAATTAGAAAGTTGCAATTATTCAAGTTCTCTACGTTTAAACGTAGGGTTTCTTATGTTTAAACGTAAGGAACCCTACGTTTACCTGATTTTCCATGTCAGAAAAGGTACGACCTGATTTGCAAGTCAAAGGTCTGACACAACCTGAATTTCCAATTTTTGAAATAAAGGCCATTACCGGTGTTTTTTATTTAAGCCCATCTATTTTTTTGGATAGGGTATAAATTGGGTGGGAAAAAAGAGCTACTACAGTTACTCTAATTAATGTTAGAAGTTAATCCATGTTCTTTTTCTTTATTTTTTTGTTTTGTCACGTTATCTTTGTTTATATATATATATATATATATATATATATATATATATATATATATATATATATATATATATATATATATATATATATATATATATATTCTTAGCAGTTATTTTATTTAAGAAATGGGTGTTTTGTTAGTTAATATATAAAATATACCATAAGCTTTGTTTTTATTTTTATTTTTTATCTTTTCAAAAAATATATTGTTTTATTATTATCAAATTACATAGTAATAATAGCATGTATATGATACCATGTCTCGTGATCTATGTTCCAAGCCGTGTGTTTTTTTAAAATATAGTTATGAAATTAAATGTTATATATAGTTTAATAACTAATTATAATTTATTATTAATTTTAAACGTAAGTTATACAAATTTTCTAAAAAAAATATTGATTTTTTTTGGAACCGTGATCTGAACCGTCTGGACCCAGGAACCGCGGAGACCTGGAACCGGCCCGGAGAACCGCCAAACCCGCCGGTTCCCGAGACCCGGCGGAACCGGCTAGAAATTGAAAATGACGGTTCTGGTTAAATTTTGAACCCGGAACGGGTGGGTCCAACCAGAAAAACCGGCCCGATACGGAACCGGTCACGTCTACTCCTATGGCTCGATGATAGTGATGGCAACCCAGTGCCATGCTATATGAAGGGCTGCCGTTGAGTAATTTCCGGCAACAAACAAGTGTACCATGACGATATTATATATTACTGTAATATTATTATAGACGTGGTTGTGGAAAAGTAAAAAGTCTTTGGTTGTATATATTGGTAGATAGTCTATAATATATATACACACATATATACTCTTGATCACGGCAAATTAATTGACTCCATTTAATCCCATTTTCCGTAACCGCTGAACTGAAGCCAATAAAGTGTTAAGATATACCCGTTACCTTATAACTAATAATGTGACAGTTTCTTTCTTCAATCCTTAAGAGCATCTTTTATTGCTAAAAAAATGAGTTTATTATTTAATGTATAGAAAGTTGAAAGTATATGTTTAAATCAAGTATATAATTCAAATTAACGATCCGTTAATCTATGGTATAAAAATAAATTGTAAAAGCTTCATGATCATAGTCAAAAATTTATGTAAAACAATAACAATAATAATAGTAGTAGTAATAATTATTATTTTTGACAACTATACCCTTGCCTTTTTATTTCATTAAATTCGGGCGTTACAATTTGTTTCATCCTAATCCTGCCTTGAGTGACCCTCTGCATCATTCAACTATCCATAATCCTACGCTTCAGCTTATGAATGAATATTGAGCCATGTTAAAGTGTCCTACATTGGAAAATTGTGGTTGTTTCACCCACCATATTAAGAGATGGACTTCCCTCACCTTACAACCTAGGTTTTGGGGATGAGACCCCTCCTCTTATATGGGTTTGGGCCTATGTTTTCTACATGGTATCAGAGCCACCATTTACTGTGCAAGTGTTGGGCCTATTTGTTGGCCTTGTGTTCCCGACCCACACTTGAGGGGGCGTGTTAAAGTGTCCCACATTGGGAACTTGTGGTTGTTTCACTCACCATATTAAGAGATTGACTTCCCTCACCTCACAACCTAGGTTTTAGGGATGAGGCACCTCCTCTTATTTGGGCCTATGTTTTCTACATGCCACTAAAGATAATCTGTTGATGGGTTGGTTGATTGGTTCTATGACATAACAAGCATTGAGTGAAGTAATGGGTTGTGCCACTGCTCATGAAATCTGGACTACTCTTGAGACATTGTACAACAACAGATCTGAATCAAGGATGTTGGAATACAAAGATGCACTGTCTAGAGCCTCCAAAGGAACAAAATCCATGTCCGATTACCTGGCACAAATCAAATCCTATTCAGACAACTTGATAGCTGCAGGATACCCTATTACCAGATCTGAACTCATTTTGGCAACCCTAGGAGGCCTAGATCAAGCCTATGAGTCTGTTGTGGTCAACATTACATCTAGATTTGGATCATTGAGATGGCAGGATGTCCAATCCCAACTCATAACTCATGAAAGACTCATAGCTAGAAATTCAGGAACTGGTCCTACTGTTAATCTAGTTCAAGGGCAATAGATTAGAGCCAATTCTGCCTATGGTAACTCTAGAGGAAGACCTTTAAATCAACAAGGAAATGGTGGAAGAGGAAGAACTAATGGAAGTGGTGGTAGAGGTAGAGACAGAAACGGAAATGGTAGAGGCTTTGGGGGTATACTGGGAACAAAATGGTATGCCATTTGTGTGGTAAAACTGGGCATATAGTCACCTCTTATTGGCATAGATTTGAAGAAGACTTTATCCCTTCAAGTAGAAATTCAGGCGGTGATAAAAAACAATTCTCGGCCTACATTGCTTCACCACAAACAGTTGGGGATGCTGCCTGGTATATAGATAGTAGAGCATCAAACCATCTTACTGCTGATATTAACAATCTCCATCTTAGTTCAGGTTATAGTGGATCTGAAAATTTAGTTGTTGGTAATGGTGAGAAACTACCTGTCCATCACATTGGCCAAACCTTCTTTCATACATAGTGTCTACACACCACTTTACCTTTGAAAAACATCCTACATATACCCCTTATCACTAAGAATTTAATTAGTTCGTCTAAATTGCTTTATGATAATCATATCACTGTTGAATTTACCCATTTTTCTTGTTATGTGAAGGACAAAACAACATGGACACTCCTCCTACAAAGAACTCTCAAGGATGGGTTATATCATATCAGACTTCGAAATAAGACCTCCATTCACTCCAAATCCAAGACCCATGTCAGTCAGTCTCTTCCTATTTCCCTAAATGCACACTTGAGTGTTGCTACCCCAAATGAAGATCCTAATGTTTGGTATAGATGTCTAAGACGTCCATCTAGACAAATTTTGAGTTAGATTTTATAGTCTTGTAATGTTGAAGTCAATGATCAATTGAACTTTTGTGATTCGTGTCAGTTTGGTAAGGGCCATGCCCTAACTTATTTAAATTCTGAATCTCATGCTAGTCATGCTCTTGACCTAATATATTTTGATGTTTGGGGCCTTGCCCCTGTTAAATCTGTTTCTGGTTTCTTATATTTTGTGCATTTTATTGATGATTGGTAAAGATTTACCTGGATATTTCCTTTAAAATCAAAATCTGTTGTTTATTCAGTTTAAAAAACTTGTTGAAAATCAATTTGGTACTAAAATCAAATGTGTTAAATCAGATTGAGGGGGGGGGGGGGATAATATAGGAATATAGGTGTCTTGAAAGTCCTCTTAAAGATCAGGGTATACACTTTAGACACCCTTGTCCTCATGCTCATCAACAAAATGGTAGAGCTGAAAGGAAACATAGGCACATAGATGAATTATATATCACTCAAATGGCTCAAGCCTCTCTCCCTCTTAAGTTTTGGTGGGACAGTTTTCTTGAAGCTATTTTTGTGATCAATGCCCTTCCTACACCTGTCCTACAACACAGGTCACCTTTTGAAGTTATCTATAACAAAAATCCTGATTGCAAGTTCTTTAAGGTTTTTGGTTGTGCTTGTTTGCCCCTATTTGAGACCTTTCTCCCCTACCAAATTAAGATATCATACTAGTAAGTGCACCTATTTGTCCTAACCATAAAGGGTATATGTGTCTAGATACCTTTGGGAGAGTGTTCATTACTAGAAATGTGACCTTTAATGAAAGTGAATTTCCCTTCAAAGCAGGATTTGTTCAAGGGCATTATAAGGAAGTTCATACTGATCATGCCCTTCTTATTTTCCTTTCCCTACCTGTTTCCAATACACACTCTCACGGTTCATCATATGATACTGGTGCATCTGAGACAGGACTTGCAGGGGAAGATGTTCAAGGTACTATACAACAAGAGGTACAACCTTCACCTATTTCTCCTATTTCCCCCACTTTCTCTTTTCCTGATTTACACACATGAAGTCTAAGTCCCACTAAAACACCAATACAAAGTCCCAGCACATCACCTCATTCACGGTAGTCATCTGCTGATGATGATTCCATGTCAAACCAACCTGTTGCTGTTGAATCAGTACAACACACACAACCATCACAACCTATCCAAGGTCATCCTATGCAAACTAGGTCTAAGAGTGGTATTTTTTAACCTAAGACCTACTCAGCACAAATCTAGTCCACAATTCTTCCTGATCAACTTTTTGAACCTACTAAAGTTTCAGAGGCATTGTCTTGTTCAGAGTGGAGACAAGCCATGATCACAGAGTATGAAGCTTTACAAAAATTGGGACATGGAAGCTGGTTCCACCTTTGAGAAATCAGAATCTTGTTGGTAGTAGATGGGTTTTTAAACTAAAACCGAAACCTTATGGGACTATGCTGAAACACAAGGCCAGATTAGTTGCTAAAGGATTTCATCAAATCTATGGAATATATTTCACTAAAACCTTCAGTCCTATTGCAAAGGCATCCTTCATAAGAGTTGTTTTAGCCCTAACAGTGAATCTGAACTGGCATATTCACCAAGTTGATATAGATAATGCCTTTCTCAATGGTCCCTGATCGCATGTAAGTCATTAACGTCGATATTACTAGCAAGAATACTAGGTACATCGTAGTATAGTAAATGCTAGTCAAGGTCGATCTGATCGCGTGTAAGTCACTAACGTCGATATTACTAGCAATAATACTAGGTACATCGTAGTATAGTAAATGCGAGTCAAGGTCGATCCCACAGAGACAATGCAACTATAAGTATAAACGACTCTAACCTAATTAAGAAGAAACATAGAAGCGGTCATTGACCAACAATAACATAAAAGAAAACGAATATGGTATTCCTCTCATCTCCTCACCGATCTACTAACTTGGATTAGTTAATCGTTACGTTTACTTCCCCACATAATTTCCTTAGATTAATCATGACCTTTCGTTTTAATTATCATTATCAGCTACAGGTGCAATTCCTACTCCTATCTACTCCGACAATGGCAGTAGACAATCTATACGCAAGCTACTCTCCTTAATTGGTCCGTAATAGCTCATACGTATAAAGAACTAGAACTGCCGATATTGAGCGCTAACTCATACAGCTAACCTGCCTAGACAGCTGTCGACATTGACCAGCACGTTCCTAGGGTCCATTCAAGACTATGTCCTAATTAACACTTCACTAACAGTCCTTCATGTTAATTTATGAATTACGAATACTAGATTGGCCAGACCTATTACTCGTTTTAATTATTCCTACCGATCAATGTAGCCGTAGTGAATCCCAATTTAGGTTTTCTAAAACAAGCCCCGGTAAACCGGTATAAACCGCCGGGTTACCGGGGGAAGTTTTTCCTAATTTCTGGATTTATATTGCTCAGTACGATCAAAATAAGTAAATTATGGGGTTGTTAAACATGCAGATTAACTAAAACACATAAATACGAACAGATCTACCATATTGAAGACAATAAAGGAACGTTCCAAGCTTCATACCTTCAACAATGGAGATCTAGCTCGATCTACTCAAGCTAGAGATGGTGGAAGAAGGGAGGATACTGAAAACAACTCTCCAAAGCTTAAGAAAACTTTATTTTATCAAATTTGTATAATGTAATTGAATATAATTGAGTGCTTATGAGATTGTATACAATAATCTGTAAACACGACCTTATATAGATACAACGACCGACTTAAGACTCTCTAAAACCCTAACCGATTTAGATAATACGGTAGAATCCATTTCGTGTCCAACAAGACGTCGGTTTAGCGGGCCTAGCCTCCAGGTTACCGGGTATTCTGTTCTCCTTTTTCTTCAGCAGGCTTCTTCTGGAACTTTAATTACTTGGCCCAATGTACTTCTTTCCGTCCAGATCCACTCTTCAATGTTCCAGATCCGGTACATCCTATAAAACATGCAAAACGAGACAAAACAGCACCAAAACCTCGGGAAAATTGCATAGATGTAGAATTACGATCCTGGAAACACTCACATAGCATTTAGCATATATTTCATATAATAACGAGCCTATCTATTCTCTCTTGAGCAGAATTCGGGGTGAATAAAGGTATAATTATTGGTACCATTTAGAGCGTTATCAACCACCCCCACTTAGCTTTTGATCGTCCTGATCAAAAAGGCGAAAAGAAAACAACATCCCAGATCAGTATATAAGTCAATTAAAAACAACTATGCCTCACAAAGTCAAGATCAATATCATGCCACTCATATCCATCAGTAACGTATTAAACAATCTTGTCATGAGCCAATGTGTGTATGCAATAACTTTCACAACCTCGTAGTAATGCATACAATCTCACATTACGTCAACCCATAGTCAAACTAACCAGTCTCGAACATGTTATTTATTAATTAATTGAGCTGGCAAGGCCGATCGAGAACCGAGTATATGTTACTCTTAGGCTCACGTTTATCGGTCTATGCAAAAGTCGTGCGTCTTACTCTCCATCGACTAAAGTATTGCCAAAGAGATTATAAATGTATATATTTCATTGCACTTCTCTTTCTTGACGGCTAAATTCTCATTGATTTATCTATCCTCACGGCCCCACTCATGATAAACTACCGAATCCGAAATTCCTTTGCCTTTCTAAGCGTTGGTGGAACATGATTCGTGATGAAGCCAGGGTCAAATCTAGTCAAAGAAATATGCTATCAACTACACACCAAGGGAAGTGAGTTATACATGCTTAAAATGGTGGCTCATAACAGAATATGCGCTTAATACGCCACTACTTCAGAAGTGGGCACTTACTCTTACTCGTATAAAGTAAAACAAAGATGAAGTCAATTAACTCGAAAAGATCAAAGATATCATAATTTTTCAAAATTCTGTCAAAAGGAATCAAAGTCTAAGTGGTGAATCGTGCATCAAAGAGAATCAAGTTAATCACGCAATTCACGGAATATAATGCTAAGAAGTTAAGTGACGTTCCCTTACCCCCCACTTAATCAAAACGTTGTCCCCAATGTGTAAGATGGAAAATAAATGAAAAGGAACCTAGCCGTGATTAAGGGTGGAACCAAAGAAGAATCGGATACGTCATATAAATCATCGGGCCGATGTAATGAATCCGTGAAGAATCTGCGCTAAGAATCTCAAACAAACCAAGGAGAATAGTGGTGACAAGAAACTGTATAATAAAAATGCGGCAGTAAAAGTGAAAAATAATCAACTCCAAAACAAATTAAGCCGACAAAATCATTATATTAAAATTTTTTTTGCTACATCAACTAAGCAGGAAAAGAAAAGTAAAACAAGAAAATGGAAAACAACAATAAAAAGAAAGAAAATCTAATCCTCATCAGAAAAGTCCTCCCAGTCATCTCTAGGCTCAAAACCGGGAGGTGGACCAGAACTAGAGGCAGCGCCGGCCGAAGATGAGGCTCCATAAAGAGGGGCAGTCCTAGGTGGCGGGGTCGAGGAAGGTATGCCAATGTGATCGATAATTCTATCCATCTAGCGGTGCAAACTCGCAATCTCTCGCCAGTGCTCCTCAAGCATGGCTCTCTGAGTCCTCGGTGCTCCAAGCACCGGAGTACGCTCCCTTTCAGCTCGTCCAACCCATCTTCGTACTCTCGAAACTGACTGTGAACTGAGCTTTGTCTTAGGGTCTTCCCAATCATCACTGACGAGCATCTTCACCTCATCCTCCAAAGCGAACATATCAATCATCGGCCCGTATGGTAGCAGCTCGCGCTCAGAAGCGGCAGCAAGCTCATGGATACGGCTATGAATTAGTAAACCGATGTTGATTGGAGATCCCTGATCCAGATAAAACATCAATTCCTCCCTCTTGGTGGTGACAGAGACCATGTGCTTGGTTGGTAAAAGGCAGGCACAAACAAATCTGTTTACCATCTTCCGGTCCCAGGATAACTCATTCTCTAGGAAGATGGTGGGGGCTCCCGTAAGGTTGCGCTTCCATTGCACCCCAAAAACTCAGCTATCATGTCCTTCCTCTTGAGATCTTCAGTGTTGCTCGAGGATGTGTACTCATCCGGGCCCACCGGTGGACGTCTAACCCTAAAATGAGCGTTGATCCGCTCGATAGAGAAGCCAACCTTGATACAACGAACCATAGCTTAAGAGGCTCCGGGGTTATGTGAAACATATGCATAGAATTCTTTTACCACCGTGGCATTGAACCGGGCCAGTGCCTCAGCCATGTCCAATATGTCTTGTTCTTGTAAGGCTCCGGGCAAAATCGAACCGCAATCGTCCAAGTCTACCCCTCTTTCTTGAGCAACCGGCCTTGCGTTCCAATGGCCTCGGAACGACTCATAGATAGCTAAAGAATGGAACTGCTCAACCCCATCTATCAAGGGATTGGCATCTCCATACACTGTCTGATAGCCACTGGGATGAACAGCTGAACGTTGACGCTTATGACCCATCCTGAATGAGTATAGAAACTGATTCTGAAGCTTTTTCTGGAAAATAACCCTCGGTAAACTGGAGGAAGGGTACAGCTTACCGGCCTGAAATTTTCTGATTTCTTTCCGGGATAGTGCCTCTGATGATAAAAGATGAAGGATTTTAGCACTTCACCGTAGTAGCAGTAAGACAAATCAGCAACAGGTGTGTTGGATGTGGTGTTTAGGGTTTGGAAAAATAGAAGAAAATGGTGGTGTTGGTGGTGATTTTTGGGGGTGATAATGATGGAGATGGTGCGAAATATATGAAGAAGGAAGAAATGGAAGAATTAGATGAATGGAATGATAAGAGTGATGATATTGGTGATGAATGGGTGGTTTAAATAGGAAGAAGGGAGTGAATGTGGATGGTTTTAGTGTGATAGTAGGTAGAGAAGTTATTAGGTTGAGGGATTTGAGGAGTTGATTGATGGGATTGAGTTGTAGTTATGGTGGAGTGTGGGAAAGGATGAAGAATTTGAAAAGAGGGAAAAATGGAACGGTTTCTGCTGACTGACCGTATCTGGTGCAACGTGTGTCCTCCACGTGTCTCTAAAAATTCAGCTTTTCAACCGGACGTTCAGAAATCTTAAAAACCAACCTCGGTAACCCGAAGGTTACCCTCGAGATACCGGGGGTTCTTTTTCCCAAGATTCTTTGTCCGCCTTCACTACACACTTTGCTCAACCTCTCTGCTCAATTCTGACCTCAAATTGACCAAACCTTCACTCTTCAATTGTTATTTCTGACTCAAAACCTAACCTACTTCACTAGAATCCGCAACGAGGTAAAAAAACCTTTCCACAACCATCGGTTTCAAGCCTAAGGGTCCGGTAGGTTGAAAAAGGCTCGTCCCTTAATCTGGCTACTTTTATTCATTCCTAATGTACCTAAAGGGTTTAAAGAATATATTTCTGAGTTTATAGTCGCCAGCTCGACTTTCTTCAGATCTCCGATCATTCAAGGGTTGGAGCTCTAACTCGCCAAACTTTCGCTCCAGAGGTCTGTACCTTTATAGAACCTTTTTGAGCCCTCTTCCTAGCACACCTCTCCCTTTTAGCTTCCGTACTAGGTCTGCCTCTGCGTCGAGATTTAGGCTTTAGACCCAAGGACTCCATGTTTTCAACTTTTAGCTCAACTCATTCACTACGCAACACGGAAGGACTAGCTTCCGTGAGCATTTTGTCGTGGTCCTTTTCTTCTCTTTCTCTCATCATTTGTCTCATAAATTCTTGCTCAGCGGTTTCTACTACAACCTCTTTATTTTTATGCCCCTCGATCTCCATAATTTCCACCTTTCCCGAAGCATACGTCATCTTACAACATTCTGGTTGGTTTTCTAGGGGTTCTAAGATCTTAAAAGATACAACGTCATTATTCAACTTAAGAGTAATCTCCCCATTATCAAAATCCATAACCGCCCTACTTGTCGCTAAGAAAGGTCTCCTTAATAGAACTGGGGCACTCGGGTCCTCGGGGACATCTATGACGGTGAAGTCAATAGGATATGTGAATCCTCCTGCCTTAATCGTACACTTCATAAGTAGACCAGCAGGCATATCTCTAGTTCTGTCAATGAAAGTCATGGTCCTGGTTTGATTCATTACGACCGGAAGCTTGATCTTTTGACAGAGGGAAAAGGGTAGAATGTTGCAACTCGAGCCAGAGTCGCAGAGACCTAATCCTACTGATATACCATTAACAGAAATCGGGAGTCTGAACGTGCCAGGGTCTCATAACTTTACCGCGGTGTCTGAGTCTGGGTAAACCTCAGGCTCGGAAAACATCGTGTTAGGATCCTCTTCAGGATCACCAGTATCCTAATCCAAAGACGATATATCAATTAACTCTCAAGGGAACTCACCTGGACGATACGCACTATACTCCTTTAAGTTCTCTTCAGGCTCTTGCTTGATTGCTTCTTTCTCATTTTCCAACCGTTTCTTTATAGTTTCATAATGCTCTCTTGCTTCAGATCCAGGGTACATGGAAATCGGTGTGATGTTCAATATTGTTCTTGGCATATTGTTTGACTTGTTTGCTCTCTTTTCAACTCCGGTTTGATTGAATCTCTGATGTGTTCTGACCTACTTGCGAAAGACAAAATAAAACAAAGAAAAGGTCAGCAACTTCCGCTTCAGTTGGGTGTGATCCCAACTGCTGCGGACCAACTAACTAAAATCAATAGGGAATAACACAGAATAACAGGAACTGTACATAAATCAATTTTTCAGGCCTCGGTAACCCGGGGGTTAGCCACGGGAAACCGGCCCTGAAATTTCTTTTTTCTTGCAGTTTAACAATATAGGTTTAATATAGAACGACTCAAGACTCAAATAAAATAAAATAAAATAAAATAAAAACGACTTCTTAATTAGAATTAAAACGTATATATTTACAATTGGCCATTGTCCCCGGCAACAGCGCCAAAAATCTTGATCGCGTGTAAGTCACTAACGTCGATATTACTAGCAAGAATACCAGGAACATCATAGTAAATTAAATGGGAGTCAAGGTCAATCCCACAGAGACAATGCAACTATAAGTATAAACGACTCTAACCTAATTAAGAAGCAACATATAAGCGGTCATTGACCAACAATAACATAAAAGAAAACGTATATGGTATTCCTCTCCTCTCCTCACCGATCTACTAACTTGGATTAGTTAATTACTGTTGGTCCCTTGAAAAGGCATTGGTTAAGTTTAGGGGGGGTGAATAAAATTAACACTTAAAACTTATGGAGTTAACAAACTCAGCAACTTCAGCAGCCTGCTGATAGTTCAGTAGTCTGCTGACACTCAGTAGTCTGCTGACTGTTGAGTTTACTGAATTTGTGCAGCGGAATATATAAAAAATTAAGCCTTGTTACTTGTTGTTAAAATATGATACCAAGTATTAGATACTCAGTAGTGTATGTGTGTGGATTCAGTTGTTAGATTCAGTAGGTTGATGTGCTAGATATACTAAATGCAGAAAGTAAGTAGGCAGTTTTTATAGTGGTTCCAGGTGGTGTAATCCTATACTCCACTCTTCTCCTGTGATGTTGGAGGTAATTCACTAGATATGTTTGATGTAGCTGTTACAAAATTCCCTAAGTTTCTTGTCCTTCACCAATAACTATGGCTTCACAAACTGAACACTTGGAACATGTGAGATTGCTGTTCCAAAGTCTTCCACGGGTCCTTGAAGGTAGGATTGCCTCTTCACCAGCTCCACCACAAACAACAGTCTTTCACACCTCAAAAGATGCTTCACTGTCTCAGCAGGTTTCTTGTAAAGAAAGATTGAATCAAGTAAGTGATTCAGCTTTCAGCAGCTTGATCAGGATGATATGATCAGCAGCTTGAGATCTTCAAGTGAGTAAACTTGATGTAGCTTGAAAGCAGATTACACTTGAAGAATTTACTGGATCAGTAGCTTTATGCTCAGTAAGGCCAGCAGGGTGCTTGATCGATTGAAATCTTTTAGCTCAAGATAGATCCTTAATTTTTATCAATGTTCATCCATTGTTTCAGAATTAGGAGTCCTCTATTTATAGGTAGGAATCCTTGTGACTGATATTTGAAATTCAAATATAGCCGTTTCAGACTTGTCCCATCTTGACTTGCTTTTTCTGTCTGTTCCTAGGACTGACACAGTCAGACAGCTTTTTGGCAGTTTATAGTCTGTCCATCCTCTGACTTGTATCCATTGGATAAAGGTCTGAATCATCCCAACGTCCCTTTAATCTTAACCATTGATTTGTTTGATAAAATCAGAGGTTGTTAGCTGTCCCTTTCTTTGTAGTCTTCCAATGTAGCCTTTGAATAATTCAAAGTGTATGTATTAGCAGGTTCCTGTAATCATGAGTCTGCTGAAGTACATATCAGTCAGCTGAGCCATATTTTGCTGTGTTTAAGAAACAATGCAGCTGACTTCTTTTATCTAACTTTTTATTGTGAAGTTAGATTACACCATTTGATCATAACCAAGTTCCAATCACATTTAACTTATGGAACTTAGACCTTGTACACAAGGTATATGTAATCAGTTTAGGTCATCACAGACTTCCCTAAATTCTGATTTCATATCCTTGACATTAATTACTAAGTTTGATCCTTTAGCCTTCAATAACTGAGTTTGAGCCCTCAGCCTTCAGTCTTCAGCATGTTCCTGACCAGTCTACTGACCTAGGCACCCTACTGACCTAGACAGGTCTGCTGACCATTACAGTGCTTGTTTGATCAAACCTATACAAAGATCAAACTCTAATAAACCTATACATTTGATCTAGACATCTTTTTGCCTTTGTTCTATAACAGCTGGTCTGGCACTCATCACTAAAACTCAAAAATAAGTCCAACAATTTCCCTCTTTTTGGTGATGATGCCAATACCCTCCTTACAGCAAAGCAAAAAGATTAAAAACAAAAACAGAACAAATTCCTGTCATTTCTCATTATAAACAATTTGTTCAAGAGTATTACAGTCTAGAATTAGCAAAAAATAAAGCATATGAAGTATGCTGATCTAGTGTCTTCTTTCTCTTTCTTCTCTTGCCTTCTCCACTTGTTCTTGATAGGCTCTTATTTCTGCAATCATTTCTCTCATCCATTCATTTTCAATAAGAGAGAAATCAACATGAGGATTCACTTCTTTCCACCATTTCCATGCTTCAGGTAGAGTAAGATTGATTTGATGTACTCTAAAGCCTAACTTCATTTATACATTTTTGAATTCATTTAGTGATTCCTTTGCTGATGTGGTAGGTAAATACCTTCCACCTCTACCACCTCTTCCACCTCTATGAGCAGCTCTCAAGGCCTTGACTCTTGTTTCCCAAAACTTGAGTCCCAGAAAGGAGTTCAACCCTTCATGAAAGCCCTTGTCATGATAAGGTCTCCTTCTGCTATAGTATACCTTCTTGTATTCTTTGAGAAGATCATCAGTGAGTTGAAGTCTGCCAGGTGCAGGTTCTCTGAATGCATTTATATCATCTTCCCATCTTTTCTTAGAAAATATCTGGCAGCCTCTTTTGCTTCTGCTGTTTGGCTCTCTTCCCCCTTATTGACATCATCAACAAAGCGGGACAACAGGCCATGAACACTTTCCTGTGTGATAACTAGATTACTCAGTTGTCCCTTCATAATTTCAGTTCTTGTGTCAACTGCAGTAATCCTTTCTTGCATTGTTTGCTCCAGCAGACTGATCCTCTCAGTAAGCTTAGGATCCAATCTAGCAGGTTGAAGTGTTCCAGCAGCCTCAGCAGGCTTCGGTGCCTCAGCAAGTTTGTCAAGTTTTTGATGAATAGATGTAAATTGTTCTTTCAAAAACTTGTCCTTTAGTGTATTTCCTTGCTTAATTCCTTTCACATCTAGGATAAGGTCAGCAAGAGCATGCTGAGTGGAGGTGATATTAGAGGCAACTGTTTCTGTAGTCTTCCCTCTATTTTCCACTAGATTGATTAAATCTTCAAACCTCTGCTCTTGCCTGTCAAGTTGAGTTCTTAAATTGATTATATCACTCCTGACAGCCCTTAACTCCTCCAGGACATGTGCTGGTACCCCACCAGCCATCCCTCCATCAGCCCTATCAGCAGGTTCTTCCACATTATACCGTGCTCTCTGTCTGCTGATAACCAAGGCAAAACTCATATCCCTTCCACCAGGGTTAGGTCCTTGGAATTCCTCCAGAATGGGATCAAGAGCAGGTTCTTCAAAAATAGGTACAAATGCCTATGGGGGTTCTGTTAGTAATATCATCCGCAACGGAGGCGATTTAAGGATCTAGATCTATAAATTACACGTAATAAAATAACTAGATCTATATCTACAAGGTGTTGTAGATCATACCTCTTGAATCTCAAAATCCAAGTTGAAGAACCTCAAAAGAAAGATTGCAAGAAGATGTGAAGAGCACCACGATCTTCCGTACGTGTGATCCAAGCAACTCTCGGTGGAAGGAAATTCTCGACTCGAACTCTTCCGATATGCTACCCGGAAAAACCTCCAAGATTTTTCCTCAACCCCTTGGCCGAAATTTTTCTATCTCCTCTCTAAGAGTTGATAGTCGAAATTATGTGTGTTGTAAGGCTTGGGAGAACTCTCTTTATATAGAAGAGTAAAACGTAACCTCCAAGGATTTTATTTTGCAATTAAAATAAATCCATTAAATAAAAATAATTCCATAATATTCTAGAACAAATCTAGAATAATATTTATCTTTATTTCTTTCCATAAATATTTATCCAACAAATATTTTATGCAAATGTCTTATTAATACACAAGAAAATAATTTCTTGTTCCATAATAATAAGCGGGGGCTAAATTTTCACTTATTGACCTAGTCAATATTAATTTTGCCATTACACAATAATTGGGCCAAGATTATGGAAAATGTCTTTTCCACATATTTAATTTATTTAGCCCAACTAATTTAATAGTCCACTAAACAATTAATTTACATATCGTTTTAATAAAGTCCAACAAGAACTAAATTAATATTATTATGATTCGACGTCCGAGAATAGCTATGCTATATTTGGAGGCATGTCGGGGACCATGGACTAATAATCAGCGGCTCCGATAAATCAAATAAATAATTATCTTACGAACAGAATAATTATATTCGATAAATCAATCACAGGAATATGCCACCATAATCCCGTGACTGCACTCCTCCGATTATGAGATTATATTTATCTCCTCACGAGAATAATAATAAGCGTCCATTGATATAATCATTACATATGGATTAATCCTCCACAGACCGTTCATTCTAAATCGGGAAGTTACCGTTAACCATTTTTAGAACCTCTTATCCTTATTTACCATTAACCCCCTAGTGATCAATTAATTCATACAACTCACTGGTAGCTAATCAGTGTAATATGAACTCGTACGATCGATCAGTTTCTAGGATTAACAAATAAGAGAATTGTTTATCTACTTCCATAAATGGAAGGAATGGATTCCGTATCTGTGATAACACAGACTACTCACTCAATCCAGTACAATGCCAAGATGGGGTAATTCAGATCACAGACTCAGTGTAATCCTTAACCGTCAAGTCAAACCTCATACTGATTCAAGCAGTTGACTGTGATCACCTCAGGATTAAGATATATCCATAAATATGATCATCTATTGATTTGATAAGACTTCTCGACTACGGAATTATATCGTGAACTCTAATCAAATCGGTCCAGCCCAATATGATATATCTATCATATATAAATGCCCCACTAGGTTCTCTTAACCCAAAGTCCGGATAAGACAATCACACCTATTGTGTTCTGGGCGCATTAATAGCACGTTAAAGAAGAGACTCGATACTCTCGATTAACTTCACTACGGGCTAATTGTATTTTAAGTACATCTTCACTAACTCAATCCTCCTGTGTATATCCCATACACTGAGTTAAGTGATTACATAAACGATATACTTTAGGGTTTTCTGTAGTGTAAATACTATTGTCACATCGGTGAATATGAGAATAATAAATATGAATAACAATATCATTTCATTTATTAAAGAAAACAATTACAAAATTGTCTTTCGGGCATCACACCTAACAATCTCCCACTTGCACGAAAGCATGTGATTAATTGTTTTAGAGCACACCCTATTATTTAAAATACAGCAAACTATCACTACCACTTGCTCTAAAGCAAATGAGAAATGTCTCTAATACCTATAATCTCCAAGTGTCGACTAAAAGCTTCAATCGACAGCGTCTTGGTGAATGGATCAGCAGGATTATCGGCGGAGGCGATTTTCTAGACGGAAATGTCCCCTCTATCGACAAAATCGTTGATCACCCAGTATTTCCTCTATATATGCTTCGACTTACTGTGCTTTCGAGGTTCCCTAGAGTTGGCAATGGCCCCATTGTTATCACAATAGAGAGTAATAGGATCTTCAGCATTCGGGACAACGCCTAATCCGCTGATGAACTTTCTTAACCAAACTGCTTCTTTAGCTGCCTCCGAGGCCGCTATGAACTCAGCTTCCATTGTTGAATTGGCTGTGCTGGATTGATTTTGGCATCTCCATTCCACTACACCGCCACCAAGCGTAAACACTGAACCAGAGGTAGATTTTGAATCATCTCTGTCTGACTGAAAGTCAGAATCGGTGTACCCCGCTAACTCCAAACTCCCACTCGAATAGACGAGCATATAATTTCTGGTTCTCTTCAAATATTTGATGAGGTTCTTTATTGCTGTCCAGTGCGGTTGCCCTGGATTTGACTGAAAACGGCTGACTAATCCAACGCCGTAACAAATGTCAGGTCTCGTACACCTCATAGCATACATAAGACTACCAACAGCCGAGGCATATGGCAGTCTTCCCATAGCTTCAGTCTCTTCAGGGGTTTGAGGCCCCTGAGTCTTAGAGAGGTAAACGCCGTGACGGGTTGGTAGAAAACCCTTCTTTGCGTTCTCCATACAGAAGCGTGCCAGCACCTTATCTATATAAGTTGCTTGGGATAGAGCTAACATCCTGTTCTTGCGATCCCTTATAATTTGGATCCCTAGAACATAACTCGCTTCTCCCAAATCCTTCATTTGGAATTGCGTGGTCAACCAACTTTTCACGTCGGACATCATCCCCTTATCGTTGCCAATGAGGAGTATGTCATCAACGTACAACACTAGAAATACAACACTATCTTTGATAACCTTCTTGTACACACAAGATTCAGCAAAGTGTTGTTCGAAATCATAAGACTTGATCGTGTGATCGAATCTATGATACCAGGAACGAGATGATTACTTCAACCCATAAATGGATCTGAGCAACTTGCACACCATGTGCTCTCGACCTTCTTCAATGAATCCCTCTGGTTGCTCCATATAGATTTCCTCATCGAGAAAGCCGTTTAAAAACGCTGTCTTAACATCCATTTGCCAGATTCCATAATCCAGACATGCAGCAATCGAAACGAGGATGCGGATGGTTTTCATCATGGCCACAGGTGAGAAGGTTTCCTCGTAGTCTATACCCTCTCGCTATGTGTAACCTTTGGCTACCAGCCATGCTTTGAAGGTTTCGACCTTCCCATCCACTCATCTCTTTCGCTTGTAGAGCCATTTACATCCAATGGGCCTTTCACCCTGAGGAAGTTCTACAAGTTTCCAGACTGAGTTAGAGTACATAGACTCCATCTCTTGATTCATTGCGTCAATCCATTTATCCTTATCGTGATCCATTAAGGCCTTCTTATAGGTCGGAGGATCATCTTCCACCCCATTAGAGGCGACTACGTTTGCCTCTAAATCCATGCCGTACCGAACCGGTGGCCGAACCACTCTCGCAGTACGTCTAGGTGGAATAGGAATGTCGGAAGTGACTGTTGTTTTATTAGTGTTGTTTACAGGAGCATCAACAGCCACAATAGGCCTGATGTCATCGGAGAGTAATTCCTCTAGTACAATTTTACTTCGAGGTCTGTGGTCTTTCATATAACTTTCCTCCAAAAATGTAGCGTTAGTCGAGACTAGCACTTTGTTATCTTCCGGATCGTAAAATAGACCACCACGTGTACCTTTTGCATAGCCTACAAACAAA
Source organism: Gentiana dahurica var. dahurica (assembly GCA_024500145.1). Taxonomy (NCBI): domain Eukaryota; kingdom Viridiplantae; phylum Streptophyta; class Magnoliopsida; order Gentianales; family Gentianaceae; genus Gentiana; species Gentiana dahurica. The sequence goes on along the minus strand of CM044896.1, from coordinate 58,826,187 downwards.
CATACTTTTGTACGTGATTGTAGCTTGGTAGTCTTGTCCATCAGCACATGTGCAGGACAACCCCATATGCGGAAGTGACGAAGGCTTTCGCGATGTCCGGACCACATCTCAACGGGTGTCTTTTCGACAGACTTGGACGGTACTGCATTCAAAATGTAGACCGCTGCTTCTAAAGCATAACCCCAAAAGGATATAGGTAGTGAGGCGTATCTCATCATTGATCTAACCATGTTAATCAATGTCCTGTTTCTCCTCTCAGCAACTCCGTTTTGCTGAGGTGTCCTAGGCGCTGAACGTTGGAAACAAATTCCTTTTTCAGCCAAGTAGTCAATGAACTTAGTATCTAAATACTCACCTCCACGATCCGAGCGAAGGCATTTCAATGACTTGCCTAGTTTCCTTTCGGCTTCTGCTTGGAACTCCTTGAACTTTCCAAAAGCCTCGGACTTTCTATGCAGCAGATAAACATAACCGAATCTCGAGTAGTCATCAATGAAAGTCACAAAGTACTCGTATCCGCCTCTAGCTTGTACGTTCATCGGACCACAAAGGTCTGAATGCACTAAGTCTAGAGTTCCCGTGGCCCTATTACCCTGTGATGAGAAGGGACGCTTAGTCATTTTTCCCTCCAGGCAACACTCGCAGACAGGCAGTGTGCCAACAGATGACTCACCTAAGGCATTAACCTTTTCTAGTCTTTTGAGTCTTTCCAAGGAAATATGGCCAAGCCTTAGATGCCACAAGTATGTTTTATCTTCTTTTACTTGAGAAACTTTCTGCCTTTCAGCAGATCTTTGATAAGCAGTTTTAAACATTTCAGTATTAAGTAGGGGAGCTTTATGTGGTCTTACAAAATATAAACCGTTTTCATTCGTAATTGAACACAATTCAAAGCCATTCTTCGAAATAACAAATTCACCATTCAAATTTGAAACAAAAAATGATTGTTCAACTAAGGCAGAATGAGAAATCAAATTTCTCCTGAAATTCAGAATAAAATAAACATTCTCTAAATGTAAAATTCTATTATTAAAATGCAAGTCCACAGCTCCCACTGCTTTAGCCAAAATGAGCGCCCCAGTGCCTACTCGCATCACTTGAGAACCCTCTTCCAGCTCCTCGTACGAACTAAGAATCTGCAATGAAGAACACACATGGTTAGTAGCTCCAGTATCAAGTATCCAAGTGGATACATCTTTAGCTACATTAAAAGATTCCAAGAATAGTAATTCCAAATTACCTTTCTTATCTTTTCCAGTAACAGCTTGGCTTTGCCATCTTTTACATCACGAAGATAATCCGGACAATGGCGTTTCCAATGTCCTACCTCCTTACAGTAAAAGCATTTGCCCTCGGGCTTGGCCTCGTCAACTTTCTTGGCTTTCTTTTTCTTCATTGGCTTGGGCACAGGTGCAACATTACCCTTCTTCTTTGGTTTGACCTTAGGCTTGTTTGATGACTTAGCTTCGGCCATATTTGCTTCAGCTTTCTTATCCCCTACTTGGACCTTATCTTTCGATAGCTGGCCCTCGTAGATAGTCAGTTCATTAAGCATCTGTGTCATGGTCAACTCATGTTTGCCCATCAGATACTGAGTTTTGAACGGGATAAACTCAGGAGTCAACGATTCCAAAATCATCGACACTTGAGTTGCTTCATCGAACATTGATCCATGAATACCGGCGTCATTGAAGTAACTGATCATATTCAGAACATGACCATTCACTGCTTGACCCTTCTTCAATTTCGTGTTAACAGCCATCCTTATGGCATCGTGTCTTGCTTGGTTGCTAAGTGATCCAAACATCGAAGTAAGTTTCCGCATGATTTCTCCTGCAGTCTCAAACTCTTCAATCTGGGTCCTAATGACCTCCGACACTGCCGCCAGGATGATCCCACGAGCCCGGTTATCTGCTTCGATCCAGCGATTACGCTGTTCGATCTCAGCTTTACCAGGTTTTTGGATCGCCACCGTAGGGCATTCAGAAGTGAGTACATGTTGCACATTCTCATATGTGAGTACCACGTTTAGGTTACTCTTCCATTTCTTAAAGTTGTTTCCCGTTAATTTTTCAGACAGTAAAGCAGAAATTTGAGCAGATATTTTTGCTGAAAATAAAATGACATACATTAATTCAAGTTTAACACTACTATATAAGTTTATTTTAGGAATTGTAAACTAAAATTAAGTCTACTCTACCATTCCAAGGTTTTAACCTCGCATCTCAGTGCCGCCTTAGGGTAGGTCAAAGAGATGACGGTTAAATCGAGACAATCTCATCAATGAATAACTTGTGAGAATCGAACATCCCACGAGAATCGAACATCCCTTTATTCATTGACTACCTTCCTTTTTTAGCCTAGATATTATCAAGAATATCCTTTATGTGTGTGACCTACTATATCGGATCTCTTAGGTACGCCCCGAGTGTGCCGTCTTAGGATAGGTCAGTGACCCGACGAGTACCCAGAAATCCTATCCTTTCGGAGACCAAGCCATGAATGTTGATAGGGGTGAACACCATCCTTAGGGGGACGAAATCAAAGCGCCTCGAGGCGTCACCCTTCTCTCACTTACTTGTATCTATAGTAGAGGCCGTGGGGTTGGCTGTCGCCTCCCCCGCTCCCACTCAATATTTTGGAAGTGGTGGTGGGTTAACTAACCACGTCTTTTTGATGTTAACATAAAAGCACATCGAATCAAGGATTCCGAATGGTGTCGGTAACGTAGGCAAGCCAACCCGTCCTATTTGTTGGAACATATGTGACAGTCGGACGAAATCGGGTCAAGACAGCCCCATTGAGATAAGAAGGAATCACCCCTCCGTTCTCCGGTGTAGCTTAGTCTTGCCGGACCCCGTGCATACATCACACTAGGAGGGTTAAGTCGCTCGAGCCTAGCTCAGTTGACCACCCAACCTATAAGCGAACCGTTTTTATCCAAGATTTGTTGTTCTTTTACCATCATTCAATTTCGTAGACACTACGAATTGAAAACGTGATCTCGTTTGGGCTTTAAGGCGGTTCACCGAGAACACACACCGAAAGGCTTAACGATTTCATAACCCGTCCTCGGATCTTTAATTAGTTACTAAATTTATTAATTACCACGTATTAATTAAATTTCAACTAATTACACGAGTTTGTATACATGCCTATTTTAATTACCAAAATTAAAATTCTACATGTATGCAAGGAGTGGATTTATGATATGATGCATGTCATGGCAATTCCGATTTTATGATCAAACACATAAAAAATAAATTGCGGAAAATTTAAACACCGAGATGGATTGTTGGTACCCCCGTATCTAATCTATCCTAGAAAAGCAGTAAATTACATAATCGATGTCTTCGAGTCTTGATCTTCGAATCTTGAACTCGAACCGCCGGATCACGAACCACGAACACCAAAGAGAAGAAAGGCCTTTTTTTTAATTAAATAAATCCAATTTATTATAATTAATCCATTTTTTTTTTCTGCTTATGCGGCTGTTACTATAAAAAAAAAAATTTCCAAATTTTTTTTTCTTACAATAAGGCGGCTGCATAAATTATTTTCCAAAAATTAATTATTTTTTTTTTCTGCCAAACGGCAGTATGAAAAAAAAATAGGTTAAATTTTTTTTTTTACATGCAGCCCCATTATTAAACCCTAGCCGCATGCATTTATTTATAAACAGGACTTATAGCGACGCTTTTCAGCATCGCAGAATGTCCTGTAGCAGTTTTAATAAAAATTTATCCGTTTCTCCTCATTCATATCTTGGGTTTCGCCTTGATCTTCAATTTTCCAGCAATATCTTCATCTTTTCCAGCCCGGATATTCAAAATTACAATAAAAGATGCTACTTTTATATATAAATTTCGAAAATTGACATAAATAAAATACAATTCCTATGCTCAATTGTTACTAAACAAAGGAGCTACAATAGATCTAACGAGTAAACAGTACCAACCTCAATCCATCTCTTCAACCAAGACATTCATAACATAAAAAATTAAGCATGTGCATCGGCCCCCTTTTTTAAAAAAAATTGGGACAAAAAATCTACATGTTTTACCACTCCTAGATCTAATATTTTATACGTATAAATATAGATCACCATGGCGACTGATACCACTGTTAGTAATATCATCCGCAACGGAAGCGATTTAAGGATCTAGATCTATAAATTACACGTAATAAAATAACTAGATCTATATCTACAAGGGGGTTGTAGATCATACCTCTTGGATCTCAAAATCCAAGTTGAAGAACCGCAAAAGAAAGATTGCAAGAAGTTGTGAAGAGCACCACGATCTTCCGTACGTGTGATCCAAGCAACTCCCGGTGGAAGGAAATTCTCGACTCGAACCCTTCCGATATGCTACCCGGAAAAACCTCCAAGATATTTCCTCAACCCCTTGGCCGAAATTTTTCTATCTCCTCTCTAAGAGTTCATAGTCGAAATTATGTGTGTTGTAAGGCTTGGGAGAACTCTCTTTATATAGGAGAGTAAAACTTAACCTCCAAGGATTTTATTTTGCAATTAAAATAAATCCATTAAATAAAAATAATTCCATAATATTCTAGAACAAATCTAGAATAATATTTATCTTTATTTCTTTCCATAAATATTTATCCAATAAATATTTTATGCACATGTCTTATTAATACACAAGAAAATAATTTCTTGTTCCATAATAATAAGGGGGGCAAATTTTCACTTATTGACCTAGTCAATATTAATTTTGCCATTACACAATAATTGGGCCAAGATTATGGAAAATGTCTTTTCCACATATTTAATTTATTTAGCCCAACTAATTTAATAGTCCACTAAACAATTAATTCACATATCGTTTTAATAAAGTCCAACAAGAACTAAATTAATATTATTAGGATTCGACGTCCGAGAATAGCTATGCTATATTTGGAGGCACGTCGGGGACCATGGACTAATAATCAGCGGCTCCGATAAATCAAATAAATAATTATCTTACGAGCAGAATAATTATATTCGATAAATCAATCACAGGAATATGCCACCATAATCCCGTGACTGCACTCCTCCGATTATGAGATTATATTTATCTCCTCACGAGAATAATAATAAGCGTCCATTGATATAATCATTACATATGGATTAATCCTCCATAGACTGTTCATTCTAAATCGGGAAGTTACCGTTAACCCTTTTTAGAACATCTTATCCTTATTTACCATTAACCCCTAGTGATCAATTAATTCATACAACTCACTGGTAGCTAATCAGTGTAATATGAACTCGTACGATCGATCAGTTTCTAGGATTAACAAATAAGGGAAATGTCTATCTACTTCCATAAATGGAAGGAATGGATTCCGTATCTGTGATAACACAGGCTACTCACTCAATCCAGTACAATGCCAAGATGGGGTAATTTAGATCACAGACTCAGTGTAATCCTTAACTGTCAAGTCAAACCTCATACTGATTCAAGCAGTTGACTGTGATCACCTCAGGATTAAGATATATCCATAAATATGATCATCCATTGATTTGATAAGACTTCTCGACTAAGGAATTATATCGTGAACTCTAATCAAATCGGTCCAGCCCTATATGATATATCTATCATATATAAATGCTCCACTAGGTTCTCTTAACCGAAAGTCCGGATAAGACAATCACACCTATTGTGTTCTTGGCGCATTAATAGCACGTTAAAGAAGAGACCCGATACTCTCAATTAACTTCACTACGGGCTAATTGTATTTTAAGTACATCTTCAATAACCACTTTTCTTCCCTTCACTCAACAGATCCATCAGCCTAGATTGTAGTAAGGTTGTATCTACTAATTCCAATAGGCTGTCCACACCCAGCTGATCAAATGCCCATTCTTCAAATCCACTCATTGGATCAGCAGCTGGTTACTGTTTCTTGTAGAATCCAAACTTCCATTGAAAATATCTTTGCACTCTTTTGAAGTTGGGATCTACTTTGTCCTTCTTTGATGTCTGCTCCCTCATTTCTTATGGCATGGTTGGCTTTCTGGGAGCAGGTTGAAGACCTTGCTAACCTCCAAAGGTCTCAACTAGCAAGTTAAGAGTCTCATCAACAGATGTTTCCAGGGCAGTAGGTTGCTCAGATTGTACATTAGTGCCTACTAGTTCCATCTGTTCCACACTGGGTTCCTCCTGACTAACATGCTCATCAGCAGGGTTAGCAGTAGACTGATCTTCCCCCAGACTTCTTGCAGAACTTGCAGGGTCTTGTACCAATGTATCAACTTCCACAACAGGTGCAGACTCAGAATTCTGCTGTGGTGCTTCAACAAGTTGCTCAACAACAACTTGTGCAACTTCAGTAGGCTCAGCAGCCTCTACAGGAGAAGGTTCAACTACATCTACAGCAGGCTCAGGTACAGCAGTCTGCTGTGATTCTTCAGTAGGTTTCTCAACAACAACCTCTACTATCTCAGTGGGCTTGATAGTTGTTAGGGGTTCAGCCTCAATAGCTTCTCTTTCTTCTTCTTCCCTCTGAGCCACCAAAATTCTCATCTGTTTCCCTTTGCCATGTTTCTTTTTCTTGGCAATCTCCTTCATTCTTTTGAAGAGATCCTCTGTTTCAACTTCAGTAGCCTTCCTCTTTCTACTGAATTCTTTCTGTTGATCCTTCAAAATTTCAGCAGCAGTCTTCTTCTTTGCAACTACAGCAGGGTCAGTAATCTCAATTTCAGCTGGACCCTGATCAACAGACTCAGCAGTCTGTACTGTTTGCTTCCTTATCTTTTTAGGCTTTAACATTTCTGCTTTCTTTCTTGTGTCGGCAGCCTTTCTCTTCTCAGCAACCTTTTTGAGTGCAGCAGGCTGTACAACTTGCTTAACCTGCTCACCACCAGCATCATCATCTCCATCATCATCATCACTTTCTGTGGCCTCCTCAACCACATCTTCATCATCATCTAATCCAGGAATAGGAGTAGCAACTTCTGGCTTGAATCTGGATTGGTTAATATTTTCAGATGAAATATCAGGTATCTGAAAATGATTCAACAAGGTCTGAATCAGCAGACCTAGGGGCTTGACTTTGGACTTCCTTATACCATCTCTATTTTCAATAAACACCTTCTTCATGTAGTGTATAAAGAATCCAGCCCAATCAAACTTCATACTTCTGCAGATGATGATTAACAGGTCTATCTTTGGTCCAGACAGTGTATCTAGACTCCCAATGAATCCCAAAATGGTTTTGGCAACCAATTTGCTCAGCAGGTTATACTCAAAACCAATATGTTTCACATTAATGCCTAGATTTGAGGGTATATCCTTATTTGTCTTTATTGCATCCACAAACTTCATCCTTGGCAGATTCATTGCTTATGGATTGGTAGGAGCACCATTTCCAGGTCCAAAATGAAATAATCTTCTCAGTCGATCTGAAGATATTTCAATCTCTCTTCCATTAACAATTGTAGTGAAGGCCTCTCTACCTTCATGTATGACAATGTTCCTCCAGAATTCCAATACATTAACATATGAAATTCTTTCCAGCCTTCTGTTGATAATTTTCTCCAAACCAACAACCCGTCTGATTCTTCTTCCTATGTTAATGGCTAGCTCAGTAGACTGACAGTCAGTCCCATAGCCTCGTACACTTTTACTGGTTCCAATATGAACTTCATCCTTGGGTGCCATGATGATTTAAAGAGATGAAGAAGAAAGCTTTCAAATCTGTGTTCACACAAAGTAATTTTCAGAGAAATCACAGATGAGAGTTGTGTGTGTGAACCCTGTGTCTATGTCTGTATATATAGACATAGGAAGATGTAACTGTCAGACCAGTTACTGTGGTATTAACCACGATTAAATCTGAGTGAATGATGTCTTGACACGTGGCCCATTACTTTTTGAAAATGGTTTGTAACCGTCAGATCGTGTAACTACGGTACAAGGATGAAATAAATATCCCGCCAATTGCTTTTTGACTTTGGTAAGTTTGACTGTGTAACGTTTCCTTCAACAGCCTTAGCATTAGTAGACTTGGCTCAGCAGCCTGCTGACAAATATGTCTCAGCAGCCTGCTGACAGAATTACTCTGCTGATCTTCTATTCCTCCTTGTTTTGTTCAACTAATAATACAAGATGAAGTTTAATACCAATGACTGATCTGTAAAGTGAGCTCACCCAACATGACAAAGACCAATCTCCTTGGCAACCTTATTTGCCCAATTGTCCAAACATAAGTATATGGAATTGTTGATACCAATGACTAATCTTCTAAGTAAGCTCACCCAACATAGCAAAGACTAATCCCCTTGGTGAATTCCAGTACACTGATGATAAAGGAAATATCAGTCAACTTTAATGATTCCAAGTTCTGTCCTTAATTTAGCAAATCTTTCACTATCCAATGGTTTAGTGAAAATATCAGCAAGTTGATCTTCAGTAGGGATATAAATAACCACCACATCCTTCTTTTCAACATGATCTCTTATAAAATGATATCTTACATCAATATGCTTGGTCTTTGAGTGCAAAACAGGATTTTCAGTAATTACAATTGCACTTGTGTTGTCACACATAATTGGAATTTCTTTTTCTTCAATCCTATAATCCCTTAACTGTTGTCTTAACCACAGTATTTGTGCACAACAACTTCCAGCAGCAATATATTCTGCTTCAGCAGTGGAAGTTGATATTGAATTCTGTTTCTTGCTGAACCAGGAAATTAGTCTATTTCCCATCAACTAACAAGTTCCTGTGGTGCTTTTTCTGTCAATCTTGCATCCAGCATAATCAGAGTCTGAGTAGGATATAACCTTGAAGGTTCCATCTTTTGAGTACCAAATTCCTACTTCCAAAGTCTCTTTAAGATACTTGAGAATTCTTTTGACTGCACCTAAATGACTTTCTTTAGGTTTTGATTGAATTCTTGCACAAACACCTACAACAAAGGATATATCAGGTCTGCTGGCAGTAAGGTACATCAGACTGCCTATCATCCTTCTGTATAAGGTCTGATCAACATCTTTTCTTTCTTTATCTTCATCCAACCTTATGTTTGTACTCATTGGAGTTGATATCTTGGTGCTGTTTTCCATACCAAACTTCTTCAGCAGCTCATTGGTATACTTGGTTTGATGAATGAAGATTCCATCTTTCAACTGTTTGACTTGCAAACCCAAAAAGTAGTTCAATTCACCCATCATACTCATTTGGAACTTACTTTTCATCGGATTTGCAAACTTTTCACAAAGTAAATCATTTTCAGAACCAAAGATTATGTCATCAACATAAATCTGTACCAGCAGGGTGCTGTCTCCTTCACTGATTCTGAAAAGAGTCTTATCAATGGTACCTTTGGTAAAACCATTGTCCACCAAGAATTGAGATAGGGTCTCATACCATGCTCTTGTTGCTTGTTTCAAACCATAAAGTGCTTTATTGAGTCTATACACTTTATCTTCTTGATCTTTTACTTCAAAACCAGGAGGTTGCTGAACATAGACCTCTACTTCCAGAATGCCATTCAAAAATGCACTTTTGACATCCATCTGATATAATTTGAAGTTTTTATAAGCAGCATATGCCAAGAATAATCTGATTGCTTCCAATCTTGCAACAGGGGCATATGTCTCATCAAAATCTATTCCTTGTGCTTGAGAATAGCCTTTTTCTACTAGTCTGGCCTTGTTCCTTACAATGGTACCAGATTCATCCAGTTTGTTTTTGTATACCCATTTTGTACCAATTATATTTGCATGATTTGGCCTTTCCACTAGTGTCCAAACTTGATTTCTTTCAAATTCATTTAACTCTTCTTGCATAGAAATTATCCAATCTGGATCTGATATTGCTTCTTCAACAACTTTAGGTTCCATTTGAGATAGGAAACATGTGAACATTGCTTCTAGCTGTCTTCTAGTCCTCACACCTTGCTGTATGTTGCCAATAACTTGTTCAGCAGGGTGATCTCTCAACCATTGTGGATTCTGGTTGGATTGATTCTTAGGAACATCATCTTCAGTAGGGTCTGCTGTAGCATCAGGGGGTTCAGCAGATCCTTGAACTGCCTCAGTTGTTGCATCAGTAGTGTTTTCAGCAGGATGTTTAGCAGGGGCAGAGTCAGAAACTTTTAAGTCATTGAACCTTTCCAAGACATTAACACATTCTTGATCAGTGACTTGTTGATTCTCAGCAGGTTCTGAATCTTCATCTTCCATTCTAGTGAACTTGGGTTCATCAAACACAACATGTATAGTTTCTTCATGTTTCAGTGTCCTTTTGTTCAGTACCCTGAATGCCTTGCTGATAGAAGAATATCCCAAGAAAATTCCTTCATCTGACTTGGGTTGGAAGGTCTTCAATTGCTCCTTATGATTTAAGATAAAACATTTGCTTCCAAATGGATGAAAGTAAGATATATTAGGTATCCTTCCATTCCAAATCTCATAAGGTGTCTTCAGCAGCTTCTTGTTCACTGAGGTTCTATTTTGTGTATAGCTGTATTAACTGCTTCAGCCCAATACCTTTCAGGTAACAATGCTTCACAAATCATAGTTCTTCCTGCTTCTTTTAGAGTCCTGTTTCTTCTCTCAGCAACCCCATTTTGCTGAGGTGTACCGGCAGCAACAAGTTTATGTAATACACCATTTTGTTCACAATATTCTCTTTTTACTTTATTGAGAAACTCAGTACCCTTATCTGATATGATCTTTACTACTGTCACACTTTTCTCATTTTGTAATCTCTTCAAAAGTTCAGGCATCTTTTGAAGTGTTTCACTTTTCTTATTCATGAATACCACCCAAGTGTATCTTGAATAATCATCCACAACAACTAAAGTGTACTTCTTTCCTGTTACACTTGTTGGAGTTACTGGTCCAAATAGATCCATGTGCATCAGCTCCAACACTCTCTTAGTTGATTGCTTTGTTTTTGACTTGAAGCTTGATTTTGTCTGTTTACCTTGCTGACAAGCATCATATATAGCATCCTTCTTGAATGTGATCTTAGGTAAACCAATCACCAGTTTATTTTACCAACTGATTGATATCATCAAAATTTAGATGATTCAACTTCTTGTGCCATAACCAATTGAGTTCTGACTTGGTATGCACTATCAGACAGGTTTCTAGAACTGCAGTTGACCAATCCACAACATACATATTTTGTTGTCTTTTTCCAGCCAACACAACTTGATCACCTCTTTCACTGATGACAGTTCATGTACCTTTGTCAAAAGTGACCTTGTATCCCATGTCACAGAATTGTCCAGTGCTCAGCAAGTTGTAGTCCAGTCCTTCAACATATGAAACATTCTTGATTGTTAGTCCATTCCTCACAAGTGTGCCATACCCTCTTGTGTAACTAGGTGTGTTCTTGTTTCCAAAGTTCACTCTTGGACCATCCTTTGCTACATAGCTTGACAGACAGTGCTTATTCTTTGTCATATGTCTGGAACATCCACTGTCAAAGTACCAGACACCCTACAAAACAAAATCAATGCATTTTAGGTACCCAAAACTGTTTGGGTCCATGATGGTCAGTGGTAAGCATGACCCCTGGCAAGTTCCCATAAGGTCTTCTTCTAAAGGTGTCATACTTATGTTCATACATGTATTCCACACATCCATAAGATCTAACATTTGGTTGTGTAGGATTCACATGTACTTTCTGGATTTTTGGTATATAGTGCTGTTTGGAGTGATTTCTCTTGTTATAAGCACCAGTATAACCATTGGTTTGCTGTCTGTTAGGAATAACCCTATAATATGGAGTCTGCCGAGGTCTCTACGAGGTCTTATATAAGTCCTCTGTTGAGTCCTCTGCTGATTCCATTGCCTAGGTTTTACCCTAGCAGTATGGTTATATCTGCTATTTCTATCAGTGGGGGCAGGAATATTCAAATCATCATCAGTAGGGAACAGTCTACCTTTCCCATTGAGATAAATATCCCTTGAATGATTAACATTTTTAGGTTTAGGATTCTTATCCTTGGAATATATCTGTTTTTTACCCTTTTGTGGTCCAGCAGACTTGGTAGCAGGTCTGCTATCAGCAGGTCTAGAAGGTACAACAGTCCTACCTTTGGATTTATTCTTCTTGTTAGGTGTTGTTGACCTTTTACACTTCGATGTTACTTTCTTGAAATTTTCTCAATAGGCTTTACTGTCTCTGCAACCCTACTTGGAGTTGGATCTTGTGTAGGTACAAACTTAGGACCAATTTTGGCACTAGGTTCAAGGACCTTACTGGATCCACTCCTGTTGGATTGTTGAGTTCCAAATCCAAGACTTGTCCTATCACCATAGGGCTTCCCAGATTTGAATACAACGTAGGAACAAGATTGTTCAGCAGACTCAGGGGCTACTGAATGTTCAGCAGACTTATGTTGATTCTGTCTGACTTCTTTTTCCTTTCCTTTGAGAATTCTCAATTCAACATTTAATCTTTCAACTTTTGATTGAAGACCTTCTTTTTCTGCCTTCACAATCTCATAACCAGATTGTATTATCCCCAGTTGATTAAGGATGGCATCCAAAGTTTCCTCATTATCGAATTTTTAGGATTTGAACCACAGGTGGATTCACAATCACTATGAGCGGGAGTATTAATTGATACATAATTGTATACCTCCTGTCTCATCCATGTTAGCCATCAAGGCATAATCATCCAATTCAAGAACCAATGCGGTGTCATCGATTCATTTCCTTATCCGATTCAACTTCATAACCAGATTCATCTTCAGAACCATTGCTTTCTTTCCATGTCTTCTTTGTTGACTTTTGCTCTTTTGAAGATCTGGACAATCAGGTCTGAAATGTCCAGGCTTCTTGTAGTTAAAGCAAAGATAATCTGGTTCCTTTTTCTGTTTTAACTCAGGACAATCAGGTTTGAAGTGTCCTGGTTTCTTGCAATGATAACACAAGTAATCATTGTCTTTCTTTGATTCTTCCTTTTTCTTTTCACTGAATTTCTTTGTGAAATTCCTAGGTGAACTCTTTCCAGTTTTCATCAATCTAATTTTCTTGCTCAGCAATGCAATCTGCTCTTGCATCTCATCCAACAAATCATCTTGGGCTGCTGAAGTTTCTTCTTGATGAGCAGCAGCCAATGCTGTAGTCTTTGGTTCCTCTTTTTCTGTCTCGGGCACCAGTTTTTTACTAAACTCATATGCCTTAAGATCTAAGAACAATTTGAAGGTGTCCTCCTCATGTAGGCTTCTCATTTCCTCTATTGCTGTCACCTTCATCTCCCACACTTCTTTTGCAGGTAAAGCTTCCAAGATTTTTGAATTTATTTCTTCCTGTGAGTACTTCACATTCAGCAGGGTGAGTTCATCCATGATTGCATTGAACCTAGACTCCATTTGTTCAATGGTTTCATTTGGTTTCATTTTAAACTCTTGGAACTTTTTCTTTGCTACACTGATCTTGTTCTTTTTGATAGCATCAGTGCCTTCACATATTAACTGCAACTTGTCCCAAAGTTCCTTGGCGGTTTTGCAATCTTTCACCTTCATATACATATTGCTATCCAGAGTTCTGTAAATAATATCAATAGCAATGTTGTTGAGATTAGCTCTATTTCTATCTTCACTATCCATTTTCTCTTTGGCTTAGGAATGTTCTGGATCTTATTATCCACAGTTACAACTTTTGTGATCTCCAGTGGTCCATCTGTCAGGACATCCATCATTTCATCATGTGTTGCAGCTAGATAAGCCTGCATACGACGTTTATATTCATCAAAACGATCTAATGAGCACATCAACATTGTTCTAGCATACTTATTGATATCCATGATGCAAGTCTTTGAAAATTAGAAACTTGAAAAAGTTTTCAAAGGATTTTCACAAGCACAACAAGTAGGATTACTTCAGAACAGAAGCACTGCTCCGATACCAATTGTTGGTCCCTTGAAAAGGCTTTGGTTAAGTTTAGAGGGGGGGGGGGTGAATAAACTTAACACTTAAAACTTTTGGAGTTAACAAACTCAGCAACTTCAGCAGCCTGCTGATAGTTCAGTAGTCTGCTGACTCTCAGTAGTCTACTGACTGTTGAGTTTACTGAATTTGTGCAGCGGAATATATCAAAAATTAAGCCTTGTTACTTGTTGTTCAAATATGATACCAAGTATTAGATACTCAGTAGTGTATGTGTGTGGATTCAGTTGTTAGATTCAGTAGGTTGATGTGCTAGATATACTAAATGCATAATATAAATGCAGAAAGTAAGTAGGCAATTTTTATAGTGGTTCCAGGTGGTGTAATCCTGTACTCCACTCTTCTCCTGTGATGTTGGAGGTAATTCACTAGAGATCTTTGATGTAGCTGTTACAAAAATCCCTAAGTTGCTTGTCCTTCACCAATAACTATGGCTTCACAAACTGAACACTTGTAACATGTGAGATTGATGTTCCAAAGTCTTCCACTGGTCCTTGAAGGGTAGGATTTCCTCTTCACCAGCTCCACCACAAACAACAGTCTTTCACACCTCAAAAGATGCTTCACTGTCTCAGCAGGTTTCTTGTAAAGAAAGATTGAATCAAGTAAGTGATTCAGCTTTCAGCAGCTTGATCAGGATGATATGATCAGCAGCTTGAGATCTTCAAGTGAGTAAACTTGATGTAGCTTGAAAGCAGATTACACTTGAAGAATTTACTGGATCAGTAGCTTTATGCTCAGTAGGGTCAGCAGGGTGCTTGATCGATTGAAATCTTTTAGCTCAAGATAGATCCTTAATTTTTATCAATGTTCATCCCTTGTTTCTGAATTAGGAGTCCTCTATTTATAGGTAGGAATCCTTGTGACTGATATTTGAAATTCAAATATAGCCGTTTCAGACTTGTCCCATCTTGACTTGCTTTTTCTGTCTGTTCCTAGGACTGACACAGTCAGACAAATTTTTGGCAGTTAACAGTCTGTCCATCCTTTGACTTGTATCCATTGCATAAAGGTCTGAATCATCCCAACATCCCTTTAATCTTAACCATTGATTTGTTTGATAAAATCAGAGGTTGTTAGCTGTCCCTTTCTTTGTAGTCTTCCAATGTAGCCTTTGAATAATTCGAAGTGTATGTATCAGCAGGTTCCTATAAGCATGAGTCTGCTGCAGTACATATCAGTCAGCTGAGCCATATTTTGCTGTGTTTAAGAAACAATGCAGATGACTTCTTTTATCTAACTTTTTATTGTGAAGTTAGATTACACCATTTGATCATAACCAAGTTCCAATCACATTTAACTTATGGAAATTAGACCTTGTACACAAGGTATATGTAATCAGTTTAGGTCATCACAGACTTCCCTAAATTCTGATTTCATATCCTTGACTTTAATTACTAAGTTTGATCCCTTAGCCTTCAATAACTAAGTTTGAGCCCTCAGCCTTCAGTCTTCAGCAGGTTCCTGACCAGTCTACTGACCTAGGCACCCTACTGACCTAGATAGGTCTACAGATATAAGTCAGCTGACCATTACGGTGCTTGTTTGATCAAACCTATACAAAGATCAAACTCTAATAAACCTATACATTTGATCTAGACATCTTTTTGCCTTTGCTCTATAGCAGCTAGTCTCGCACTCATCACTAAAACTCAAAAATAAGTCCAACAGTTACGTTTACTTCCCCACATAATTTCCTTAGATTAATCGAGAGTTTTCGTTTTAATTATCATTATCAGCTATGGGTGCAATTCCTACTCCTATCTACTCCGACAATGGCTGTAGACAATCTATACTCAAGCTATCCTCCTTAATTAGTCCATAAAAGCCCATATGCATAAAGAACTAGAACTATCGATATTGAGTGCTAACTCATACCGCTAACCCGTTTAGACAGCTGTCGACATTGACCAGCAAGTTCCTAGGGTCCATTCAAGACTATGTCCTAATTAACACTTCACTAACAGTCCTTCATGTTAATTTACGAATTATGAATACTATATTTGGCCAGACCTATTACTCGTTTTCATTATTCCTGCCGATCAACGTAGTTGTAGTGAATCCCAGTTTAGGTTTTCTAAAACATGCCTCGGTAAACCGGTATAGACCGCCGGGTTACCGGGGGCAGCTTTTCTTAATTTCTGGATCTACATTGCTCAGTACGATTAAAATAAGTAAATTGTGGGGTTGTTAAACATGCAGATTAACTAAAACACATAAATACGAACAGATCTACCTTATTGAAGACAATAAAGGAACGTTCAAAACTTCATACCTTCAACAATGAAGATCTAGCTCGATCTACTCAAGCTAGAGATGGTGGAAGAAGGGAGGAAACCGAAAACAAATCTCCAAAGCTTAAGAAAACTTTATTTCTTCAAATTTGTATAATGTAATTGAATATTATTGAGTGCTTATGAGATTGTATACAATAATCTGTTAACGCGTCCTTATATAGATACAATGACCAACTTAAGATTCTCTAAAACCTTAACTGACTAAGATAATGCGGCATAATCAATTTCGTGTAGAACAAGACGCCGGTTTACAGGGCCAAGCCTCCGGGTTACCGGGCCTTCTTTTCTCATTTTTCTTCAGCAGGCTTTTTCTGGAACTTTAATTACTTGGCCCAATGTACTTCTTTCAGTCCAGATCCACTCTTCAATGGTCCAGATCCGGTACATCCTATAAAACATGCAAAACGAGACAAAACTGTACCAAAACCTCGGGAAAATAGCATAGATGCAGAATTATGATCCTAGAAACACTCACATAGCATTTAACATATATTTCATATAATAACGAGCCTATCTATCCTCTCTTGAGCAGAATTCGGGATGAATAAAGGTATAATTATTGGTACCATTTAGAGCGTTATCACGATCCCACAGAGACAATGCAACTATAAGTATAAACGATTCTAACCTAATTAAGAAGCAACATAGAGGCGGTCATTGACCAACAATAACATAACAGAAAACAAACATGGTATTCCTCTCCCTATCCTCACCGATCTACTAACTTGGATTAGTTAATCGTTACGTTTACTTCCCCACATAATTTCCTTAGATTAATCACGAGTTTTCGTTTTAATTATCATTATCAGCTATGGGTGCAATTCCTACTTCTATCTACTCCAGCAATGGCAGTAGACAATCTATACGCAAGCTACCCTCCTTAATTGGTCCGTAATAGCCCATACGCATAAAGAACTAGAACTGCCGATATTGAGTGCTAACTCATACCGCTAACCTGCTTAGACAGCTGTCGACATTGACCAGCAAGTTCCTAGGGTCCATTCAAGACTATGTCCTAATTAACACTTCCCTAACAGTCCTTCATGTTAATTTACAAATTATGAATACTAGATTGGCAAGACTTATTACTCGTTTTAATTATTCCAGCCGATCAACATAGCTGTAGTGAATCCCAGTTTAGGTTTTCTAAAACATGCCCCGGTATAGACCGCCGGGTTACCGGGGGTGGCTTTTCCTAATTTCTGGATCTACATTTCTTAGTACGATTAAAATAAGTAAATTATAGGGTTGTTAAACATGCAGATTAACTAAAACACAAAAATATGAACAGATCTACCATATTGAAAACAATAAAGGAACGTTCAAAGCTTCATACCTTCAAAATGGAGATCTAGCTCGATCTACTCAAGCTAGAGATGATGGAAGAAGGGAGGAAACCGAAAACAACTCTCCAATGCTTAAGAAACTTTATTTCATCAAATTTGTATAATAAAATTGAATATAATTGAGTGCTTATGAAAACTTATTCAATAATCGGTAAATGTGGCCTTATATAGATACAATGACCGACTTAAGACTCTCTAAAACCCTAACCAGCCTAGATAATACGACAGAATCAATTTCGTGTCCAACAAGACGCCGGTTTACCGGGCTTAGCCTTCTAGTTACCGGGCCTACTTTTCCTATCTTTCTTCAGCAGGCTTATTCTTGGACTTTAATCACTCGGTCCAATGTACTTCTTTCAGTCTAGATCCACTCTCCAATGCTCCAGATCCGGTATATCCTATAAAACACGCAAAACGAGACAAAATAGTACCAAAACCTTGGGAAAATAGCGTAGATGCAGAATTACGATCCTCGAAACACTCACATAACATTTAACATATATTTCATATAATAAAGAGCCTATCTATCCTCTCTTGAGTAGAATTCAGGGTGAATAAGGGTTTAATTGTTGGTACCATTTAGAGCGTTATCAACTACCCCCTACTTAGCTTTTGATCTTCCCGAGTAAAAAGGCGAAAAGAAAACAACATCCTTGATTAGTATATAAGTCAATTAAAAACAACTATGCCTCACAAAGTCTAGATCAAGATCATGCCACTCATATCCATTAGTAACGCATTAAACAATATTCATGTCATGAGCCAATATGTGTGTGCAATAACTTTCACAACCGCTTAGTAATGCAGACTATGTCACATTACGTCAACCCGTAGTCGAACTAACCAGTCTCGAACATGTTATTTATGAATTAATTAAGCTGGCAAGGCGGATCGAGAGCCAAGCATATATTACTCTTAGGCTCACGTTTATCGGTCTATGCCAAAGTCGTGCGTCTTACGCTCCATCGAATAAGATATTGCCAAAGAGAATATAAATGTATATATTTCAATGCACTTCTCTTTCTTGGCGGGTGAACTCTCATTGATTTAACTATCCACATGGCCTCACTCATGAAACACTACCGAATCCAAAATTCCTTTGCCTTTCAAAGCGTTTGTGGAACATGATTCATGATGAAGCCATGGTCAACTCTAGTCAAAACAATATGCTATCGACTACACACCAAGGGAAGTGAGTTATACGTGCTTAAAATGGTGGCTCATAACAGAATATGCGCTTAATACGCCACTACTTCTGAAATGGGCATTTGCTTTCACTCGTATAAAGTAAAACAAAGATGAAGTCAATTAACTCGAAAAGATCAAAGATATCCTAATTTTTTCAAAATTCTGTCGAAAGGAATCAAAGTCTGAGTGGTGAATCGTGCATCAAAGAGAATCAAGATAATCATGCAATTCTTGGAATATAGTGCTAGGAAGCTAAGTGACGTTCCTCTACCCCCCCACTTAATCGAAACATTGTCCCTAATGTGTAAGATGGAAAATAAAAATGAAAAGGAACATAGCTTTGGTTAAGCGTGGAACCAAAGAAATATCGGATCGTCGTATAAATCATCGGGCTCATGTAAGTAGTCCATGAAGAATCTGCGCTAAATAACTCAAGCAAACCAAGAAGAATAGTGGTGACAAGAAACTGTATAATAAAAGTGCGGCAGTAAAAGAGAAAAATAATTAACTCGAAAACAATTTAAGCCGACAAAATCATTATATTATAAAATTCTGCTACATCAAATAGATAGGAAATAAAAATAAAAAATAAAAACAAGAAAATGGAAAACAACAATAAATAGAAAGAAAATCTAATCCTCATCAGAATAGTCCTCCCAGTCGTCTCAATGCTCAAAACCGGGAGGTGGACCAGAACTGGAGGCAGCAGTGGTGGAAGAGGATGCTCTATGACGAGGGGCAGTCCTAGGTTGTGGGGTCGAGGAAGGTATGCCAAAGTAATCGATAATCCTATCCATTTTGTGGTGTAGGCTCACAATCTCTCGTGAGTGCTCCTCAAGCAAGGCTCTCTGAGTCCTCGGTGCTCCATTCACCGGAGAACACTCCCTTCCAGCTCATTCAACCCGACTTTGTACTCTTGAAACTGACTGCAAACTGAGCTTCGGTTCAGGGTCTTCTCAATCATCACTGACGAGCATCTTCACCTCGTCCTCCAGAGAAAACATATCAATTATCGGCCAGTATGGTAACAGCTCACGCTCAGAATCCGCAGCAAGCTCGTGAATACGGCTATGAATCAGAAGACCGATTTTGATTGGGGCTCCCATCTCTAGATAAAACATTAATTCTGCCCTCTTGGTGGTGACGGAGACCGTGTTCTTGGTTGGTAGAAGGCGGGCACAAACGAATCTATAGACCATCTTTCGGTCCCAAGATAACTCATTCTCTAGGAAGATGATGGGGGATCCAGCAGGATTGCACTTCCATTGCACCCCGAAGAAATCAGCAATCATCTCCATCCTCTTGAGATCTTGAATGTTGCTCGATGATGTGTACTCATCCGGGCCCACCGGTGGATGTCTAACCCCAAAATGATCGTTGATCCGCTCGATCGAAAAATCAACTTTAATACCGCGAACCATAGCATATGTGGCTCCGGGGTTATGTGAAACATATGCATAAAATTCTCTTACCACCGTGGCATTGAACTAGGCCGGTGCCTCAGCCATGTCAAATATATCCAGTGCTTGTAGGGCTCTGGGCAATATCGAACCGCAATCATCCAAGTCTACCCCTCGTTCTCGAGCCACTGACTTTGCGTTCCAATGGCCTCGGAACGACTCATAGATGGCTAAAGAATGGAACTGTGCAACCTCATCTATCAAAGGATTGGCGTCTCCATACACAGTCTGATAACCACTAGGACGAACTGCTAAACGTTGACGCTTAGGATCCATCCTGAATGAGTATAGATGCTGACAATGAAGCTAATTCTGGAAAATAACCCTCGGTAAACCGGAGGTAGGGTACGGTTTTCTAGCCTGAAATTTTCTGATTTTCTTTCTGAGACTGTGCTATGATGATAAGAGATGAAAAATTCCAACACTTCACCGTAGCAGCAACACTACAGAACAGCAACAAGGGTGGTGAATGTGGTATGAATGGTTTGGAAAATGGAAGGAATTGATGGTGATATGGTGGTGATATGGTGGTGATGTTGGCCGAAATATATGAAGAAAGAAGAAATGGAAGAAGTTTAGTGATTGAGGAGAAAGGATTTGATAAGAATGATGAGATTGGTGATGAATGGGTGGTTTAAATAGGAATGAGGGAGTGAATGTGGATGGTTTTAGTGGGATAATGGGTAGAGAAGTTATTAGGGTGAGGGATTTGAGGAGGTGATTGATGGGATTGAGGTGGATTTATGGTGGAGTGTGGGAAAGGATGAAAGATTTGACAAGAGGGAAAAAGGGTTGCGTTTCTGCTGACTGGTAGTATCTGATGCAACGTGTGTCCTTCTTGTGTCTCTAAAAATTCAGCTTTACAACCTGACGTTCAGAAATCCGAAAAACCAACCTCGGTAAACCGGAGGTTACCTTTGAGACACCGAGGGTGCTTTTTCCCAGATTTTTCTGTCTGCCTTTACTACACACTTTGCTCAACCTCCCTGCTCAATTCTGATCTCAAATTGACTAGACCTTCACTCTTCAATTGTTATTTCTGACTCAAAACCTAACCTACTTCACTAGAATCCACAACGAGTAAAAAGAACCTTTCCACAACCATTCGGTTTCAAGCCTAAGGGTGCGGTAGGATGAAAAAAAGCTTGTCCCTTCATCTGGATACTTTATTCCTAATCTACCTAAGGGTTTATAGAAATAGTTCTGAGTTTATAGTCGCCAGCTCGAATTTCTTCAGATCTCCGATCATTCAAGGGTTGGAGCCTTGACTCTCCAAAATTTTGCTCTAGAAGCTTGTACCTTTAAAAAACCTTTTTGAGCTCTCTTCCTAGCACGCCTCTCTCTTTTACCTTGTGTGCTAGGTTTGCCTCTTCATCGAGATTTAGGCTTTAGACCCAAGGAATCCACGTTTTCCACTTTTAGCTCAACTCATTCACTACGCAACACGGAAGGACTAGCTTCCATGAGCATCCTGTCGTGGTCCTTTTCTTCTCTTTCTCTTAGCATTAGTCTTATAAATTCTTGCTCAACGGATTCTATTATAACCTCTCTATTCTCATGCCCCTCGATCTCCATAATCTCCACCTTTCCTGAAGCATACGTCATCATGCAACATTCTGGTCGGTTTTCTAAGGGTTCTAGGATCTTAAAAGATACATTCTCATTATTCAACTTTAGAGTTATCTCCCTCTTATCAAAATCCATAACCGCCCTACTCGTTTCTTAGAAGGGTCTTCCTAAAAGAACTAGGGCACTAGGGTCCTCAGGTACATCTATGACTGTGAAGTCAATATGGTATGTGAACCCTCCTACCTTAATTGTACACTTCCTAAGCAGACCAGCATGCATGTCTCTAGTTCTATCAATGAAAGTCATGGTCCTGGTTTGATTCATCACGACCAGAAGCTTGATCTTTTGACAGAGGGAAAAGGGTAGAATGTTGCAACTCGAGCCAGAGTCGCAAAGACCTAATCCTACTGATATACCATTAACAGAAATCAGGAGTCTGAACGTTCCAGGGTCTCCTAACTTTACCACGGTGTCTGAGTCTGGGTAATCCTCAGGCTCAGAAAACATCGTGTCAGGATCTTCTTCAGGATCATCAGAATCATAATCCGAAGACGATATATCAATTAACTCACAAAGGAAATCACCTGGACGGTACGTGCTATACTCCTTCAAGTCCTCTTCAGGCTCTTGCTTGATTGCTTTATCCTCTTTTTCCAACCGTTGCTTTACAGCTTCATAATTCTCCCTTGCTTTAGATCCAGGGTACATGGAAATCGGTGTGATATTCAATATTTTTCTACGCATACTGTTTGACTTGTTTGCTCTTTTTCAACTCTAGTTTGATCGAATTTCGGAGGTGTTTTGATCTACCTGCAAAAGACAAAATAAAACAAAGAAAAGGTTAGCAACTTCCGCTTCAGTTGGGTGTGATCCCAACTGTTGCAGACCTACTAACTAAAATCAACAGGGAATAACACAGAATAATATGAACTGTACATAAATCGATTTTTCATGCCTCAGTAACCCGGGGGTTAGCCACGATAAACCGGCCCTGAATTTCATTTTCTGGCAGTTCAACATATGCAGGGTTGATACAGAACGACTCAAGACTCAAAATAAAATAAAATAAAAACGACTTCTTAATTAGAATTAAAACGTTTATATTTACAATTGGCCATTGTCCCCGGCAACGGCGCCAAAAATCTTGATTGCGTGTAAGTCACTTACGTCGATATTACTAGCAAGAATACTAGGTACATCGTAGTATAGTAAATGCGAGTCAAGGTCGATCCCATAGAGACAATGCAACTATAAGTATAAACGATTCTAACCTAATTAAGAAGAAACATAAAGGTTGTCATTGACCAACAATAACATAACATAAAACAAACATGGTATTCCTCTCCCTCTCCTCACAGATCTACTAACTTGGATTAGCTAATCGTTATGTTTACTTCCCCACAAAATTTCCTTAAATGAATCGTGAGGTTTAGTTTTAATTATCATTATCATCAGCTACGGGTGCAATTCCTACTCCTATCTACTCTGACAATGGTAGTAGACAATCTATACGCAAACTACCCTCCTTAATTGGTTTGTAATAGCCCATACGCATAAAGAACTAGAACTGCCGATATTGAGCGCTAAATCATACCGCTAACCCGCCTAGACAGCTGTCGACATTGACCAGCACATTCCTAGGGTCCATTCTAGACTATGTCCTAATTAACACTTCCCTAACAGTTCTTCATGTTAATTTATGATTACAATAAGCCGATTGGCCAGATCTAACCTACTGTTAATTAAACCTGTCGATCAACGTAGCAGTAGTGAATCCCAGTTTAGGTTTTCTAAAACTTGCCCCGGTAAACCGGTATAGACCGCCGGGGTACCGGGGGTGGCTTCTCCTAATTTCTAGATCTACATTGCTCAGTACGATTAAAATAAGTAAATTATGGGGTTGTTAAACATGCAGATTAACTAAAATACATAAATACGAACAGATCTACCATATTGAAGACAATAAAGCAATGCTCAAAGCTCCATACCTTCAATAATGGAGATCTAGCTCGATCTACTCAAGCTAGAGATGATGGAAGAAGTGAGGAAACCGAAAAAAACTCTCCAAAGCTTAAGAAAACTTTATTTCATCAAATTTGTATAATAAAATTGAATATAATTGAGTGCTTATGGAAAATTATACAATAATTTGTAAATGCAGCCTTATATAGATACAATGACCGACTTAAGACTCTATAAAACCCTAACCAACATAGATAATGCGGCAGAATCAATTTCATGTCCAACAAGATGCCGGTTTACCGGGCCTAGCCTTCGGGTTACCGGGCCTACTTTTCCTCTCTTTCTTCAACAGGCTTCTTCTTGGACTTTAATCACTCGGCCCAATGTACTTCTTTCAGTCCAGATCCACTCTCCAATGCTCCAGATCCGGTACATCCTACAAAACACGCAAAACGAGACAAAACAGTACCAAAACCTTAGGAAAATAGCATAGATGCAGAATTACGATCCTGGAAACACTCACATATCATTTAACATATATTTCATATAATAATGAGCCTATATATCCTCTCTTGAGCAGAATTCGGGGTGAATAAGGGTATAATTGTTGGTACCATTTAGAGCATTATCAGTCCTTTGTCTGAAGATGTGTACATGAGTCAACCAGAAGGTTTTATTGACAAAGAAAGACCTCACTATGTGTGCTGAAAAAAGAACTCTATGGTCTTAAAAAGCCCGGCCCTAGGGCCTGGTTCAGGGCTCTAAGATCTCAAATGTTGCAGTGAGGCTTTCAGAAATCTGCACCAAACTCCTCTTTATTTATTTTAAAAACTGGAAAGAATCTTATGTATGTTTAAGTTTAGGTTGATGATATCCTTGTAACAGATGACTCTTAGGTTCTGATTCAGAAATTCATTCACATGCTCAATTGAAAATTCGCACTTAACGATCTAGGATCTGTGTCTCACTTCCTAGGCATGGAAGCTCATAGAAATTCAGATGGTTTATTCCTCATTCAAGGACACTATGCCTTTCAGTTGTTTAAAAGGTTACAACTTGAGTATCTCAAGCCTTGTGATACCCTTATGGTTCCTGAACAACACTTGATGCCTGATCAAGGAGAACTTATGAAGAATCCCACTATGTATAGAAGTGCCATATGAGGGTTGCAATATCTGACTTGTACAAGATCTGATATTGCCTAAACAGTTGATTGCCTGAGCCAGTATATGCAAAATCCCACTCTTGATCATTGGACAGCCCTAAAAACGCTGCTGAGGTATGTTAAAGCTACTTTACACTATAGGATACTGTGGAAATATTACCTTATTATTTCGTGTAACACTTTACTTGTATACATTATTTGTAACATGACATATTAATTGTATTGTATAAACAATTAATATGTCATAAAGTAACTCTATTTTGTCCTATTATGTAATAGCCGCCCCTAGGAGTATCTAGCCGCCCATAGCACTTAATACTCTACGAGAACCTCTCAGATTCTCTACTAGGACCTCTCACATTAAAGCTTGTATCTATTAATACTCATTCTTTTATGATGAATAAACAAGTTGAGTTTACTCAAGTATTATTGCTTTCTCAAACTCTCTTCATGGTATCAGAGCTATAATCTCCTTTAATCTGCTGTAAAATCTCCTATCGTTTCAAGAAATGTCTTCAATATCTGAAGCCTATTCACCCTCAGTTGAGCCTCTGTAGCCTCAGCAGGCTGGAGTCACTGAAAACTCTTCTTTTACAAATCACAGACTTGACGGTAACAACTACCTGTTGTGGTCAAGATCTATGAAAATGTACATTATAGGCCAGAGCAAGATGGGATACTTGTCTGGATCCAAACCTACCCTGCTGAAACTGACCATCCTCACGAGGTCAATGACAAAAGAGATCAGTGAGAACTTCATGATGTATGACACTGCTAAGGAAATCTGGGATAATACCAGAGAACTTTACTTCAAAAAGGACAATACATCTAAGGTCTATGATCTTGAAGCCCAAATCCAAAATTGCAGGCAAGGTGATCTGACTGTAACTCAGTACTTCAACCAACTATCTAAGGCATGGAAACACCTAGATATGTTGGAAACTCACCCATGGAAGGATGTAAGGGATGATACTTTATACAAAGATATCATTGAGAAGAAGAGGGAATTCAAGTTCCTTACTAGACTGAACCCATCTCTTGATGATGTCAGAGGTAGAGTCCTTTCTACTAAACCTCTCCCCAACCTTAAATATGTGTTTGCTGAAGTCAAACATGAGGAGAGCAGGAGAAAAGTGATGCTGCAAAGCAACCCTGCTGATCTCTCTACTGAGAGCTCAGCACTGATGGTGGTTAGGAAGCCTACTGAGGCCACTGAGACCTACAGAAGACCTACTGAGAAGATAGGAAAGTTGTTCTGTGACCACTGCAAACGCACAAATCACACCAAGGACACTTGTTGGAAACTACAAGGTAAGCCTAACTCCTCTAAACCATCCAAACCAACCAGGGAGAGTCAGGGAAGACATGTCAGTGAAGAAGGTAACAAAGACACTACCTTGGATGCTCAGTTTGCCACCTTCAAAGCCTTCCTTGCTCAACAAAAGGAAGGTAGTTTTGTCACTGAGACAGCTACTCATGCTAAAACAGGTATATTCCACTCACCTCTCAGTAGTGATACTTGAATTGTTGATTATGGGGCATCCTCCCATATGACTGGTAACAAGAGGCTTACATCTCACTTTAAGCCCTGCCATCAGACCCACAATATTAAGATTTCTAATGGATCTATTTCCTGTGCACAAGGTTTTGGAAATGTTAAACTTACTGATAAGATCTACCTACGGGATGTCCTGTTTGTTCCAAAATTAGACTGTAACCTTATATCTGTCAGTAGACTCACTAAAGACCAAAATTGGACAGTCATGTTTAATAACAATCAGTGTATATTCCAGGATCTTTCTTCACAGGAAGGATTGGGAGAGCTAAATCCTGCTCAGGATTGTTTGTGGTCAACCCTGCTGAAGACAGAAGATTAAAGACTGAAACTGCCTCAGCAGCCTGCAACCAAAACTTAGACAATATCATGTTATGGCATTATAGACTAGGTCATCCAAGTTTTGGTTATTTAAAGTCTTTATTTCCTGAATTGTTTAAAGGATGTAACCTCAGTGACCTTCAATGTGATATTTGTCAGTTTGCCAAACTTACTAAATCTGTGTATACTAAAATATCTTACTTACCCTCCACACCTTTCACTTTGATTCATAGTGATGTATGGGGACCTTCAAGAGTTAAAAGTATAACAGGAAAGAGGTGGTTTGTCACCTTTATAGGTGACCACACCAGGATCACATGGATGTTTTTGATGAAAGATAAATCCGAAGTTGGAACCATCTTCCAAGAGTTCTATTACATGGTATCCACTCAATTTGACACTAAGATTAAAACATTAAAAACAGATAATGCCCTGGAATACTATGAGTCCAACCTCAGCACCTACCTGAATGATAAGGGAATAGTTCACATCAGTAGCTGTGTAGAGACACCTCAGAAGAATGGGGTTGCTGAGAGGAGAACATGCACTTATTGAAGATGGCTAGATCTGTCATGTTCACCACACATGTGCCAAAATACATGTGGGGTGAAGCTATATTAACAGCCACATATCTGATCAACAGGTTACCCAGCAGATTGTTAGGTTTCAAGACTCCCATCCAAACCCTACTAACAACTCATCCCTGTCCTCATATCATTCCTGAATTGCCTCCAAAAATCTTTGGATGTACTGTGTTCATCTATATTCATGCCCAAAATAGAAGAAAACTTGACCCCAAAGCTCATAAGTGCATTTTCCTAGGTTATGCCAAAGATAGAAAGGGCTACAAGTGTTATTCTCCCACTGGCAAAAGGTTCTACAACTCTATGGATTTAAAATTCTTTGAAAAAACCCCATACTACAGCAAACCTACTGAGACAGTTACAGATGGAAACCTTATTGAAATGGAAGCATTTCCCTCGTCTCATGGTCCATTAACTCCCACTACACGCCAGTTGAGGAAATTGAGCCCCTTCCTTTCCGGCAGCCAACTCCTAAAATTCAAACAACTCCTCAGCATATTCCTGACCTTCAGCAGTCTACTACGACTAATCAGCCTCCTAACACTGAACTCCATACACCTACTGTTGATACTCCTTAAACTCCTGAACTTATGAACATTTCTACTGATATTGATGACAGACCTATTGCTGTCAAAAAGGGAAAGAGATCATGCACTGATCACTCTATTCATAATTATGTGTCATATGATCACTTGTCACCTGTTTTTGCTATGTTTACACAGGACTTCGATACTCATTCCATTCCTAAAAATATACTGGAAGCTCTCAAACATGACAGGTGGAAGGCTACTGTCAAAACTGAAATGACTGCTCTTTTTGGCAACCATACTTGGGATCTCACCACTCTCCCATGAGGAAAGAAGACAGTCAGCTGTAAATGGCTATTCACCATCAAGTACAATGTTGATGGTACTATTGACAAGTACAAAGCTAGACTGGTTACACGGGGCATCACTCAAACATATGGACTTGACTACAAAGAGACATTTTCACCTGTGGCAAAGCTGAACACAGTCAGGGTGCTGATCTCCCTTGCTGTCCAACTTGACTGGCCACTCCACCAATTGGACATCAAGAATGCATTCCTAAATGGTGACCTCGCTGAGGAAGTCTATATGACTGTACCTCCTAGTTTTACCAACACTCACACTAAAGGGAAAGTTTGTAGACTGAGGAAATCTCTATATGGCCTAAAGCAGTCCCCAAAAGCATGGTTTGGCAAACTTACAACTATGGTTAAAACTGCTGGATATCATCAGTGCAACTCAGATCACACCATGTTTATCAAAACAACCAATAAAAGAAGATCCATCCTTATTGTCTAAGTGGATGATATCATCCTTACTGGTGATGACCCTGATGAGATCCAAAAATTGAAGACCCTACTGGCAAAAGTGTTTCAAGTTAAAGATTTGGGCTACCTCAAGTACTTCCTTGGCATGGAAATAGCAAGAAACAACCAGGGTATCTCAGTCTCACAGATGAAGTATGTGCTGGACTTACTGAAGGAAACTGGCATGCTAGGGTGCAAACCAGCTATCTCTCCAGTAGACCCAAGTAATCCACTAGTGCATGGTAATATTGCTGTAAGAAAGGAACAATATCGGTGACTTGTAGGGAAACTTATTTACCTCTCCCATACAAGACCTAATATTGCATATGGAGTTAGCCTTGTCAGTCAGTTCATGCATTTCCCTACTGCGCAACATTGGGATGCTGTCTACAGAATACTGTGATACTTAAAGTCAACTCCGGGCCAAGGCTTACATTTCACTAAGTCTACTGAGAGATCAGTTAAGGTCTATATTGATTCTGACTGGGCTAGTTGCCACACAGATAGAAGATCTACCATAGGCTATTGTTTATATGTATGGGGTAATCTTGTCACTTAGAGAAGCAAGAAACAGACTACTGTCTCTAGAAGCAGTGCTGAAGCTGAACTCAGGGCACTTGTTTTGGGCATTTGTGAAGCACTGTGGCTGAAAGAGTCCTTACTGAACTTCATCAACCTCTTCAGCAACCCATCATACTTTCCTGTGAGAATAATTCAGCATTATGCATGGCAGAGGATCCTGTTCATCATGATAAGACAAAACATATGGACATTGACAGATATTTCCTTAAAGAGAAGATTGATGCCCAGATCATTCAACTTCAATATGTTCCCTAAGTAGACCAGAATGCTGATATTCTCACAAAGGCCAATCCACCGCTTATGTTCAGCAAAGTGAGTAGCAAACTTGGCTGTATAGACATATACAACCCATTTTGAGGGGGGGTATGGAAATATTACCTTATTATTTCGTGTAACACTTTACTTGTATACATTATTTGTGTCATGTAATTGTATTGTATAAACAATTAATATGTCATAAAGTAACTCTATTTTGTCCTATCATGTAATAGCCACCCCTAGGAGTATCTAGCCACCCATAGCACTTAATACTCTACTAGGACCTCTCACATTCTCTACTAGGACATCTCACATTAAAGCTTGTATCTATTAATACTCATTCTTTTATCATGAATAAACAAGATGAGTTTGCTCAAGTATTATTGCTTTCTCAAACTCTCTTCATATACTAATTAGATCTAAAGGCACCCTGCACCTATCTAGTTTTAGTGATGCGGACTGGGCTTGTTATCCCCCAGATAGAAAGTCTTTTGCAGGCTATTGTGTGTACATTGGTGACTCCTTGGTGTCCTGGAGCTCCAAGAAACAAAATGTGGTTTTTAGATCAAGTGATGAGTCTGAATATATGGCACTAGCTAATCTATCATCAGAGATATTCTGGATCAGACAACTTTTGAAAGAAATGGGTATATGCTTGCCTGCAATTCATGTTGCATGGTGTGACAATCTGAGTTCCACATTCCTGAAGGATGTAGGATCTTAGATCTAAATGAATTAGATCTATGCGCAGCGGATGGATCACGATTTATATATCACAATACATAAATAAAGGATTTAACTACTACAAGAGGGTTAAGATTATATTACCAATAGTGGGAAGAGAAGCCTTGATCATCCAATGTGTTCTCCAAACGGTGGTTGGTGGACACCCTTCTTGATAAAAGAACCTCCTTGATATGCAACACTAAGAAAAACTTAGAGTTTTTCTTCTTCTAAAAACCCAAGACAAGAAAAACAAATTTTCCTCCCTTTTTTCTTATGTGGTTGTCGAAATTATGCTTGCTAATACCCTTGGAATAACTCTCCTTTTATAGGAGAGTAAATCCTTGGTCTCCAAGTATTAATTAATTATATAAATAATTAATTAAACAAAATAAAAATATATTTTCCTTAATGACTAATTGTGACATGTATTGACCAATAGGAAATCAAATAACAAGTCATCCAACCAATCATATAACAAGAATATCTTTTATTTTCCATAACACAAGAAAATTAATTCTTGTGCTAAAATAAACTCAAATTGGCGCCACACACTAGGTCTAGAAGCCCACATAAAATGTCTTTTATGTGTATTATATTATTTATCCCGGCTAAATAATATCCATGCATATCAATTAATTAGGCTAGCCAATTAATTATCACTGAGGCCCAACTAACAAGAATATCAGCCTGAATTATAGAAGCCACATTGGGGACCATGGACCTACAACCAGTAGCTCCAATAATTAATTATTCATCGAACAAAATAAGTACATTAATTATTAATTCCGGGATTACGCCACCATAAACCCGAAACTGAACTCTACCGATCATAGATGTATACTTATACTCAACCCATAGAGTGAATAAGTGTCCATTGATATAATCACTACATACGGATTAACCCTCCATAGACTGTCCAATCTGAGTAGAAAGTCTCCGTGAACCAGACTCAGAATATCTTATCCTTATTTACCATTAACCCCCTGATGATCAATTAGTTCACATATCTGACTAGTGATCAATTAGTCTAATATGAACTCGGCCGATCGATCACTTTCTTAGGGTTAACAAACAAGGGGACTATCTCTCTACTTCCCGCAGGAAGGAATGGATTCCATGTCTGTGAAAATCAGAACTACTCACTCATCAGGAGATAGTGCCAATGAGAAGTGGCTTGGAACACATATTTAAGTGAACCGTAACTAACACATCAAACACTACCCCGAGACAAGTAGCACCCTGTGATCACCTCAGGATTAAGGTTGATCCATATATGATCATCTAATGATTTAATAAGATTCCTCGATTACGGAATTATATCGAGAAATTCATATTAAATCGGTCCAGTCCTATATGAATGCCATCATATATAAATGCCCCACGTAAGTACCCTTACCGATAGTCCGGATAAGACTATCACACCCTAAGGTGTTCTGGGCGCATTATTGGTGTTTTAATCAAGAGACCCTAAACTCGATTAAGTTCACCACGGACTAACAGTTTAAGTATATCACCACTAACTCAATCCTCACGTGCATGCCATACTCTGAGTTAAGCGGTTACATACTGATATACTTAGGGTTTGCAGCAGTGTATTACTTACAAGCACAAAGCAAGTAATAAGATGAGATAAATTCTGTCACCAAAAACAATTACACAAATTGTCTTTCGAGCACCAAACCTATCAATCTCCCACTTGCACGAAATGACAAGCAACGATTGTTTTTAGAGCACACCCTTTCTCTTCTTATTCACAACACTCTCCCACTTGCTCTAAAAGTAGATGAGATATATCCCTCAATGCCGTACCCTCCAATCACTCGACTTGGTACACTGATTAGTTTTGTTGTCGGCTCGATACGATCTTTAGGATCGAAACGTCGCCGGTCCATCTAATCAGGCGGTACTCTCTCTCAATATGCTTTTGACCTCTAGTGACTGAGAAGATCCTTCTAAGGTATCTCTTCACTGTTTTCACAATGAAGTGATATCGGCTCACTAGACCTGGAATTACTCCCAGACCAAAAAGGAATTTCTAAGCACTATGAGTAAACACTGAGCCCGAGATCAACTTAATGATCATCCTTAATCTGACTACAAGTGAGAATCAGTGTAGTCAACCATATTCAAGTTTGCACCCGAATACAGAAGCACATTATTCCTCGTTCTTCAAAGATAATTGAGGACGTACTAAACCGCTATTCAAAGCTCAAATACGAGATTCGACTACTACTGACTTGCCGTTATCCAAGAGAGACTTTATCCCATTTTCTCTTTATCCAAAGATTTAGAGAATCATTCCTGAGAGGTAGGGTAGGACTACTCTCGTTGAATGTTGCATATGTATATGCAAGATCATCTTATTCAATATGATAGGCGGGATAGCCAATGACTCATTCTCGTGAATTTGACCGAATCATATTCTTAGAATATAGTCCAATTCTCTCATCCCGAGAATCTTGGCGTGTCAGTTTCCGACTTCAGATAGCACACCCATGTTGTTTCCAACCGTTTCATTGTTATCATTCATGAACACTAATACTACTACTTTACCAATATTGATATCCAGTCTACAAAAGACTTATCAATATTCTGGTCAAGTCCACATATTTTAAAACATGTGACTTAAAAGATCGAGAGGTTCTCTTAATTCCACAAAGGATATAAGCCCCGGCAGTCATCCTGCCGTTTGTTCTAACCAAGACCCTTCTATTCCGAATGAATCCAGACTCCATTTTTCGGCAAGAAAGTCTCAGGGAATCACCCCTATTTTTTGCTTTCTAACGAAATCTAGCAAGACTGAGTGGTGAGAGAGTTCAAGGTCTGGTTAACTCTCCACTTGTCAGGGAATCACCCCTTCACTCAGCTTTGCGCTGAAAGTTTAAACTTTCCTATTCATTCGACTCTTTTCCATCGTATATCCAATTACTCCCACTGGTCCTGAGACACTCAGGTGGTTCTACAAGAGGCTGAATAGAACTGGAGTACTAAAACTCCATTCACAGGGATAAGGTTTTCAAATCAACCTCTATGATCAGAATCCTATACAGCCCACAAAGAGCCACAGGTTATCAATCACCCCAGTAGACTATAAAGTTCACAAAACCATAATGGGTCAATGGTTAAACCATACCCCCATGCATTCTAGGTGGATTGATATTCTGATCTAGTAGTATTTATCAGTGTATTCATCAACAACCGATGTTGTACGTGGCCTGACTAAATCAGATAGTAACTTCCTAGAGTAACCGTACTCTAAGGTCTAAGGTTGTTATCTATGGATTCTTTCAGAAATGGTGTGACAGTCCAACCGTCACTTTCTGATCTCAAGAATCTTATAACCAACCTTCACTCATCACATTAAGATATTTCACGAATAGTTTATTCTGTGCGTGTGTGCAAAATCTCCAGTCCTACCTTCAAGAAATAATTGCTAAATGCCTACATTTACGGAAGTGGTGTGAACCGAATTCACTCCTTATCCATAAATTCACTAGCATCTTCTAGGTAGACTTCTCGGTTTATATTATAATGTTAACCGTTATTTTGCAACCAATTATCTTAATTGAGTTCAGCCGTGTATTGTAGCACATCAATAACTATATAGGGCAAGTCTATGGTTTCTTCCTCAGTGAGAAACATTCCACTAGGAGGCAGGCCGAGCATCAGTCCCAAGACTATGCGATAGCCTATTTCTGAGCATGGAATACTCTATTCTCTACTAAAATCAGAGACTCCTCCTCGTATTCTTTCGATAAACTAAATCATGTTTCGAAAATGTCACCACTCAAAAGCTCCCATTAGCTTGTATCTTTCACTAGACCCCGAAGGTCATTGTGAACAAGCTACGTTACCCCTTCAAATCTATTACCCTTTCCCAATTGAAAGGAAACTTAGTCATTGTTCCTTTGAGATAGTGTTCCTAGACTGGGAGTTAGGAATCACCCTTAGCCAGTCGTCATGTCTTATCTCTAGGATATATGCACTAATTAATAGATATTGAAAGGTCGTTTATCTTAATACGGAAACCGTTTGCCTATAATAGTTTAAGATGTGTTACATATACCTTTTCGGCATTCCTTAGTGGTTCTGACTTTATCAAACAAAAGTCCGAGTCTCGGACTCGTACTACAAATGTCATACTCACTTTCTATGAGGCAACAATATATCGAGTTGAAAGTGAATCCATTTGTTTCAACGAATATGTAAACAGGAAAAATAAAATTTTCTGTGATATTCAAGGATAGAATCCGAAATTCATTTCCTTATATCACTCCCACTATTCTAGCTGAAATTAATGCCCGTTGTTATTCTATTAATCGTTAATGCACAGCTTCCTTGTTCTTCCAAAGAACTAAGTTACCGAGTCAAGTTACTCGGTTAAGAAAGTTGCTAATGATTCATTGGTTAGTGATCCGAAAGACAATGGTCATTAACGATTTCGGATTCATTATCTCACCTTATTACTTGCTTAGAGACTTTCTTAACGAGAATCCTTTGGAAGTAAGCTACCGAGTCAAGCACAAAGCATGTAATAAGGTGACATAAATTCTGTCACCAAAAACAATTACACAAATTGTCGTTCGGGCACCACACCTATCAATTCCTTGCTCAAAACCCTGTCTACCATGCTAGAACCAAGCACATTGTGGTTGATATTCACTACATAAGAAACCAAGTTCTGGACAGGAAATTATCAGTTCAGTATGTTCCATCATTCATGCAAATTGCAGATGCTCTTACAAAAGCCTTGCCTGCACCTCAGCTAAGGAGTTTTAGAACCAAACTAATTGTGGTTGTTGTGCCCATGTTTAGTTTGAGGGTGGATGTTAAAAAGTAAATCAATTATATTTTTGTAGTTTCTATGACATGTGTCACTCCTTTAGCGTGCCAAGTGTAATGCCCTTAGTGAGACAAGTGTCTTGTGATACCAATATGATTGTGTCCTAGGACTACAGAAAATCTAATGATAGATTTATTCACTGAAATGATTCTCTCTATTTGTTAACTAACATATAGGACAAAAAAACTAATGTCCTAACACAGGTGCATTACATACAAGAGAAACTTTGAATGAGCAAAACTCGAGTTCAGATACAAAAACAATAAATCAAAGTCAACATAAATGCCTTAAAATTTTCATCAACCTAAAATGAGGAAGGCTACATGAGACGGCCCCATTGATAGAACACAAGAAATCAAAAAGACTTTTGAACAAAGGCTTCCGAGATTCAAATCGATAGGAAGCCAGCAATTTACAACATTATCGATATATAAACTTGCCTTTCATATAATTAAGCTCTTTGGTGGAAGGTTCTAATAATATCTCATTTGATGGTGCATCTGCTCTTCAGATATCCAGATTGTTACCTGCTAAAAGTCTACACCTTGGTTCTAGTACAACCTGCTACTGTGTAAGATAAAACTTCTTGGTTGGGTGTATATCCTTATAAGTCACAATATGCAGTCTACAAATTATGTCATTTACACATTTTTCATTGTGACATAGTTGGTGCATTGACCATTTAAAAAATACAATGGATACGCTGACTCTGAACTACACCATATTTCATATAGTGTATAATACTTGCATAGAAATTATTATACGACTCAGTGTCACTACATGAAATTTCATTGTCAATTATATGAATTAATGTCACTGCATGAAATTTTATTCTAAGTCACTGTAACAATTAATGTCACTGTATGAATTTTTTTCTACGTCATTGTTGGAATTATGAATTATTATCATTGATTGTTAAATTGATTGCTAATAATGTCACTGCTATTAGTGTGACATTGATTACAAAGAATGTAATTACATGAATTTTTTTGCTTCGTCACCGTCCAAATTGATTGAATAACGTCACTACAGTGTACATCTTTAATCAAAAAACACATACTGTATGACTGAATGTCACTACATCAAATTTCATTCTTAGCCACTGTACAAATTAATATATATCATTATATAAATCTTTTCATGCGCCATTGTGACGATGTTTTCCAATGTCTATGTATCCATTGACACTCAGTCGGATTAGCAGACTGCTACAGATTCGCACATGTATTTCACTTGAGAAAGACTATGTTTGTGTGTGTTTTTTTGAAAAGGCGCAAGATTTGAGGAGATATTCTAGGTTGGGATCATATTCTAATTTGGTTGGGTTTTTTTTTTAACAGCCTTTCGGTATCGTTTATATTCACAAATGCATTAAATGGCTGTTTTAATGCGTCCTTAATGCCTCCATAACTTCGGTTATTTTTTTTTTCTGAAGGTGCAAAAAGACGATATCCTTCGGCCACAGGGCCCCTCCACCCCGACCCGACATAATGGTGAGGATGTCAATCATGGTGACTCAGCAGCCTCTTTAGGTGGGAGGAACTGAACCCAGTGCCCACAAGGAGTTAATCTAAGGTGCAAAATTTTTTTTTTCTTTTTTCAATATCAAAGAGTAATTCGGTACATTATTATGAATTGTTGACCTTATAAACCCCATAAAGTTCTTTTTCATTTACGAAAGGTTTAACACACACAAACACTTTGTCCCAAGCGGGTTCGAATCCTGGTCTCCTGCCAATATGACATCGGCCCAGCAGTAAACGATGTCTTCATTAACCCGGAGGTTTCAGGTTCGAGTACCAGTGGGGACAAGAGTGTGTGTGTATCTTTCGTATTCGTAAA
The DNA here is from genome assembly GCA_024500145.1 of Gentiana dahurica var. dahurica. Lineage (NCBI taxonomy): Eukaryota > Viridiplantae > Streptophyta > Magnoliopsida > Gentianales > Gentianaceae > Gentiana > Gentiana dahurica. The sequence continues at coordinate 58,789,239 of CM044896.1, read as the reverse complement.
AAACCCCATAAAGTTAATGATGTCTTATTCTATTATTTCTACGCTTATTTCGTCCTTTTAAACAATGCCCTTTAACAACAAAAAAATATGGACCTCATAAAAAAATTGAACAAAGTCTTCAGGGCATTCACATCAGAAGGGGAAAGGGCCAGAAGGGCATGAAATGTCAAAAATGGGGATCTAAGCACATCTCTCATTTTGCAAAAAAAAAAAGGAAAAAATGAAAATAGATGAACCAAAATACCATGGTTGTTTTTTTTGTCTGCAAACTGGCGTAACTGCGTATTTGGATTTATTGCAGTCATAAATATATTTGACTAATTAAATCCACAATCCAAAATACGAAAAAAAAAATATTGATAAAAAAGATGTAGTCACATAAAAAATGTAATTACACATAAAAAGTGTACTCAGTGCCAAAAAATATGTAGTAACATATAAAGAAATAATAACAATCAATAAAAACCCTAAAAAACAATCAATAAAATATAGTTATAATAAGAAAAATGTAGTTACACATTAAACATGTAGTAACACTAGAAAAAATGTAGCAACATATACAAAAAGGTAGCTACAACCAATATACAAAGAATTAGTCACTCGAAATTGTTACTGTATGTTGGATATAATCATTCTTATTGTATTGTTACTTTACGTGTTACTGTTACTTCACTCATAATTTTTACTATATATTGGAAATTACCATTCTTATTTCATTGTTAGTTCACGTGTAACTGTTACTTCACTCGTAATTTTAACTATATGTTGGAAATTATCATTCTTATTGTATTGTTACTTTACATGTTACTGTTACTTCACTTGTAATATATATATAGTTGTAATCGAAGTGCACTCATAATTGTGCTTTTTGTTTTTTTCAAAATTTGGGTAAAAGATTTGGGAAGATTCAATTTCCTATAATTACACCTCCTTTAATTGACAGAATTTACTTCCCTTTATTTACGTTTTGGTTGTAACCGCCATTTTTGAAAGAAAAAATAATACACTTATAATTATAAAATAGGGGTATTTTCAGAACTCTAAATTAATTTTGTCCTTATTAATCACGTGTGTACTTCTAGCCTGATTTATTAGTGAATGTGTCCTTCTGGATATATATATATATATATAATATTCCGATTTTCAGGAAAGGGCGGACGTGTCATTTTACGAAAACGAAATAAAATTTATGTTTTGATGATGATTCATCTTATTTATCTATTTGTTTGTTAGCACCACATTGATGAAGTGCTGAAGCTAGCTGTTAAGGGTGATTTTGTACGTTTTATAAGGATATATTTTATATCAATTCTCTCCATATTCGTATGTTTCTCATAGAAATCGAGCTTTATATTGAAATATCGAGCGAATGGTGTTTTTAATAGTTGAATTGCGAAACGTAACGATTTATGTGCTTAAATTGTGATTTTATGTTATTTTGGGATTGTGTTACGCTTTGGTATATTTTACTATGTTATAGATACATATTTTGGCATGCAAGAGGATTAAATGATAAGGTTTTGCATGGAAGAGGAGTGAAATGGAAGGAAGATGGAGATAAAGCTTGGAATGAAGCTTTCAAGCAGCCGAACTTCCGATGCAGTTCTTGATATGATATACACTGATTTGACTCTCGACCTCAAGAGAAGATTTGTAGGGATTGAAGAGCGGATTCTATAGGATTTTGAATCACTTCATTCCGACTTATGAGGCCCGAGATATGAGCACTACAAGTTTGGATGTTGTTGCTGAAACTAGTGGAAAATCCCGAAATATACTCGGGATACGACGGGCTAGTCAAAAAGGCGTTTTCTGAAGAAGAGTCCTTAATGAAAGTTGTAGAGTTTTCCGAGAGCTTAATTATGACATTTGGATCATAATTTTTGGAGGTCTACAACTCAAGATATGAATTTTAGAAGTTGCAGAGCAGAAATTCAAAGAAGTTAAGCTGCAGCAACATCTTCAAACGGGCGTCCACCACCGCCATACTCCCAGCCGCCTTATTTCTCTATATAAAGCAGCGGATTCTCATCTCATACAGACAATTCGAACCCTAAATTTTCTAGGGGCAGCTTGGCTGCGTTTCTACATAGTTTTCTTCCAGTTTTATACACTTTAATTCTTAGATTAATTAGATAGTTTTTATGCTTTTTATTCATCAATTCAAGTTGCATAGAGGATGATAAGAGGCTAAAACCTCTTTGAACAAGCATCGTGAAGCCTTCCGTCAACAATTCAGTTTTGATTCGTGATTAATCTGTGAGTTTCTATCTCAAAGTTGTTTCTTTTATCATTATTTATTATTGTGTAATGCAATTATATCGAAAGATCGTTGCTTTGTGATTGTTTTATTGATGAAAATCATATAAACCTTAGATCACCGTGATAAAAGAATAGATCTTCGATCTAACTAAAACGAGAGTTATTAGATTGATTTTCTAGATCAGAAATTGAAAGATTTCACGCCTAGGTTAGAAAGACTTAATCTTTAATTGAAAGATCGAAGATTAGAAAACGAACTTGTCTACGAAAGTGGGTGTTCATGCCTCAGATTAGGTGAATCACGACTTGAGTGGAGATCACGAATTAATCTGAATTAGAATTGAATGTTGATAGGATAGGTGGATCGATTGCTTGCTCGTTCGTTATAATTTGATTTTAATCCTTTAAACTTGAATTGCTAGATTAGTTTACTTTTAATTGCACTCTAGTTTTTATCGCTTCAATCTTGCCTAGCATTGGATTAATCTCCTCTGTCTAGTTACTTTTATGCATATTTGTTTAGGTTAGTTCTTCGTTTAGGTTAGTTTCGTGACAATAGTTTAGTTGAAAACAAAAGCTAGGATTCACATTCGTCTAGTTCCCCATAAGATCGACCCGGCATTAGCCTCCATACTACGATCCTTGCACTTGAGGTTAACCGGTTTATCAATATAAAACAACAAGTAATAAACCGGTTAACAAGTGCAACGAATATGGAGAGAATTGATATAAAATATATCCTTATAAAACGTACAAAATCACCCTTAACAACTCCCCCACACTTAAACTTTGCTCGTCCCGAGCAAAACAAAACAAGATAAAGGCTCGGAAAGAATATAAACATCTCAACACATATACCATATAGTCAATAAATTAGAAGTTCACCCGTGTGTGTGTGCATAACCATAGCAAATTTCCACTAAATCCAAACTTGAATATTTCAAGCAAAACTAGCTAATACCCCCTTCAAACTAGTAATAAAAGATACTTATAAGATGCACCCTACAAAACGGAACATATCCCGGAAAAGATGATAGAACACATTTAAGACCTTTCCGACATACTTAGAGGATAATCCCTACAAAATATCCATCGGTTTATACTGGGGATAAGATTAACGATAACTAAGTCTCATTTCATTCTTTTCATACCAATTCTTAAGTTGATTCAATTGATTTCACATTTAAACACACATCAGAATAAGCTATTGCTCATCATAGCAGAATAGGACATACGTAGTATACCCTACCTTACTCAAATCATAAAGCAGCTTCTTCTGACTGTCGTGAGCTTTTGGTCATCATAGTGGAATAAAACATTTCAAGATAATGCCTTACCGCACTCAAATCATCGACCAGCTTCCGACACACACTATTGATTTCATTATTAACTCAACTTTTTCAAATGACATTAGCTACGTATTACTTATCACATTCAAACTTCTAGATATTCACAGTACATCGTACTTGGAACTAAATACAAACTATCATAAGTCTCACGATATGAACATTAGCACTAAGCACATGACTTATAAGGAATCAAACATCACTAATCAAAAGGGGTATAACTTTATAATATAGCTCATCATTCACTATGGCTCGTGGAAAAATAATATCGGGTGAAACAACTAACTTACGGAACATACGGCATACAGCATCAATGAATATAACAAACCGAACAAAAACATGCATTGCTTACTCGAGACAAAACAAAATTTTTTAAAATTTAGCTCATTTTTGCATAAAAATAAAATCATGTAAGCAAATGTATAGATACATATCGACTTATCCCCTCCCCCACACTTAAATTACAGCATGTCCTCATGGTGTGCAAAAATAAAAAGAAACAGAAAACTTAGCTGATTCGTTGTTCGAAAGGGAGCTATTCTGGAAGTGGGTCGACCTCACCCAGAAATGCTCAACGAATCCAGTAGACTGTGGACCATCCACCGGAAAACTGAAATCGTCTAAAGCTCACAATCGCAATCGAAAATATCCTGCACACTTGAAAAACAAAGAAATACCTCGGGGGATACAAGGGATTAAACCATATCGCGCAAAAGTGATAGAGATAAAGATAAGAGCAAATCGTAAGCAAAACAACACTTCGACCCTGTATAAGATTAGGACGGCTGACTGACAAAAACAACACAATCCTAATAAGATTAAAACAACTAGAACAAGGAAAAATAACTAAAGAAAGAAACTAATATAATAAGGGATATCTAGGATGCCTCCTAGTAGCGCTAATGGTTATTGTCGTTAGCTCGACACATTTGAAGCTCAGCCTGGATCAGGCCATTTAACCTTTCTGCCAGCCACTACCTCGTTTAAGCTCCGGTCCGTAGTGTGGCTGCAGAAACAGCATCTAACACATGGGGTAAAATCTTTATAGCCTTCCAAACTCGTTTAATCTTCCCCATGGCTGATTTCTTTCTTCTTTGATTCCTCTGATGACGTTTAAGCTTTTGCTCTTTTTCATACTCCTCCATATCCCAACTACCTGCTAGAACTTCTGCTGATGAACCAATACCGTCGTTCTCGGAGAATAAATCGGATGAAAACTCGTCAAATTCATTGACCTCTGTAACACCACATCCGAGAATTTCGAGAAATTTAACAATCAAAGGTTTTTCTTTAGGTTCACCAATGTAGTGCTTGCACCTTTGACCATTAACTCGAAACGGTTGGTCTGGATGACCGCGTAGTTCTAGAACACCTCCAGGAATGATTTGGAGAATCTCAAAAGGACCGGACCAACGTGTTCTCAACTTCCCAGGAAACAAATGTAACCTAGAATTGTATAAGAGAACTTGCTCGCCGACCCGGAATTCTCTCTTCTTTATCTTGGCGTCATGGAGTAGTTTCATCTTCTCTTTACTAATCCTGGCGCTTTCATAAGCCTGGAGTCTAAATTCATCCAGCTCATGCAACTGCTGCAATCGATGTTTCCCACAGGATTGGGAATCGAAGTTTAAAAACTTCGTAGCCCAATACGCCCTATGCTCTAACTCGACTGGCAGATGGCATGGCTTACCGTAAACCATTTGATATGGCGATGTACCCATAGGGGTCTTATAGGCAGTCCTATATGCCCAAAGTACATCGTCCAACTTCAGACTCCAGTCTTTTCTATGACTATTCACCGTCTTCTCTAGGATTTTCTTAAGACTCTGGTTGCTTCGCTCAACCTGACCACTAGTCATCGGATGATATGGTGTGCCGATTTTATGGCGAACACCATACTTCTCGAGGACTTTTTCCAAAGGTCGGTTGCAAAAGTGTGTCCCTTCATCACTGATCAAGGCACGTGGACATCCAAACCTCACAAAGATGTTCTTCTTCAGAAATTTCATGACCGTTTTATGATCATTGTGAGGAGTGGCAATTGCCTCCACCCATTTCGAAACATAATCTACATAGACTAAGATGTATTTGTTACCGCACGATGATGGGAATGGTCCCATAAAATCGATGCCCCATACATCAAAGACTTCGCACTCTAAGATGGGTTTCAAGGGCATGTCAAAACGCCTTGTCAGAGTTCCGGTTCTTTGTCATCTATCGCAGGCTTTACAGAAGGCTTATATATCCTTAAAGATCGTAGGCCAATAGAACCCGGACTGGAAGATTTTAGCAACGGTTTTCCAGGGACCAAAGTGACCACCTGTGGGTCCACTATGGCATTGCTCGATAATCTCACGTTGCTCGGATTCAGGAACGCATCTCCTAAGCAAACCATCTTTGCAGATCTTAAACAGATAAGGTTCATCCCAAACGAAATATTTCATATCAGAGAAGAACTTCTTCTTCTCTTGATAAGACATTTCAGGATCAAGGTAACGGGCATGAAGGTAGTTCACAATGGAAAAGTACCATGGAACATCAGGAGGACGACCGTCTATCAACATAATGTTTTCTAGAGGAAAGTAAAGATCTATATCATCAGGGTCACCCTTTTCCTCACTTAACATCCTAGAAACATGATCCGCCACTACGTTCTCACTGCCCTTTTTGTCCTTAATTTGAACGTCAAACTCTTGTAGGGTCAGTATCCAACGCAGTAGGCGCGGTTTAGCATCCTTTTTAGTCATCAGATACCGCAAAGCAGCGTGATCAGTCCACACGACCACTTGAGCACCTAGCAAGTAACTACGGAACTTGTCCATAGCAAACACTACGGCCAATAATTCCTTTTCAGTGGTCGTGTAGTTAACTTGAGAAGGATTTAGTGTGTGACTGGCATAATAGATAGGCTGGAACTTTCCGTTAAGCTTTTGCCCTAAGACTGCACCAACTGTATAGTTTGATGCGTCACACATAAGCTCAAAGGGTAAGTTCCAGTCAGGTGAAATAAGAATTGGAGCGGATATTAACCGATTCTTGAGCTCCTCAAACACTTGCTTGCAGTTTTCATCAAAATTGAACTCAACGTCTTCCTTGAGTAGAGTAGATAGGGGCTTGGCTACTTTGGAAAAATCTTGGATGAATCTCCTATAGAAACCGACATGTCCGAGGAAGCCTCTGACTTCACGTACATTCTTAGGATAACTCATCTTCTCAATGGCTTCTACCTTGGCCTATCTACTTCTATACCGTTGGCGGACACTTTGTGGCCAAGGACTATCCCCTCATCGACCATAAAATGGCACTTTTCCCAATTGAGTACTAAGTCCTTTTCCACACATCTAGACAACACCTGATCAAGATTATCGAGGCAATCATCGAAGGATTGACCAAAGACCGAGAAATCGTCCATAAAAATCTCCATGCACTTTTCAACTAGCCCGTCAAAGATTGCCATCATACACCTTTGAAAGGTGGCCGGGGCATTACAGAGACCAAATGGCATCCGCCTGTAGGCGAATGTACCATACGGCCAGGTGAAAGTGGTCTTCTCTTGGTCAACTGGATCGATGGGTATCTGGAAATATCCTGAATATCCATCCAGGAAACAGTAGAATGCGTGCCCCGCCAGACGCTCAAGCATCTGGTCAATGAATGGAAGGGGAAAGTGGTCCTTCGTGGTTACTTCATTTAGTTTTCTATAATCAATGCATACCCTATAACCAGTGACCAGTCTCAGAGCTATTTCTTCTCCCTTTTCATTCTTCTCAATTGTAATTCCACCCTTCTTGGGAACTACTTGAGTCGGGGAAACCCATTCACTATCAGCTATAGCATAAATGATACCCATATCCAGAAGCTTAATGATCTCCTTCTTGACTACCTCTTGCATGTGAGGGTTGAGCCTTCTTTGGGGCTGTCTTACACATTTGGCTCCCTCACTAGTCTTTATCTTGTGCATACAGATGTCGGGAGATATTCCTTTGATATCTCCCACTTGCCAACCAAAGGCTTTCTCATTTTTACGCAAGACGTTTAACAATTTAAGCTCTTCTATTCGAGATAGCTTGGCAGAGATGATCAAAGGAAGCTTGTCACCCTCTCTTAAAAACACATACTTAAGATGTTTAGGCAACGGCTTCAGCACCAAATCTACGGGAGGATCCTCTAGACTTGATTTAAGATCGCCACTCTTCAACTCAACATCGCTGAGCTTACTTAGTGGTCCTACTGCCAAGGCTTCTTCTCATCCTCAAAATCAGCTGCTAATTGGTCTAGATTGACCACACCATGACTATTCAGCTTATCAATTAGTCGCTCATATTCTGATTCTACAGCCATGACTTGCTTATCCATGAAGTCATCGAAATCATCAGAAGTCTCCTCAACGGAAAAGCCGGTTGGAGCTCCAGAAGGTACATTGATAGATTTTGAAACACCATAGCTCACCTCCTGGTCACCAACTCGAATGGTCACATTCCCACCATCACAATCGATGAGGGCTCTAGCTGTAGATAGAAAAGGCCTTCCAAGAATTAAAGGGACATTTTCACCTTTCTCAATATCTAAGACGTACCAGTCAACTGGAAAGGTAAACCTATCTATTTGAACTAATACGTCCTTTAAGATCCCTGAAGCTTTCTTAGAAGATCTATCAGCGAACTGCAAATTCATGGTCGTGGGTTCTAGAAGACTTTGTAAACCCAGCTGCTTGCACACAGACAATGGCATCAAGCTGATAGATGCACCCAGGTCACATAAGGAATTTGGGAAGACTAGGCCTCCCATCTGCAATGTGAGCACAAATCTGCCTGGGTCACTCCTCTTGATTGGTAAGTCTTGATAATTGACCATAGAACATTCCTTACCAACTGCTTGATCCATTTCTGCTAACTTTTTCTTGGAAGATACAACATCCTTGATGAACTTTGTATACTTAGGCATCTCTACCAAGACCTCGGATAATGGCAGATTTACCTGAGTAGTTTTTAGAAGGTTTAGCACCTTCTCATACTTTTTGTCTTCAACCAATGGAATTTTGCTCTTCCTTGGTGGAAACGGAAGCTGCTTTAGGTCACTCTCAGAAAAGACTTTCTTTGAGGTTGCGCTGATAGCTTTGTCTTCCAAATCTTTCCACCGAACCGTCTTCTCATTCTTTTGATTAGTCAGGGGATCAACCACGACTTTCACTTGAATCCTCATTCCTCAGGGGATCAGCCACCTGAGGGCTTCCAACCTTTCCACCTATCAGGGGATCAGCCACCTGATATTCAACTTCTACACCTCTCAGGGGATCAGCCACCTGAGTACTAGCTTGCAGCCAAGGGGATGATGGGTGCTCAACTTCCCCTCCTGCCTTATCAATGGCAGGAGGGGCTAGTGGTTTCCCTAGAAGCCAGGGGGACCACTCAGTTGAGTGCCACTTCGTAAACTCATCGTACTGGCCTCCTCTTGTCCATAATGCATTGTCGGCACGAGGTCAGTACATTGGTTGCTGCTTAAATCGGCCTGAGCAACATGACCGCCCTTAGGATTTTTCTCAGTAAAGCTGGGCAGATGCCCAGGGGGTCTTGATGCTAAATGCTCAGCCAGCTGCCCTATCTGTCTCTCAAGATTCTTATTCATACTCATTAGGAGCTGAATATTCTTGTTTTGCTCTTCTTTGAATGAGTTCCATTCAGCCTTAAGATCATTCGTATTCGAGGGACCTTGAGAGTGCTGGAGGTTTGAAGAGTATGGCAGGCTGGGCCGATTTTGAAAATTAGAATTGGAATTAGAAGGCCAATTCTGATTGAACCTTTGTGTTTGATTGGAAAAATTAGAGTTTTGGTTTTGAGCAGAACCAGGGTTCCTATTGAAATTTGAATTCGAATTAAAACTCGAATTCGGATTGAAACTGGAAGCTTGATTGAACCCTTGGTTCTGGAATTGATTCTGGCCAGATGGTTGATTAAATCTTTGGGTGTTCTGGCCATAGAACGCATTTACTTCAGCATTCTGCCCATTCATAGGACAGAATCTGGAAGTATGCCCCATATTATCGCAGTTTTGGCATTGGACCTGAGCGTACTGTCCATCACCATGGACAGTATTGACTTGGTATGAAGAATTGGGGTTTAATTGACACTGGCCATTTACATGACCAATCTGACAGCAAGATTCGCAATACAGAACCTGAGGGTTCTGCGGAAACGAAGGAGTCTGATTCATAGGATTCGGAGTTTGAGGATTGGCCATCTGCCTCTGCAGCATGGCAATCAGACTCTGAACATTTACTTCCTCCACCTTAGGAGGAGGAGGAGCTTGAATTGCCTGATAGGATGGGGCGTAATTGTACTTGGCAATGTCCTCGAACAATGCCCACCCCTCGTCAGGAGTTTTCTTCAAAAACGCCCCACCAGATGAACTATTGACCATGCCCTTGGTGAGCTCGGTCAATCCGCTAAAGAAAGTAATGACTAGCCTCTCCAAAGGCAAGCCATGATGGGGACACCTTCTAAGAAGAGATTTAAACCTTTTCCAGGCCTCGAAAAATGATTCATTTTCCTTCTGAGAAAATGTGAAAATTTCATTTAAGCACTGGGCCGTCTTAGAGGGTGGAAAATATTGACTCAAGAACTCCCTCTCGAGTCCAGCCCATGTAGTGATGGATTCAGGAGGAAGAGAGTGATACCATTCCTTCGCCTCCCCTCTTAAGGAAAAAGGGAAAAGTTTGAGCTTGATAGCATCCTCACTTACGCCTTGGATGCGGTTAGTACCGCATATCTCTAAGAACGTGTGTAAGTGGGTATGCGGATTCTCTGATTGATAGCCATAAAAAATTGATGCATGCTGCATCATCTGGATAAGCCCTGGCTTGAGCTCGAAAGTTTGAGCATTAATGGCGGGCAAGACTATAGCCGGGTTGACAGTGACTGCACCAGGCATGGCGTAGTCTGCCAACGTACGTCGATCCTCTGCCGCCATTATTACTATTTCTTCGATCTCTTTTATTAACTTTCGTTCAATTTCTTGGTCGGCTGAACTTCCTTCGTCCGAAGGATCGGTAAAACGAAGTTTCCGCCTATTGGGTCGGACTATGGTCCGCTCGAGGTCAGGTGAAAAGAGTAATGGCCCTTTCTGACTTCGAGTTTGCATAAACCGAATCCCAACTCAATTGAACAAAACCTATAAACTACGAAATTAAAAACCTAAACTACGAAAAGGAAACCTAAGAATCTATCTAAAAGATTACAAACCTAGAACTATTATCAAGACCTAGGAAAAAGAAAGAGAAAAGACAGAGAGAGGCAGACAGACGGGCGTCCAAAAATATGAACGAGCGTCTGCCTGGTTTTCAAGATGGACGGGCGTTCAAAATAGGAACGCTCGTCCGATTTTTCAGAATTCCTTTGGACGGGCTTCCAGATGTATGAACGCTCGTCTGCAGGTCAGAAATTGATACAAGATTGAAATTTTTACAGTGGACGGGCGTTCATAGGTATGGACGCTCGTTCATATGCAAAATTTTCCAGAAAAAGAACAGAAACGATTGCAGAACAGAGAGAAAAGTAAAGAAAACAGAGCAGGAAAAACAGGGAGAAATAAAAAAAAAACTAATCACTAAACAGAGACTTTAATCACAGTCTAAAACACTAATATCCTAACTATTTAAAGGTTAATCTTCCTAGAAATTGACCTAAGAACAGGGATTAAAACACAGAAAAAGAAACGAAAAATAAACAAAAACAAAAACTAGGCAAACCGTCCGGTTCCCCGGCAACGGCGCCAAAAACTTGTCCCGGATTTTATCAATATAAAACAACAAGTAATAAACCGGTTAACCTCAAGTGCAAGGATCGTAGTATGGAGGCTAATGCCGGGTCGATCTTACGGGAAACTAGACGAATGTGAATCCTAGCTTTTGTTTTCAACTAAACTATTGTCACGAAACTAACCTAAACGAAGAACTAACCTAAACAAATATGCATAAAAGTAACTAGACAGAGGAGATTAATCCAATGCTAGGCAAGATTGAAGCGATAAAAACTAGAGTCCAATTAAAAGTAAACTAATCTAGCAATTCAAGTTTAAAGGATTAAAATCAAATTATAACGAACGAGCAAGCAATCGATCCACCTATCCTATCAACATTCAATTCTAATTCGGATTAATTCGTGATCTCCACTCAAGTCGTGATTCACCTAATCTGAGGCATGAACACCCACTTTCGTAGACAAGTTCGTTTTCTAATCTTCGATCTTTCAATTAAAGATTAAGTCTTTCTAACCTAGGCGTGAAATCTTTCAATTTCTGATCTAGAAAATCAATCTAACAACTCTCGTTTTAGTTAGATCGAAGATCTATTCTTTTATCACGGTGATCTAAGGTTTATATGATTTTCATCAATAAAACAATCACAAAGCAACGATCTTTCGATATAATTGCATTACACAATAAGAAATAATGACAAAAGAAACAACTTTGAGATAGAAACTCACAGATTAATCACGAATCAAAACTGAATTGTTGAAGGAAGGATTCACGATGCTTGTTCAAAGAGGTTTTAGCCTCTTATCATCCTCTATGCAACTTGAATTGATGAATAAAAAGCATAAAAACTATCTAATTAATCTAAGAATTAAAGTGTATAAAACTGGAAGAAAACTATGTAGAAACGCAGCCAAGCTGCCCCTAGAAAATTTAGGGTTCGAATTGTCTGTATGAGATGAGAATCCGCTGCTTTATATAGAGAAATAAGGCGGCTGGGAGTATGGCGGTGGTGGACGCCCGTTTGAAGATGTTGCTGCAGCTTAACTTCTTTGAATTTCTGCTCTGCAACTTCTAAAATTCATATCTTGAGTTGTAGACCTCCAAAAATTATGATCCAAATGTCATAATTAAGCTCTCGGAAAACTCTACAACTTTCATTAAGGACTCTTCTTCAGAAAACGCCTTTTTGACTAGCCCGTCGTATCCCGAGTATATTTCGGGATTTTCCACTAGTTTCAGCAACAACATCCAAACTTGTAGTGCTCATATCTCGGGCCTCATAAGTCGGAATGAAGTGATTCAAAATCCTATAGAATCCTCTCTTCAAGCCCTACAAATCCTCTCTTGAGGTCGAGAGTCAAATCAGTGTATATCATATCAAGAACTGCATCGGAAGTTCGGCTGCTTGAAAGCTTCATTCCAAGCTTTATCTCCATCTTCCTTCCATTTCACTCCTCTTCCATGCAAAACCTTATCATTTAATCCTCTTGCATGCCAAAATATGTATCTATAACATAGGAAAATATACCAAAGCGTAACACAATCCCAAAATAACATAAAATCACAATTTAAGCACATAAATCGTTACGTTTCGCAATTCAACTATTAAAAACACCATTCGCTCGATATTTCAATATAAAGCTCGATTTCTATGAGAAACATACGAATATGGAGAGAATTGATGTAAAATATATCCTTATAAAACGTACAAAATCACCCTTAACACTAGCTGTTATTGTGAAAAACTAAAAGATGTCTAGAAATGAATGTATAGGATTTATTTGAGTCTGATAATTGTATAGGTTATATCAGACAAGCACTGTAATAGTTAGAGTGTCTTAAAACTGAGAACTGGAAATCATCTAGAAAACTAGATATTGACTAAAACCGAAAGTATCACTCAGAACCTAGAAACTGAAGTTTACTCAGAACTGAAGAAGGTAAGTTCGTTGAGGGACAAAAACTAGGTTGACTTATCTTGAAGATGAAGAACTGAGGGAACAAACTCAGTGATGAAGAACTGAGGGAACAAACTCAGTGGATGAAGAACTGAGGGACACATACTCAGTTATTGAAGAACGAAGAACTGAGGTTTCAAACTCAGTTATGAAGATTAAAGTCAAGACTGTAAAGTTAGAATTCAAGTAAGTCTTTGATGGCCTGAACTGACTTTATGGATCTTGTATGAGTCCTAAGAATCATAAGGACAATGATATCTTAGATGATTTATTGAAAATATGGTGTACCCTGATTAAGTCATATGAAATCAGATGGATAGAGTACTATGTTTTGAAGAAGAGTAAAAACTCAGTTAATGCCCTAAGTCAGTTGACAAACTGATAACTGACATACTCAGTTTAAAATTGATCTAGGTACTCATTTTTAAAGTCAGTCATCCAAAGAACTGAACTTACATTTCAACGTTACAAATCAAGAAATATTATTGGATGAAGCAATGACATTTCAGAACGGTCACTGACATCTGACATCTGAAAATATAGCCGTTGATAGAATTCAAAATTCAAGCAAGATGAACGTTGAACCTCACACAATAAATAGAGGACTTGGCATCAAAGATCAAACACACAACAATGCAAGAATACAAGTATTATTGTTCCCAAGTCTTGTTCATCTGAATTGCTATCAATCTTTGCGCTCAACAAGATCACATCAAGAATTCTTCAAGTGTTCAAGCTACAAAGATTAAATCAAGAATCCGACACTTAGAAGAACCACAAGCGAGAATCAATCAGCCCAACTTTGATTTTTATCTAAGGTTTAGACTGTGAAGCAATCCGGTTAAGGATTTGCCAAGGACAGTTGTCATTTTTGCAGTCGGGTATACTGTGTTTGTGGTAGAGTTGGAGAATAGGCAATACAACCCTCTGAGGACTAGGTTTCAAGCAATTGCAGAACAACAATCACACCGTTCTACAGGTGTTTAGATAGTGAAGCTAGGTATTAGTCAAGGACTATCAATTAGGACTTTTTGTAACCGGCTACCTCAGAAAGTTCTAGTGGAATTTTCCTCCTACATCACAGGGGAAGAGTGGACTGATAGGATTACACCACCTGGAACCACTATAATTCTTGCCTTACTTACTTTAGCATTTACTTTCTGTTATTTAGTTTATCAATATTTGTGATTGTTCTCATATAAGTTTTTCATACAGCATAACTGAACAAACTGAAGGATATTCACTCACATTTCACAAACTGACATTCACCAGAATTCAGTTTTGCGTACTCATCAGCTTTTTCTTAGAAACAACAAAATCCGCATAAAGGCTAAAACTTATCCGCTGCCGGTTGACTCAATTTCAGCATAAATCAGTTTTGATTTATACTCAGCTAAGTCAACTCAACTTCACACAAGTTTAAAACTGAACTAATCAGACTTAAAATCTAGTTTTTGGTGACAAGTTTATTCACCCCCCCTGTAAACTCGTGTCACCTTTCCAATATATATATATATATATATATATATATATATATATATATATATATATATATATGTATATATTGGAAAATCTGGTTTTTAAGTAATAAGGAAAATAATAAGAAATTGTTATTTTTGGGATTTTCTATTTAAGGAAAATAAATCCCATTAGTTCTCCTAACCTAAAAGAAATCAGAAATTTCCTACGTATTTTGAAAACGGCGTGTAGGAGCAAAAATAAGGGCTGGGAGATTTCTTCCAGTTTCTAAGGCGATTCTTAACGGTTTTTAGATCTGAGTAGAGCAACAGAATCATCGTGAAGAGGCGTCGTTTCAACACAAGAAAGTTGGGACTTTGTCAAGGTATGTTTTTCGAGCCCTAGCTATGTTCTTGAATGAGTTTGATGGATTCAAACTCATGAATTCATAGTCTTGTTTGGTTAGAAGCATGTGATCGAATCTAATCTGAATTTTGATTGATCACATAGGTTTTATGTGAAGGAAGGATCGTTTTGCTGTAGATTATTCGTAGCTTTTTGTTGTTGGATTAGCTTGCTAAAAGGTAAGAGGCTCTTCCTACGTTTTAATTATGGTTTTAGGGTTAAGATTGATGCTTGGACATGGTTTAGATGATAGAAATCATGTTGGTTGATTGTTTAAGGATTAAGAGATGTTATGGTATGTGAAATTTGTGTTTTTCGGATGTTTTTCTGATTACAATCGTGTAGAACATGTTTGGAATCTAGTAGAGTTCGTAATTTTCAGAAAATCGTGTTTTTAGTGTTTTACCACATTGATAATGCAATTTATTATCATGGAGGCTCAGCGGTGTATATATAGTGGATATCTGGCTTATTGGATGTGTTTAGTACTGTATAAGGCCGGTGGTGTCCGGCGAGGGAGAGTATGAACTGTTTGAGAGAAGGTTTTAGCAGAGTATGGTTCTCTTTTTGCTATTTAGAATCTCTTTTGTGGTTACACAAGACCACATTTTATAGAAGGAGGGAAGCTTAGGGGCTAAGTAAGACAGGTAAGTATAAGATATCTTAGTAGTAAAGTAAACTAAATATATAGACACGTGGGTTGAATATCTTGGCGATGTCCTATGTGGACGCATAGGTCGCTGCCTACAAGGTCGCCTGCTTCATCGTTCTTCCTCACCCTTGCCTTTCATTGCTTCCCTTTAAGCCTTGTGCGATCTCTTATAGATCTATTGTCCAGGTCGCAGGTCACCCCCCCGAGCCTCTGATAACCTTATAGGTTTGAGTGCTCTGGACGGACCTGATTGAGGTGACCTTGACTTACTTGGATTCGCAGACACTACTGCCGCGGCCTTTATTCGACTTGGAGGTCCAGATAGGCTGTTTCCGGGACTCATAGGTGGAGATATTATTTATACACATCACGCGTCGAATGCGTATGCATTGGCTGGCAATGCGCATGCATTCTTGTTACAGGATGTCCTGTTTTAGTTTCGGCAGGTGGAATGCGCACGCATTCAATGGAATGCGCACACATTCATGATTCAGGATGTTCCATCATTTTCACAGCAGGTGCAATGCGTACGCATTCAATGGAATGGGCACGCATTGCTGGTTCAAGATAGTTCAGGTTGCTCCCAGCATGAGAAATGCACAACATTGGCTGGACAGAAACTTCCAACAAGTTTCTGGTCAGGGAATGCGCACACATTCCAGAGAATGTGCACACATTGACCCAAGTTTTTGAGAAAATGTGTTTTAAGCTATGTATTGAGATTTAAATGTTGTTTCATGATCTAATAACATTAATTGAACATGAACAAGCCTTGATTGAGTTTCTGACACGTTTAGTTCCGGCACTGAATGTACTCTTCCAAAGAGCTGAAGTTCGGGACCATCGGAAAGGCATGCTAGGCTTATGCTTTGATGAACTAAAGTTTGTCAATGTCTGTGTATTTGATAGGGTATGATATCTAGCTGTCTAAGTGAGGGAGTAGAGTTTTTAAGGTGAGCTTTACCTTTGAAAACACTTATGTGGCTAGTTAAAACATAATAACTTACATACGTGGTAGTAAAAAGATAAAATGTCATGATATTCTTCGTTAGGCACTAATTCATATTAGTGATGTGGTACGTTCATAAAGGTTAACAACGCTACTGGCTCAAAAGGCTGAAGGGTAGTGGAGGAAATTCATCGAACATATACACATACCGGGGAGACCCCGGAGCTATTGATGTAAGTCAACCCGATGATACAATTCTTGATGATTTATCCCATTTTCTCATGCAATTAGTGACATTTTGACATCAACTTGAGCAATTATTATGATAAATTAAACTATTTTGTGTACATAGGATATATCAGAAAAACCATGCTTTTGCTTTTGTTATAGACTTATTGGCCAATTTTGTTATCAGATTTACACGTGGTATCCCCGTGTATATTTTGTAGCACAGATATCACGGCTGGGAGCTTAGATTTTGATTTGATGGTGTCATTGGATTGTTGAGAGATGATTTTGGAGCTGAGGCGAGGATTCCAACCCACGAGGATTATTGATACACATTAGAGGGTTCAGTCCATGCCAGTTGGAGAATAAATTCGATCAGGGACATATTATATGCATATGGCGCACGCCATGTTACATCTGACCCATGCCAAGTGAGATATTCAATGTCTGCTGAGCATATAATGCATATGTCATTCAACCAACCACCACATCAGACATGGCGTATGCCGATTGTCAGTGAACGACGCCAATCCTTCATTAAGGATACATGACGCACGCCAGTGGGTATGACCCATGCCATTAGTGCGGAGTCAGCAAAAGATTGACCTTTTTTATTCCTCCACTTTCCAAAAATATCATATACACTTCAACTTCTCCAGTTTCTTCCCCTTGAAGGAACCTTCACCTCCTAAGGCTCTCCTAGCCGAATTTTATGTAGAAATTAACTCTTGATTTTGATTGTAATAATTAAGGATTCTTAGATAAAGTTCTACTACTGTGTTAGAGTTTAAAATACACTAGTGTTGACTGCATTGAAGGTTTTGGAGTTGAATGAAGAACGCCATTTTCGAGCTCTTTACTTGTGATTGGTAATTCTTAATATTTATTTTTATTCAAGTGTTCTTATTATTATGAATGTTAGCCTTGATATGTTAATGTTTGTAGTTATGAGTGGCAAGGTTAAACTAGCCAAGATTATGTTGTAGAACTAGTTTATTCTCCTATGTTGATTGGGAATGATTGGTTATGTTGTTAGTTTCAATTGTTGTGAATCTTTTCCTACTTGTATTGTATATCAGATTGAGCATTGCAATTACACCAGGTCCAACAGGTTCCTCATCACTATCAGTTTCCTCATCATCAACTTCAGCTCTCAGGGTTTGTTCCCCCTGAGTGTTAGCTTTTAATAGTCACGGAACAAAGTCTTGTAATTCCTTTGCTGATTCTTGAACAGGGAAGTCTTCAGCAACAGGTTCTACTTCAGCAACGACTTGTTTGGTGGGGGTTTCCTCAGTTCTGGATTTCTTTGCTGGGCTTTTAGCAACTGAGGTAGCTGATTTTGCTGGTGAAGCCTCCAAAACATTTTCAGCTAAAGCCACAATACATCATTTTCCAACTCTTCCAGTTTTCTTTTCTTTTCTCTTAATTTTTCAAAGTCTTCCATTGCTTCTTCAGATGTCATTTTCTTCTTAGATGATCTTTTCTTAGGTTCAGCTTAAGAACCTTCAGTTTTTCTCTTCTTGGATTTTTCTTGTTTGGCTGCAATTTTTCCATCAACAATTGCAGTTTCTTTTCTCCTTGTGATACCAAAATGATCAATAATTCTTTGAGCTAGGAGAGTAAGAGTCTTCTTGAGATAGAATCTTCCTTTCTTCTCAGCATTTTTATTCTTGGGCATATCAGAATATTGTGCTACCAGCTGATCAAAAATATATCTCTGCTAATTGAAATCTTCTCCGAACCAAATTACATAAAGTAGGTCTAATTTTGTGCCGGAGAGATTACTGAAGTTGCCTCCGTTTCCAATCACTCAATTAGCTAGCATCTTGGTTAAGAAGTTGAATTCTCGCTTGAGCAGCCCTGTTGATCCAGACAATGATACATTTGATTCTCCAGAGATTGCAATATCTTTCCAAAGTTTCTCTCTCTATTCTTTTTATATTTTGAGAACAGAAGTATGTCCAGATTTCTCAAAACCAAATATATCTGCAATTAAGTTCTCTATAACCTTAATCTCCTTTCCATTGACTCGAGTGATATAAGTGATTACATCATTTTCTATGGTTTTGCTTCCGAACTCATAGAAGTCACCAATGTTGTCCAGACATAGGTTCTTCAGATTGATGTTGAAGACTTATTCCAACCCTTTGATTCTTCTGATTTTATCTGCAATATCTTTGGCTAAGGTTTTATCTGTGCATCTTGCAACAAATTGATCGAGGGAGATGATCATTCCGGGTTCAACTTGGGTAAAGACATGATTTCTGAAGGTTGAAAAGAATTCGGAAATATTTAGGAATTAGAATGATGATTAAGCCAAAATTGAGTGTAAAGAATTTAGGAAAAGAAAATAAGAAGGTATTTGTAAGTGGTAGAAGGGGTAGTTAGAAAGTTTTGAGTGGGATGTCTTTGCTAGGTGTAGTGACCGAAAGACAATTATCTAATTGTTTTTATGACAGAATTAATAATACATCTTATTATATGCATGTATACTTATAATTAAGACACTACTGAAAACCCTAAGTACCTCGTTTATGTAATCACATAACTCAGTGTATGGCTATACACAAGAGGATTGAGTTAGCGAGATGTACTTTATAATTAACTTTGTACGTAGCGTTTATTAATCTGAGTACGGGTCTCAAGATTAATTTGCTAATAATGCGCCCAGAACACTTTAGGTTTGACAGTCTTATCCGGACTGTCGGTAATAGGGTACCTAGTGGGGCATTTATATATGATGATAATCTGGACCGATTTGATTTGAGTTCTCGATATAATTCCGTGATCGAGAAGTCTTATGAATCACAAGATGATCATATATAGATTAATCTCAATCCTGAGGTGATCGCAGACGACTGCTTAGACTAGGGTAGAGTTTGATGTGTTAGTAAGGATCACTTCGTAGTATGTGGTCCAACACTTCTCGTTGGCTCTATTTTAGGATGAGTGTGTAGTCTGTGCTATCATAGATATGGAATCCATTCCTTCCCTCGGGAAGTAGACATACAGTTCCCTTATTTGTTAATCCTAGAAACTGATCGATGGCGCCAGTTCATATTATATTAGTTATGAACTAATTGATCACTAGGGGGTTAATGGTAAATAAGGATAAGATGTTTCGAGAAGGGTCTACGGAGATATCCCGAATCGAAACGAACAGCCTATGGAGGATTTATCCGTATGTAATGATTATATCAGTGGACACTTATCAACTCATAGTTGAGTATAAGTTATCTATATTCGGCAGAGTTCAGTTTCGGATTTATGGTGGTGTAATCCCGGAATTAATAGATTGAATATTATTGTTTGGTCTGATGGATAATATTATTTAATTTATTGTAGCTACTGAATATGGGTCCATGGTCCCCGACGTGGCTCCTAATATAGCATATCGTTTTCTCGTCGTTTCACCTCAATTATAATTAAATAGTTGGATTGGACTATTTAATTGATATGTGGATTAATTGTTTAGTTGGACTAGATAATTAAATACATGAAAAAGACTTTTTTCGTGGACTCGGCCCTATATGTGTAAAATGAGTGTTGCCCTATTTATCTAGGGTTTGGGGCGCATTTTGTGACTATTAAGTAATTAGAAAGAAATTAGTTTTCTTGGATAATTATTTGATACATGATTTAATCATTTATTTGTTAAGTGATAAATCATGGAATATTAGATAATATATTTATTTATCCTAATTTGTTTGGGATATATTATATATTTATATTTTATTTGAAATAAGGATTATTATAATAATTACCTCTTAGGTATTAAATCCTTAGAGGACAAGATTACTCTCCTATATAAAGAGAGTTCTCCCAAGCCTTTTGACAACACATAATTTTGACATATTGAGAAGTATTAGGCTTAGAATTTTCGGCCTAAGTACTTGGGTTTGAGTTTAGGAAAACTTGGGTTTTTCTAAGGTAGCATATCGAGGAGGTCCGGCGGCTTGAAACCCCATCCACCTGGTGGTGCTTGGAGACACATGTTGGAAGACTTTGGCTTCTCAACTAGGCTCTCAACTAGCTTGGATTGACCTTTTGTTCATGGCATTCTTGTACCATAAAAAGGTTGGTGATCTAAACCCCCTCGTATATTATTTTATGTATTTTGGTTGACTAGATCTAGATCTTATACTTTCCGCTGCGTAATCGGGTGGATCTATGATCCATCCGGCGATATTACATCCTATAGTCTTGTCATAAGTTCTATATGGCATTGTGATCGTGAAAAGGATGGTGAGTGAAGAGGATGGACAGTTGAGATGAATGTAGGTCAAAACTTCTTTGTCATCCGTATCTTGTATCAATAAATACGGTAGATGCTGTGTATCTCCAGTTGTAGGGATTCAGCTTTGATCTTATCCAAACCATGAGTCAGTCGTCCGTTTAGTTTTTCTTCTGCAAAACAAATTAAGAAATTTTTGGTACCCATATCTGTGTGGGACCTTTTTGATTAGTTTTTGTATTTCTGTAAGTCTTAGATGACTTATCAGTTTTATCCTTATACCTTTCTTGATGTTTTGGCTGACTATGGTCAGTTTTCACAAAATTCTGCTTTTTGGATTCAAACATCCTTTTCTTGAGTATTTTGTGAAACTGAGTGATCATTGGTCCATTCCAGTCTTCATCAGTGGGAAAAAGTCTTCATTTCCCCATGAATTTGGTAATCCATGAATGATTTTCATTCCTTGATGGATGAGACTTGAATGTTCTTTTAACTGATCTATGATCAATTGTGCCTTTTCCAGTCCTCCGATACTTCGTATAAAATCTTTCAGTTTGCTGTTTGCCACTGACTGATTTTACAGTTTTGTCAGTTTTAGTTCGAGGCTGTGCTGAGCAATTGTCAGTTCTATCAATTTTGTCAGTTTTCTGAGTTCTTGACTTTTGTGCAGCTACAAACTTAGGTGCAGCTGTACTAGGTCTGAACTTAGAATTCTGCTGATTGTCAAACCCTAAACCGGTTCTGTCTCTAAATGGTTTACCTGGTTTGAACTAAATACTTGGAATTGGGTCAACTGATGATTCTATTATGTTTATTACTTCTTTTAGTCATCAGTTGTGCAATTCTCCTTGATTCCATTGTTAGCCTTGAAATGATTAATCTCCGCATTCAATCTTAGAACTTCAGCTTTCGGCAAATCTTTTTCCTTTTTAACATTCTTATAATTCTTTTGAATTTCCTCTAATTCCTTTATGAGTTTGTCCAAGTCTTTGTTGAAATCTTCATTTCGATGATTGTTCATGACAGTGTGACAATTGAATGTAGAAGCACTTACCTCATGATGTTTGATAAATAAATTTTCAGTTCTAGCTTCTTCATCTTCTATTATCTGCTTTCATTTATCTAATCTAGCATTGTTGCTTGTTAGGTCAGTCCCAAAGAGTATGATTTCTTCATCACTTTCACCATGATCATTTCCTCCAAAGCTTATGGGTAAAATTTCAGCATTATCTTCATTGCTTGTGATGGGTGGACCTTCAATGAATGTTTCAACCAACTTTTCTTGAGTATCAACCACCAGAGCTTGAAATTTACTTTTGTATTCATCAAATCTAAAAATGAACATCTAAGCGTATTTCTAAAATGATTGTGTGATTCCATGATGCAATAATTGCAAGTCTCTTCGAGGTAGAAGATTAGCTCTAATACCAATTGTTGGTCACTTGGAAAGGCTAGCACAAGTATAGAGGGGGGGGGGGTGAATAAACTTGTCCCCAAAAACCTAACTGAAAACTAAATCTTGTGCAGATTGAGTTCAGCTTTAAACTTGTGTGGAGTTAAGCTAACTTAGCTGAGTATAAGTCAGAACTGACTTATCCTTAACTGATTTAACCGGCTGCGGATTAAGTTAAGCCTTTTAATAAAACTTGAGTTTATTAGTTCGTCTAAATATAATGCAGTGTAATGCTGTGCTGACTCGGTTTCTTATGTTCGCTGAGTTTGTGATCAGGTGCAATATAAATTTAGATGCTGTAAATAAATGCGTAAAGTAAGTAAGTAAGTAAATAAGACAGAGATTATAGAGGTTCCAGGTGGTGTAATGTTGTCAGTCCTCTCTTCTCCTGTGATGTAGGAGGCCAAATCCACTATGTTCTTGAGGTTTACAGTAATAAGACACAAAGCAAATTCTAAACACTTGATTGTCCTTCACTAATCCCTAGCTTCACAATCTCCCAGCTTCAGTCTTCAACAGGTAGAATTGCTGTTTGAACTAAGCTTCCTACACTGGTCCTTAGAGGGTAGAATTGCCTCTTCACCAGCTCTACACAAACACTGTCTTCCTGACTGCACTCAACTGTCCTTCACACCTTCTTGGTGTTTCATAGTCTGAACTTTTGATAAAATCAAAGTTGAGACTTGAATCAATAACTATGATTCAAATTGTGTTTCGAGCTTCTTCTTCTAGGTATAAAATATGCTCAGGCTCGTTATTTCTCTTCTAGTGTTGTTTTTTATCTTTCCTTGAGTGCTTATGAACACTTGAAGATTTCTTGATCTGGCAATAAAGCACTTAGCAGGAATACTCTTGTTTTACTTTCCCCCTTTGGATAATCTTTCTTGACTAGATTGAATCTTAGAATTCCACACTTCTAATTGTAATAGAAGTAACCTATTTATAGGGGTTTCACCAATGATTAGATTAAATCGAACGTTAGAACTTGAATTCTTGTATCCGTTAGTGGTCCTGATTGTCTTGATATATGTTAGTGTCCTTTCTGAAAATTCTGTGTGTTTAATAAAGTTGTTATCTTTATAACGGTCAGATTTTCTTTCAGCTTTCCTTGACCTCAGCATGAAAGCTTCTCTTAGTCAATTTTCAGCTTAAGAGCATTAATTGAGCTTTTTACTCTTCTTCAAAAAACTTAGTACTCCATTTCACATCTTATTATTATTGACTTAATCAGAGTACACCATAACTCATAACTCAGCTAAGATATCATTGTCCTTATGACACTTAGTCCTCCTATCAAGATCCATAAAGTCAGTTCAGGTCATCCCAGACTTTCCTGAATTCTAACTTTACAGTCTCGGCTTAAGTCTTCAAAACAGAGTTTGAACCCTCAGTTCTTCAATCTTCAATAACTGAGTCTGAACCCTCAGTTCTTCAGTTTAAGATAAGTCAACCGAGTCTATGTCCCTCACCGAACTTACCTTCTTCAGTTCAGTGGGTGTGCTCTTAGTCAGTTTCTAAAACTGATTACTCTTCAGTTATGAACTCAGTTCAATAAGCCAGTTTCTCATTTTCTCAGTTCTGATCCTAGGTCTATTACAGTTTTTGTCTGATTTAACTTATACAAATATCAGACTCTATTAAATCCTATACATTGATTTCTAGACATCTTTTTGCTTTGCACTATAATAGTTAGTTATGACACTTCATCAATAAGGTTAAATAAGATAATTAAACTAACTGATGAATCATCATCAAAACATAAAATTTTCAGTTCCGAAGAGATCCATATCTGAATCTCAATATCAGTTTGTTTGCTCGAAGTAACTGGGCAACAGTTATTTCCGATACCAACAGCTAGTTTACTAAATATATAAGTATCGGCGCAAATACATGACAAGATCAGCGAATGTTTCTATAAAATCACGTGTAATATGCCGTGTCTTTGTTAAACTGTACCACGGTAGATATTTATCCGGATCGTACGGTTGCCTATGCCACCACGTGGCCAGGGATAAGACCAAGGATTCAAGTCCTTAAGTCGGCAATAAGAAGTCTACATATTTATCTCTAGGAACAGAAAGAGAGGGTATATAGAAGAACGAAAAAATCCTTTTACGGAGCCTCGAGATATTTAGAAAAGCGTAGATATATCATAACAAAAAAAAAGTTAAGCATCTCCTTCGACCCATTTATGCAGATTTTCACTTTTTTTTCTTAGTTCAACTTAGATTTTGTAAATAATTAGTTTAGATTAAGTTTATTTTGTGTAATTCGAAGATCGATGCTACTTGGCTATTGCTATTTCACTTTGGATTTCGTTTTTGTTTCCGGTGTTCTTCGACTTCCGTTTTCGGTAATCTCGATTTCTTGCTTTCGATCTTGATTCATGTTAACTTTTATTGTTGATTTCTTTTATTTTGTTGATAGAATGAGTAGCTAATCGTTATATAGCCGAGTTATGCGATAATCTCCGAAATCAAACCCTAGTTTGTTCATGTGGTGTTCTTGATGTTTGATTTGTTGTTTCTCGATGTTATCGTAGTTCTAGAACTTATACTTAATCACGTTTATTGAATTCGCGACTCGATAATCGTATTACACGTATCATCTTTACATATGTATTTTGCGAGAGGATACGGAAACCGGGGTTCTAGGATCACCCTATAAAACCAACTGAGTTGTTTAGATTCGGTTTCGGGTGTGAGGTTAATATCGACTTTGTTGAGCATTTCATTGATCGTAGACCGTGTTAGGTCAGTTAAATCCTGTCAGCGGACTGTTGAACCTGACATATATAGGATGATAGATTATTGAAATAATGTCTATTCTCGGAATTAGGAAACGACACCCTTCGAGTGGCATCGGGAATGTTTAGTTAGTTTAAGAACGCCTCCGGACTTAGCTAGGTTTGGTAAGTAGTTGATTGGAACATCACTCGGCTATCTCTTTTATATAGTTTTAACTCTCATTTGTGTATATTTAGTTTGTAAAACCGGTGATCTGACAAATCACCACGTCTTCAGTTGTTGTGTTGGCCTGAACTAGGAACGATATCGGCTTTGATACTTGATCAGATTCCCTGTGGGGTACGACATTGCTTGCCATTTATAGTACAACCGACTCGGTACCCTACCGGTTAGAGTTGGCTATGCTGTAAAACGGCCATCAAGTTCTCTGACGCCGTTGCCGGGGAATCCGGTTGATATCTTGTAAGTTAGTAGGTTTTTTAGGATTAGGTCATTTTTCTTATGTGTTTTCTGTGTATAGTTGGTTTTATTTGTTTTTGTTGAAGTGTCACACCATCTACTTCGGTAGTAGTAGTGACTAGTTACCTTGATTGTGTTCGTGTTGTTTCCTTGATTGCAGTAAATGAATCCATACGTCAATTATGGCTCTTTCTCATACTCGCTCAGAGGCTACGATTATAGTGCTATGGGTTACGGAACTCAACCATTCTATCAATTTTACCCATACACAGTGGCGGATGTAAGTGTATCATAGGGGGGTCCATGGACCCCCCTGAACGGATAAAAACTCTACATTTTACCTATAGAAAAATATTTCGGACATCGTAAAAATATTTACGGACCCCCCTAAAAAAATTACGGACCCCCCTAAAAAACATTTCTGGATCCGCCACTGCCCATACACCGCATCATATGGAAACGAGTGGGGGAATGCCCCAAGTTACTCCGATCAACAACTCGATACTTCTCCATCTCTGGAATTTGAGACCTTAACGGATGAACAAGTTCCACATAGGAAAACGGTCGAACAGTTGGGTAAATTGGTCCAAGATCATATTGAAGAATTTCGTAATAGCATGAGGACAATGCAAGCTGCGATACGAAACTTGGAGCATAAAGTAGAACAGCTGGTCGAGAGGGAAGAAGTTGAGAGGAGAGAACATGAAACTTTGGTAAAAGTCACCCCGGAGGAATGCTACGAGGATGGTATGAATCTTGTTTCCATTAAATCATCTATTTCGTATTCGTTTACCCCACTATTATACCTACAGGGGTGCACCCTATTGAGTTTGTTGTGGATGTAGAACCTTATTGTTATTACTTGGTGCTAGAGTCTCTATTGCTTGGGATATGTTTTCGTTCAGGGAAAGTGAGTTCGTTGTTCTGTGCAATGGACTTGTCAAACCAATCGTGGTGGTGGGGATTGAGCCCCATATTGCTGTTGTTTTATTTTCAGGGGTTGCTCAATTCGTACGATTTTGGTAGGCAGAAGCAACGGTTTGCTCTCCTTTGGTATAACTATCCTTGACATAGTTCGGGGTAGCAAGTCGAGCTGAGGAGTCTAAGCTCGGAATGTATTTTTATTGTTTTTCTTTCCCCTCAAGTTTCACTGTATTTCTTTTATTTTTCCGTCGTTTATAATTTTCTGCACTTCGTTTAACATTATCGGCTATTAGATGGCCATGGGGGCCTCGGTTTGGTTGGCTTTTGGCCATGTTTAGCCCATATTTTGTAAATATTTCGGATGTAATGGCCGTTTTGGATTTTGTGACGCAACTCTATATAAATATATGATCTTTTCTGCTTTATTTCTCCATTTTTAATAGTAGTCTGCAAATGAAACTATGGTGTATATATTTGATGCTCGGAACCTGTAATAATGTCCTTACGGTAACCTAATTCACTTAGATGTGTGTATATGTATGCTGTGAATTATGCGTGCCATTTTGAATTATGGTCAACTTCTGCTATAGAATGATGCAGTACCTTGTTTTACTTATTTCTTAATAATATAAATTCTGTACATTAGCACCTGCATAGGCTGCTCAATATCTGTTTATGTGCACATATCTACTTTAAATTACATTGCTTTTTGATTTTTCCATATATGCTTACTTCATCTGTATTTTAAGCATGCTGCTTTGACATCCCCAGTATGGTCCCATTTTGAATTTTATGATGCATAGTTATCTATTGGTATGGCTGGGATAGTATTGTACATTATTATACATACTATAATATATTGCTTGCTGTGCCACTGCCAAGTTTTGATGTTAACAGCTCACAGCAACTACTATATAGTTATCTATTTGTATGCTGTTTTGATGATCCAAATTGGGAATTTTGAGTAACTTGCAATCGAATCTACTTGTGTGCCATCCCCGATTACGCACATATATACTCCATACTTGTACACCTTTTGTGTTGGTTGTGTATATTATATAAGTACAGGTATCCTGGGAGTTCGTTTTATGGATGGCACATGTTGAAATTTCGCCGTTTTCCGGATTTAAGTTAAGCATTTCTACCATCATTTCATTCATTTAAACACCGAGGTCGGTGTTCACTTTCAAAGTAGGGGGTGGGGGCTAGTTAGAGCCAATTTTTCCGGTTTTAGTTTTTACGAGTCGTGTCTTAGTTTTTAATCGCCTTTTAGTGAAATTTCGGGCAATTTTTCATTTTTTTTAGTTTCGATATTGTTTTCTGTGTTACGAGTCTTTGTATCCCGTAGATTGACATGTGTAGATTACTCGAATACATTCTATTTTGTAGTTTCGATCATGTGTTGAAAATTGAAACAATTTCACGTAATAGCTTCAACGTCATAATTACTTTACAAGTGAACGATTATAGTTTTTGTATGACCCGGTTACCTAGAACTTATATTAGTAACTTCGAGGGGAAATAGAAAGGTCGTCGTTGTTAGGTACGGGATGACGGTTTTGGCATTCATTTTGACCCGATTAGAGCCAAAATCCAACCTTAACATTTAATCCACAATTACCCCTCTCAGCCTTTTGTAGGCTGGCTAGACCGCCACCTGAACTAGCCTTTCGTGTTACTAACCCGTAAATTCCGATGCCCCAAACTTTATTGCGGTCTACATATCCTT
Organism: Gentiana dahurica var. dahurica; assembly: GCA_024500145.1. Classification (NCBI taxonomy): domain Eukaryota; kingdom Viridiplantae; phylum Streptophyta; class Magnoliopsida; order Gentianales; family Gentianaceae; genus Gentiana; species Gentiana dahurica. The sequence goes on along the minus strand of CM044896.1, from coordinate 58,760,683 downwards.
GACCACCTTGAATTTGAGCTTATTAGTTCCGCACATTTTTACGATGTTGCGAGGTGTTGACTAGACGAGAGTTATGGTGTGGTGTCGTATTCTATGAGTTATCCAGGGAGAGGAATGTAACAATGTATTGGTTTCGGTCTTATTCGGAATTTTGATGTATAGTGTCAAATTTTATACTCCTGTATAGTATACCTTTCATAAATAAAAAAAGGAAAAAAAAAAGAGAAAAAAAAAATTAAAAGAAAAGAGAAGCAGTATACAATTTGTATATGTATATTGTTGTTATAAGTCCAAAAATGGACTAAAATTGTGTATATTGAAGAAAAAAATAAAAAAAAATTGAAGTTAGGGTTTGGATTCCGAAGATGTAAATATTGGAAAAGATTGAAGACGAAGTTGATAACCGAGTTTCGTGTTTATATTTCTCGGTTAAAACTCTTTTGCACCATATTTTTCTATTTTATGGTAAATATCCTTTCGTAGCCTGAACCCTATCCTAACGATATAACCCTTCAAGTCCTGCTCGAACGTACTAGACGACTATAGGCCTTGATTAGTGGAGATGTTTACAACGTATAAGCCTATGGTGTAACCCTGGTACGTTACGTGTCTATATTGTGAACCGGTGGTTAGTAGTTAATGTCGAAGAAGCTATTTTCACACACACACCTTCAGTATTCAACACAAGGTAGAACCAAAGTTTTATATATTCATGTTTTTTACTATTGTCTTACCTATATGATGCGGGAGACTCGTGATACAGTGACGGTGTGGACTCTATTTCTGTTTGAAATGCTCGGTTTTGCTCGGGGCGAGTAAACGCTAAGTTGGGGGTAGTTGATGAAAGTCAACTCGACTTTGTTTTCCTACGTGATTTATACCCCGTTTCGACTCGTTTTACTTAATTCCGGACACTTTTGGCTTGTTATTGACACATTTTGTACCATTTTGATGTTTACGAGATCTGGACTTATAATCCGGGATTCTTGAGTTTTTTCAGTGTATTTATGTAACGCCCCGTTCCCGGACACCGAGTCCTTATCCGGAAAAGGAACGTTCGGCACGTATAAAATAAAAGTAAATTCATTTTATACGTAAGCCTCTACTACGTCGTATCAAATTAAAAGCAAAACGGAAGCAAAACTCGGGTATATAAAATTTTCCCAAAGAAAAATAAAGAGTAGAAAAGAAATCTAAGGGTGGAAATGTAAATTATTACATTTGGAAAAGTACGAAAATCCCAAAACGATACAAGAACCCAACGTCTAGAAAGAAACCAAACGTCTACCTCAAAAGTACTGAAATAACAATCAACAAAAAACAGAAAAGGAACATCTTGAACTTCCAATAAGCGTCTTCAAATATCGTCGTCAAATCCTTCCTCGTAAACCTGTTCGTCTTCTCACCCCCAAACACATAAAAACAAATATGCATTCGAGGTAAGTACTACGTACTTAGAAGAAAGAGAAGCTATGATAGCAAAAGAAATTATAAGGAAAGATATTTAAGCCGTTTATTTGATTATATGAGACCGACTCAATCTAAGGTTCACTTCATGCTCATCAACACGTTGTGACTAACTGTTTCTAGCTTGACCTATCTATGTTACCACCGCACTCAAGGGCACTACGCGCATCCCCTCAGCAGAGTCCCTCTGTACTTAGGGTCTTTGACCTCTGAGTTCTTCTACCTTGGGAACACTCTTTTGCAACATATTAGTGGATCACACCAATACCCATGAAGTCTAGAAAAGGTAGACTCCGATAGCACGCACACCTCAGCAGAATCCCTCCGTACTTAGGGTCTTTTGACCTACGAAGTTCCTCCACCTTCAGAGGTAGCACATGCATCGCGATTTAGCCTGGTGCCTAGCCAAGAGAGTCGTGTTGTTTAATCTTTTACTAGTCACATACGTTGTTTATTAAGTGATTAACTAGCCAGCCTAAGTGTTTTCAAATAATCTCCCTCACAAATACTACTCTCCTCCTAGACCGCTAGACACGGACAAGTCCTAGCACATACACAGACATTGATGGATACTAATCCATCAAAGCACAAGCCTATCATGCTCTTCCGACGGATCCGAACTTCAACTCCCTTTAAGAGTACATTCGGTGTTTTAACTGAACGAATCAGAAGCTCAATTCAGGCTTGTCTACGTTTATACCATATTAACATATCATATATAAGGGTTCATAAAGATAAGTCATGTTTATAAGGTTGAGCAACGACCCACAAAGAAATAGTGACAAAACCAGCTAGACGTCCGTTTTAAGCCATGGACGCCCGTTTAAAGACTAGGACGCCCGTCCAGAATCGTGGATGCCCGTCCACCAAACCCATTTCAATCCTGATTGTAAAATTGCACCTCAGACGCCCGTCCAATACAACCAGACGCTCGTCCAAGGTGGAACCTAGGCTGGACGCCCGTCCAGAATACCGGACGTCCGTCCACCTGGGTTCGACTGGAACCCTAATTCTTCATCATTCGAACCCCAGATCGTATTTCAACCAAAAACCAGCAAAAATAGCACAGAAACACAGCAAACTTGTATCTAAACATGCCATGATACTTACAGACAGAACTCAAACCAACAATACATCATTCTAGCACCAAAACCACCTACAAATTCATCTAAACCTTATACAAACGAATGAGATCATGGGGATAACTTTTCTTACCTCTAAACAGCCCCCAAAACTGCTCCAAACTCAGAGTAAACGCTGCTGTAACACCACCAAACAGATACCAAAACGTAGCCTTCTTCACAACGATTCCAATTCTTGCACCGGTTCTGAGAATGATCAACTCCTCTTCTCCGGATTATGAAAAACTCTTTTGTTCTCTCTCTTTTCCTCTCAAGGTCGCACAAGGTAATGGGGAAGGGGCTGAAACTGAAAAGGAAGTAATTAGGTGATTAATTTCCCCTTAATACCTAATTCCACAATAACCCTTTTTCCCCAAAACACCCTTGGTTACAAAACTCATTATTTCCTTAATTACATATATAACACTGGAATATATATATAAAACGTCCAAATAATTAACTCCGAATAAAAAGGAAACCGAACCTAATATTTCGTTTTCGCAAAAAGACACGTCTGCCCTTTCCCGAAAATCGGAATATTACATTCTCCCCCCCTTAAAAGGAGTTTCATCCTCGAAACTAGAACATACCTGGTAAATCCCCAAACTCTTGGAACTCACTAAGCATGTCGCTTTCCACTTCCCAAGTTGCCTCCTCGGGTGAATGATTGCTCCACTGAACTAGCACCAAGGGAATCATCCGTCTCTTAATCATCTTTTCTTTTCGGTCTAAAATCCTGATAGGTCTTTCGTCGTAAGCAAGGTTATCTTGTAGAATTTCTGGGTCAACCGTTGTTTCCACATCATTCTTCGTCAGACACTTTTTCAACATTGAAACGTGAAACACATTATGGACTCTCGACATTGATTCTGGCAACTGAAGCTTATATGCTAACGTCCCAACTCTTTCCAGAACCTCAAAAGGTCCAACATACCTTGGACTCAGCTTTCCCTTTTGTCCAAAGCGTTTCACTCCTTTCATTGGCGAAGCCCGGAGGTAAACTCTATCGCCGACTTCAAACTCAAGAGGTCTTCTTCTAACATCAGCCCAACTTTTCTGTCTGTCTTGAGCTGCCTTGATTCTTCTTGACCAACTGAACCCTTTTCTTTGCTTGTTCAACCATTTCTGGCCCTGTAATCTGTCTCTCCCCGACTTCATCCCAAAACAGTGGCGTGCGACATCTTCTCCCATACAACGCTTCAAACGGCGGCATGCCTATACTTGCATGAAAACTGTTGTTATAGGCAAACTCTGCTACCGATAGGTAATCATCCCATGATCCGCCTACCTCCAAAACACAAGCTCTCAACATGTCCTCGAGTGTTGGGATGGTCCTCCCAGATTGTCCATCTGTCTGAGGGTGAAAAGCCGTGCTCAAATCCAACTTGGTCCCGAAGGCTTCTTGCAGGCTCTTCCAAAACCGACTTACGAATCTCGAATCACGGTCTGAAACTATCGAGATTGGAACTCCATGTAGCTTCACTATATTGTCCAGATATAGTGTCGTCATCTTCTTCAATGGCATGTCAACCTTGTATGGTAAGAAATGGGCAGACTTGGTCAATCTATCCACAATTACCCAAATTGCGTCATGACCGCCTCTTGTCTTAGGTAATCTGGTGATGAAGTCCATTGTGATCTTAACCCACTTCCATTCAGGGATATCCAATGGCTTAAGCATTCCACCGGGTCTTCTATGCTCTGCCTTAACCTTCTGACATACGTCACACTCGGCCACAAACTTGGCTATTTCCACTTTCATCGAGGGCCACCAAAATCTTTCCTTTAAGTCTCTGTACATTTTAGTAGCACCCGGATGAACCGCAAAAGCTATTCTATGTGCTTCTTCCATAACTCTTTGTCTTAAGTCACCAACATTAGGTACACATAGACGATCCTGGTACCAAAGATTTCCGTTCTTGTCTAGCACATAACCGACCGTAGGCTTCTCTCTAGCAACTCGCTTCAAATCCAACAAAACCGGGTCTTCATCTTGCTTTCCCCGTATATCATCCATCAACTCTGACCTTGCCAACAACGGTGCCACAAACTGTCTGTCTTCAATCTGATCAAAGCTTCTGATTTCCAGTCCATCTAACCTTTCTGCCACTACCTCAACACTGGAAGCTGCAAACACTGGTTTCCTGCCAGAGCATCTGCCACTACATTCGCTTTACCCGGATGGTATTGAATATCCAAATCATAGTCCTTAACGAACTCTAACCATCGCCTCTGTCTCATATTCAGATTCTCCTGTGTGAAGAAATATTTTAAACTTTTATGGTCAGTGAAGATCCTCGCTTTAACTCCATATAAGTAATGCCTCCAAGTCTTTAAGGCAAATACTACCGCTGCCAACTCTAGATCATGTGTCGGGTAATTCTTCTCATGCACCTTCAACTGTCTAGATGCGTAGGCTATCACTTTTCCTCCTTGCATCAACACACAACCCAAACCCTGTCCCGAAGCATCCGTGTAGACATCATAGTTATCAAAAATCTCCGGAACTGCTAACACTGGTGCCGTAGTCAACTTACTCTTCAAGGTATGAAAAGCCCTATCACACTCATTAGTCCATTCAAATTTCACATTCTTCTGTGTCAGCCTGGTGAGTGGAGTAGCAATCTTCGAAAAGTCTTGCACGAACTTCCGGTAGTAACCAGCCAACCCAAGAAAACTTCTTACCTCTGAAACTGAAGTAGGTCTAGGCCAATTCTCAACTGCCTCGATCTTTGCCGGATCAACTTGAATGCCATCTCCAGAAATGACATGACCCAAGAAACTCACTCGATCCAACCAAAAGTCACACTTAGAAAACTTTGCATACAACTGATTCTTCCTCAGTGTGTCCAACACTATCTTTAAGTGTTCCTCGTGTTCTTTCTCATCCTTAGAGTAAACTAGGATATCGTCTATGAACACTATCATGAACTTATCCAAGTACGGCATGAAAACTCGCTGCATCAAATCCATAAATGCAGATGGAGCATTAGTGAGTCCAAAAGGCATGACAAGGAACTCATAATGTCCATATCTCGTACTGAAAGCCGTCTTCGGTATATCTGCTATCTTAACCTTCAATTGATGATATCCGGACCTCAGGTCGATCTTGGAAAAAACCTTCTTACCTTGCAACTGATTAAACAGATCATCTATCCTTGGTAGAGGATACTTATTCTTGATGGTAAGGTTGTTCAGTGCTCTGTAGTCGATACACATTCTCATGCTGCCGTCTTTCTTCTTTACGAACAAAACAGGGGCTCCCCAAGGCGAGGTACTGGGCTGAATTATGTTCCTTTCAAGCATATCTTTAAGTTGAGCTTTCAACTCCTTTAATTCAGCCGGTGCCATTCTGTAGGGTGCCTTAGCAACTGGTGCCGCTCCCGGTATCAACTGAATCTCAAACTCTATCTCTCTGTCCGGCATGTTTCCCGGTAACTCTTCTGGAAATACCTCAGGGTATTCCCTCACTATGGGAGTCTCCTCGAACTTAGGCTTCACTCGTTCCACGTCCACTGCATACAACAAGTAGCCTTCACAACCCTTCTGACAAGCCCTTACTGCCTTAACCGCTGAGATGATCGGATGTTTCTTCTTACTCGGCTTATACACATTCCCTTGATACGTCTTGTCTGATTTCCCAGGTACTTTAAAAGTTACTTTCTTTTCTTTACAGTCCAGGTGTACATGATTCTCGGATAGCCAATCTATTCCGAGGATTACATCAAAATCCGAAAAGTCCAAAACTGTAAAGTCACTCTTACATCGATAAGGTCCGACTCGAACTTCCACTTGAGGTATCATTCTAGTTACCCTTGTTACCTTCCCTAACGGTGTAGTTATTTCCAAAGTGTTTCTTAAAGGCTCCGAAGGTAAATTCAACTTCCTAGCTACCTTGGTTGACACAAAAGTATTTGACGCTCCCGTATCAACACAAAGCCTTGACCACTAGGTTTTCTAACATTATCGTACCTAGGATGCACATTCACTCATTTAAAATACATTACAACATGAATAAACATGCCATATAATATCTTAATAAAGGAATGAAACAAAACATGGTACCTGAAATAACGTCATCCTCTGGTTCCACAAAGCTAGCATCCGCTGCAAAAACTCGAACCGGTCGGCTCGGGCCGCCTCTCCCGCTTCCTTGACCCGAACCACTCTTTTTTCCCCTGTTAGGACACGCTCTAGAAAAGTGTCCTTGCTCACCACAAACATAACAACCGTTACTACTCTGCCTGCACTCTCCTGTATGATTTCTGTTGCACTTGGGGCAAAGTGGTGCACTGTTCGGGGCTTAAGCTGCTGTAGGAGCCGTAGTCTTCTTGGCGACTTGCTGTGGCGCTCCCCTATAACTGCCTTGACTTGTCCCAAAGTTTATCTTATTACCCACAATCACTGTAGCCCTCTTCCTGAAAGTCTCGACTTCCAAGGCTTTATTCATCAACTCTGCCATATTCCTTGCCGTAAAACCTAGCATGCCCGACTGAATCTCATAGGCCAACCCATCCTTGTAAAGGGCCATCTTTCTCTCTTCCACTTGCATCAATTCAGGATAAAACCTTCCTAACTCGTTGAACTTGTTAGTGTACTGGGACACTGTCTGATGAGTACCTTGCTTGTGCTTCAGAAATTGACTTGCTTTATCTGCTTGAACCGTAACCGGAAAGTACTCATTATAAAACATAGTCTTGAACCCTTCCCAATCTGTTACCTTACCGTTGCTGCTTTGAACGGCATCAATCCACGCTTCTGCTGCTCCCAACAGAAAACTGACTGCTAGTTGTGCCATCTCTGTCTCAGGAACATGTATGTTCCTACAAGCTTTCTCGAATCCTCTTATCCATTCCTCTGCTTTAGAATGCTCCACATTACCAAAGAAGTTCTCAACTCGATTTCTCCTCAATCTCGTATACCAATCCACCGCTGGTGCTTGCTCGAAAGTCGGTCCAACTGGTGGGTGAACCGGAGGGTAACTAAAAGATGCATGCTGCTGATACTGCTGTTGTTGAGGGTAAGGTGGGATTACTTGAGGCTCATTCTGATACGGATAGTACCCCCGATAAGACTGATGCTGTTGAGGCTGCTGAAAACCAAAGGTTGGATGACCAACGCCTTGCTGGTGGTCAAAGCGTGGTGAAGGTGGTACTGTAGGTTGAGGAACATGACCTACAGGAGGAGGGTAAAAGACCTGCTGCTGCTGAGGATACACTGGAGGGTAAGCACTAGATGGTGGGGGATACACATTGGTCACTGGTGGAGGCACACTAATCGGTGGGATGTCGCCTACTACAGTGACACGAATAGGTGCTTGTCCAGGCTCTCCATAAATGTAGTTGTACCTTGGCGGTGGTCGGGGTGGCAAATTCTGATGCGGCCTTGGTGACACCTCTTGTTGAGACCTTCGTGTAGGTGTGGCTGTATGGGGTGGTGGTGAAAGACTCAAACGAGGCGAAGGATTCTGCCTCACGAATCCGCCCCCTACTACGGGCACTAGGCTCTCTGCCCCTTGTCTAACCCCTGAGCTCCCAGCTCCATGAACGCCTCTTCTTGTGGTTACCATTCTGGAAGATCAAGAAAACCAGACGTTACTAAAAGATCTAAAGAAACTTATCTTAAAAGAAGGGAAGCCTAAAGGGCGCTTTTCTCTGATACCAACTGTAACGCCCCGTTCCCGGACACCGAGTCCTTATCCGGAAAAGGAACGTTCGGCACGTATAAAATAAAAGTAAATTCATTTTATACGTAAGCCTCTACTACGTCGTATCAAATTAAAAGCAAAACGGAAGCAAAACTCGGGTATATAAAATTTTCCCAAAGAAAAATAAAGAGTAGAAAAGAAATCTAAGGGTGGAAATGTAAATTATTACATTTGGAAAAGTACGAAAATCCCAAAACGATACAAGAACCCAACGTCTAGAAAGAAACCAAACGTCTACCTCAAAAGTACTGAAATAACAATCAACAAAAAACAGAAAAGGAACATCTTGAACTTCCAATAAGCGTCTTCAAATATCGTCGTCAAATCCTTCCTCGTAAACCTGTTCGTCTTCTCACCCCCAAACACATAAAAACAAATATGCATTCGAGGTAAGTACTACGTACTTAGAAGAAAGAGAAGCTATGATAGCAAAAGAAATTATAAGGAAAGATATTTAAGCCGTTTATTTGATTATATGAGACCGACTCAATCTAAGGTTCACTTCATGCTCATCAACACGTTGTGACTAACTGTTTCTAGCTTGACCTATCTATGTTACCACCGCACTCAAGGGCACTACGCGCATCCCCTCAGCAGAGTCCCTCTGTACTTAGGGTCTTTGACCTACAGAGTTCTTCTACCTTGGGAACACTCTTTTGCAACATATTAGTGGATCACACCAATACCCATGAAGTCTAGAAAAGGTAGACTCCGATAGCACGCACACCTCAGCAGAATCCCTCCGTACTTAGGGTCTTTTGACCTACGAAGTTCCTCCACCTTCAGAGGTAGCACATGCATCGCGATTTAGCCTGGTGCCTAGCCAAGAGAGTCGTGTTGTTTAATCTTTTACTAGTCACATACGTTGTTTATTAAGTGATTAACTAGCCAGCCTAAGTGTTTTCAAATAATCTCCCTCACAAATACTACTCTCCTCCTAGACCGCTAGACACGGACAAGTCCTAGCACATACACAGACATTGATGGATACTAATCCATCAAAGCACAAGCCTATCATGCTCTTCCGACGGATCCGAACTTCAACTCCCTTTAAGATTACATTTGGTGTTTTAACTGAACGAATCAGAAGCTCAATTCAGGCTTGTCTACGTTTATACCATATTAACATATCATATATAAGGGTTCATAAAGATAAGTCATGTTTATAAGGTTGAGCAACGACCCACAAAGAAATAGTGACAAAACCAGCTAGACGTCCGTTTTAAGCCATGGACGCCCGTTTAAAGACTAGGACGCCCGTCCAGAATAGTGGACGCCCGTCCACCAAACCCATTTCAATCCTGAATGTAAAATTGCACCTCAGACGCCCGTCCAATACAACCAGACGCTCGTCCAAGGTGGAACCTAGGCTGGACGCCCGTCCAGAATACCGGACGTCCGTCCACCTGGGTTCGACTGGAACCCTAATTCTTCATCATTCGAACCCCAGATCATATTTCAACCAAAAACCAGCAAAAACAACACAGAAACACAACAAACTTGTATCTAAACATGCCATGATACTTACAGACAGAACTCAAACCAACAATACATCATTCTAGCACCAAAACCACCTACAAATTCATCTAAACCTTATACAAACGAATGAGATCATAGGGATAACTTTTCTTACCTCTAAACAGCCCCCAAAACTGCTCCAAACTCAGAGTAAACGCTGCTGTAACACCACCAAACAGATACCAAAACGTAGCCTTCTTCACAACGATTCCAATTCTTGCACCGGTTCTGAGAATGATCAACTCCTCTTCTCCGGATTATGAAAAACTCTTTTGTTCTCTCTCTTTTCCTCTCAAGGTCGCACAAGGTAATGGGGAAGGGGCTGAAACTGAAAAGGAAGTAATTAGGTGATTAATTTCCCCTTAATACCTAATTCCACAATAACCCTTTTTCCCCAAAACACCCTTGGTTACAAAACTCATTATTTCCTTAATTACATATATAACACTGGAATATATATATAAAACGTCCAAATAATTAACTCCGAATAAAAAGGAAACCGTACCTAATATTTCGTTTTCGCAAAAAGACACGTCTGCCATTTCCCGAAAATCGGAATATTACAATTTATTATACTCTCGGTCACCCTAATGTCTTGTAGGGGTTACGTATGGTATTTGTTGTGATTTTGTCCAGGAATTAGGTGTTCGGCATGTCTGGAAGGCGAGATACGGGATTGGAGCGTGTGCCCGAAGCTTAGCCTGCAGCTAGTTTACTAAATATATAAGTATCGGCGCAAGTACATGACAAAATCAACGGATGTTTCTATAAAACCACGTGTAATATATCGTGTCTTTATTAAACTGTACACGGTAGATATTTATCCGAATCGTACGGTAGCCTATGCCACCACGTGGCCAGGGATCAGACCAAGGATTCAAGTCCTTAAGTCGGCAATAAGAAGTCTACATATTTATCTCTGGGAACAGAAAGAGAGGATATATAGAAGAAAGAAAAATTCCTTTTGCGGAGCTTCGATATATTTAGAATAGCTTAGATATATCATAACAAAAAAAAAAAGTTAACCCTCTGCTTCAACCCATTTATGCAGCTTTTCACTTTTTTTTCTTAGTTCAACTTAGATTTTGTAAATAATTAGTTTAGATTAAGTTTATTTTGTGTAATTCGAAAATCGATGCTACTTGGCTATTGCTATTTCACTTAAGATTTCTTTTTCGTTTCCTGTGTTCTTCGACTTCCGTTTTCGGTAATCTCGATTTCTTGCTTTCATTCTTGATGCATGTTAACTTTTATTGTTGATTTCTTTTATTTTGTTGATAGAATGAGTAGCTAATCGTTTTATATCCGAGTTATGCTATAATCTTCTAAATTGAACCCTAGTTTGTTCTTGATGTTTGATTTGTTGTTTCTCGATGTTACCGTAGTTCTAGAACTTATACTTAATCACGTTTATTGAAATCGCGACTCGATAATCATATTACATGTATCAACTTTACATATGTTTTTGCGAGAGGATACAGGAACCGAGATTCTAGGATCACCCTGTAAAACCGACTGAGTTGTTTAGATACTGTTTCGTGTGTGAGGTTAATATCGACTTTGTTGAGCGTTTCATTTATCATAGACCGTGTTAGGCCAGTTAAATCCGGTCAACGGACTGTTGAACCTGACATGGGAGGATAGATTATTGAAATAATGTCTATTATTGAAATTAGGAAACGACACCCTTAGAGTGGCATCGGGAACGTTTAGTTAGTTTAAGAACGCCTCCGGACTTAGCTAGGGTTTGGTAAGTAGTCGATTGGAACATCACTCGGCTATCTCTTTTTTATAGTATTGAAAGTAGGCTAATCTGTGTGGTGTGGTGAAGAAATGGCGTGCACCGAGGTGATCACGGTGTGCGCCAATCGTATATTGCAACAACCAGAAGGGTATTTTAGCATAGATGGCATGCGCCGAATCTCCAGAAGAGTGAAATTAGGGCATGCCATCCAAATTCGGTGCAAGCCAAAAGAACGTAGCACGACAATGGGACTTGGGGTGTTGCGTGTATGGGGTAAACCGGAGAGTAAGCATCACTAAAGATGGAGCGTAGCACAGATGCACGGAAAAAGAAGATCAACCGGAAACCAAGCAAATAGAGCATAAAAACCACAAGTTTAACATTAAAACCATAGTTGAAGAGAGTTTGAGAAATCAATAATACTTGAGTAAACTCATCTTGTTTATTCATGATAAAATGAAAGAGTATAAATAGATAAAAGCTTGATGGTGAGAGGTCCTAGTAGGGTATTTAATGCTATGGCCGGCTAGATACTCCTATTAAATAATAGGACAAACTAGAGTTACTTTATGTCATATACTTTATGTCATATCAATTGTTTATACAATACAATTAATATGTCATGTTACAAATAATGTATACAAGTAAAATGTATTACACAGTAATAAGGTAATAATTCCACACCCCCCACCCCCTCAAACTGGGTTGTATATGTCTATACAGGCAAGTTTGTGACACAGTCTGCTGAACATAAGTGGTGGAATGGCCTTTGTGAGAATATCAGCATTCTAGGCTGCTGAGGGAACATATTGAAGTTGAATGATCTGGGCATCAAGCTTCTCTTTAAGGAAAAGTCTGTCAATGTCCACATGTTTTGTCTTATCATGATGAACAGGATCTTCTGCCATGCATAGTCTTGAATTATTGTCACAGCAGAGTATAATAGGTTGCTGATGGGGTTGTTGAAGTTCAGTAAGGACTCTTTTCAGCCATAGTGCTTCACAGATGCCCAAAACAAGTGCCCTGAGTTCAGCTTCAGCACTGCTTCTAGAGACAGTAGGCTGTTTCTTGCTTCTCCAGGTGACAAGATTACCCCATACATATGAACAATAGCCTGTGGTAGACCTTCTGTCTATGTGGCAACCAGCTCAGTCAGCATCAGTATAGACCTTAACTGATCTCTCAGTAGACTTAGTGAAATGTAAGCCTTGGCCAGGAGTCAACTTTTAGTGCCTCAGTATTCGGGAAACAGCATCCCAATGTTGCTCAGTAGGGTAGTGCATGAACTGACTGACAAGGCTGACTCCATAAGCAATATCCGGTCTTGTATGAGAAAGGTAAATGAGTTTTCCTACAAGCCTCTGATATTGTTCCTTTCGTACAGCAATATTACCATGCACTAGTGGATTACTGGGGTCTGGAGAGATAGCTGGTTTGCACCCTAAGATTGAGATACCTTGGCTGTTTCTTGCTATTTCCATGCCAAGGAAGTACTTAAGGTATCCCAAATATTTAACTTGGAAGACTTGTAGTGTCTTCAATTTTTGGATCTCAGCAGGGTCATCACCAGTAAGGATGATATCATCCACATAGACAATAAGGATGGATCTTCTCTTATTGATTATTTTGATAAACATGGTGTGATTTGAGTTGCACTGATGATATCCAGCAGTTTAACCACGTTAGTAAGTTTTCCAAACCATGCTCTTGGGGACTGCTTCAGGCCATATAGAGATTTCCTCAGTTTGCAAACTTTCCCTTTGGTGTGAGTGTTGGTGAAACCAGGAGGTACAGTCATATAGACTTCCTCAGTGAGGTCACCATTGAGGAAGGCATTCTTGATATCCAATTGGTGAAGTGGCCAGTCAAGTTGGACAGTAAGGGAGATAGCACCCTGACTATGTTTAGTTTTGCCACAGGTGCAAATGTCTCTTTGTAGTCAAGTCCATATGTTTGAGTAAAGCCCTTTGCAACCAGTCTAGCTTTGTACTTGTCAATAGTACCATTAGAATTGTACTTGATGGTGAACAGCCATTTACAGCTGACTGTCTTCTTTCTTTGTGGAAGAGTGGTGAGATCCCAAGTATGGTTGTCAAAAAGAGCAGTCATTTCAGTTTTGACAGCAGCCTTCCACCTGTCATGTTGCAGAGCTTCCTGTATATTCTTAGGAATGGATTGAGTATCCAAGTCCTATGTAAACATAGCAAAAATAGGTGACAAGTGATCATAGGACACATAATTATGAATTGGGTGATCAGTGCATGATCTCTTTCCTTTTTTGACAGCAATGGGTCTGTCATCAATACCAGTAAACGTGTTCATAAGTTCAGGAGTTTGAGGAGAATCAGCTGGATGTTAAGGTTCAGTAGGTTCAGTGTCAGGAGGCTGATGAGTATTAGTAGGTTGCTGAAGATTATGAATCTTCTGAGGAGTTGTTTGAGGGATTGGAATGGGCTCAATTTCCTCAACTGAGAATGTAGTGGGAGTTAGTGGACCATGTGAAGAGGGAAGTGCTTCAATTTCAATAAGGTTTCCATCTGTGACTGTCTCAATAAGTGTGCTGTAGTAAGGGGTTTTTTCAAAGAATTTTACATCCATAGAGTTGTAGAACCTTTTGTCAGTGGGAGAATAACACTTGTAGCCCTTTCTGTCTTTGGCATAACCTAGGAAAATACACTTATGAGCTTTGGGATCAAGTTTGCTTCTGTGTTGGGCATGAATATAGACAAACACAATACATCCAAATATTTTTGGAGGCAAGTCAGCAATGAGATGAGGACAAGGATGAGTAGTCAGTAGGGTTTGGTTGGGAGTCTTGAAACCTAACACTCTACTGGGTAACCTGTTGATCAGATATGTGGCAATTAATATAGCTTCACCCCACATGTATTTTGGCACATGAGTGGTGAACATGACCGATCTAGCCATCTCCAATAAGTGCATGTTCTTCCTCTCAGCAACCCCATTCTGCTGAGGTGTCTCTACACAACTACTGATGTGAACTATTCCCTTATCATTCAGGAAGGTGTTGAGGTTGGACTCATAGTATTCCAGTGCATTATATGTTTTTAAGATTTTAATTTTAGTGTCAAATTGAGTGGCTACCATGTTATAGAACTCTTGGAAGATGGTTCCAACTTCGGATTTATCTCTCATAAAAAACAGCCATGTGATCCTGGTGTGGTCATCTATGAAGGTGACAAACCACCTCTTTCCTGTTATACTTTTAACTCTTGAGGGTCCCCATACATCACTATGAATCAAAGTGAAAGGTGTGGAAGGTAATTAAGATATTTTAGTAAACACAGATTTAGTAAGTTTGGCAAACTGACAAATATCACATTGAAGGTCACTGAGGTTACATCCTTTAAAAAATTCAGGAATTAAAGACTTTAAATAACCAAAACTTGGATGACCTATTCTATAATGCCATAGCATGATATTGTCTAATGTTTGGTTGCAGGCTGCTGAGGCAGTTTCAGTCTTTAATCTTCTGTCTTTAGTAGGGTTGACCACAAACAATCCTGAGTAGGCTTTAGCTCTCCCAATCACTTCTTGTGAAGAAAGATCCTGGAATATACACTGATTTTTATTAAACATGACTGTCCAATTTAAGTCTTTAGTGAGACTACTGACAGATATAAGGTTACAGTCTAATTTTGGAACAAACAGGACATCCTGTAGGTAGATCTTATCAGTAAGTTTAACATTTCCAAAACCTTGTGCACAAGAAATAGATCCATCAGCAATCTTAATTGTGGGTCTGATGACAGGGCTTAAGGTGAGATATGAGCCTCTTGATACCAGTCATATGGGAGGATGCCCCAGAATCAACAATCCAAGTATCACTACTGAGAGGTGAGTGGAATATACCTTTTTTAGCATGAGTAGCTGTATCGGTGATAGACCTACCTTCCTTTTGTTGAGAAAGGAAGGCTTTGAATGCAGCAAACTGAGCATCCAAGGTAGTGTCTTTGTTACCTTCTTCACTGGCATGTCTGCCCTGACTCTCCCTGGTTGGTTTGGAGGGTTTAGTAGAGTTAGGCTTACCATGTAGTTTCCAGCAAGTGTCCTTGGTGTGGTTTGTGCGTTTGCAGTGGTCACAGAACAACTTTCCTGTTTTCTCAGTAGGTCTACTGTAGGGATCAGTAGCCTCAACAGGCTTCCTGACCACCATCAGTGCTGAGCTCTCAATAGAGTGATCAGCAGGGTTGCTTTGCAGCATCACTTTTCTACTAATTTCTTCATGTTTGACTTCAGCAAACACAGATTTGAGGTTGGGAAGAGGTTTAGTAGCAAGGACTCTACCTCTGATATCATCAAGAGATGGGTTTAGTCCAGTAAGGAACTTGAATACCCACTTCTTCTCCAAGATATCCTTGTATAAAGTAGCATCCCTTACATCCTTCCATGGGTGAGTTTCCAACATATCTAAGTGTTGCCATGCCTTAGATCGTTGGTTGAAGTACTGAGTTACAGATAGATCACCTTGTCTGCAATTTTGGATTTGGGCTTCAAGATCATAGACCTCAGATGTATTGTCCTTTTTTGAGTAAAGGTCTCTGGCATTATCCCAGATTTCCTTAGCAGTGTCATACATCGTGAAGTTCTCACTGATCTCTTTTGTCATTGACCTCGTGAGGATGGTCATGACTTGGTTATTTTATGTGTCCCATGCTTCAAACTTGGAGTCAGTTTCACCAGGGGCAGGTTTTGAGCCAGACAAGTATCCCATCTTGCTCTGGCCTGAGATGTACATTTTCATAGATCATGACCACAGCAGGTAGTTGTTGCCATCAAGTCTATGATTTGTTAACGAAGAGTTTTCAGTGACCCCGGCCTGTTGAGGCTGCTGAGGCTCTACTGAGGTTGAAGAGGCTTCAGATAATGAAGGCATTCTTGAAAAGATAGAAGAATTTGTAGCGGATTAAAGGAGATATGTCTCTGATACCATGAAGAGAGTTTGAGAAAGCAATAATACTTGAGTAAACTCAACTTGTTTATCCTTGATAAAATGAAAGAGTATAAATAGATACAAGCTTGATGGTGAAAGGTCCTAGTAGGGTATTTAATTCTATGGGCGGCTAGATACTCCTATTACATAATAAGACAAACTAGAGTTACTCTATGCCATATACTTTTTTGTCATATTAATTGTTTATACAATACAATTAATATGTCATGTTACAAATAATGTATACAAGTAAAATGTATTACACAGTAATAAGGTAATATTTCCACAATAGTCCTACAGAAATGCAACGAATCAAGAGGGAAGGGGAATTGTTTGCAAGTAGCATTATTACAGATTACATACTAGCATGGAAATGAGAATGCACAACACAACTAAAGGGAAATCTAATCCTCCTCATGCCTCGGACTCAGAAGGGGTAGGATCATCAGACTCAGCAGAGCAAATCGTAGGAGATCAAAGCAGTCTCACATCGATGACTAGGAAAGATCATATCAGAGGGTAGAGACGGAACATCGGCTACACGAGTGCACAAATGAGAGATCAACGAAGAAAATGTAAGGGTTGACGAAATTTACGTCTAGACTTGGCGAAACAAACAGCAACACGGTGAATAAGGACGCCCTAGTCTATGGGTGCCCCTACCCGAATGGCATACAAAAGAAGTTGCTCGTCGTCAGTGATCTCCGCGAAGTTCTCAGTTGGGAAGATATGGGATTTGATGGAATGCTTCCAAGCCCTCATATCCTTCGACAAGTCGTAAGTGGATAAATTGCGATCAGAAAAATAGGCACCAATAAGGAGAGCATAAGTGGCCTCCATGAGCTTGAGCATGAAACTTCTTCCACTATCAAGATTCCAATTGTCCTCGTAGTGCTGAGAAGGTGGTGCCGAATCTTACGGAATACGGAAAGAGGCATTGATGGGAATAGGGTGGAAAGGTACGTCAACCCTACGGATAGAAACATAATGAGTAGCCTCCACCGATAGAGTATCACCAAGAACGGAATAAAACTCCTGAACCAAAGTAACATTAATGCGGCCTCGAGGAGCTGCCACCAACCTTTTCCAACCGGCATGTTCAATACGGTGCTCGGCATATTGATCAATCTTGTGCACATGCAAGCCTTTCTCAAGTTGAATCGGTGAGCGACTGAAGTTTTGAAGGTAGCGAGTACGAGCCAATTCAAAGCCATACTGAATGATTCATGGTTGGGCATGTGGAAGATTGGACTTAGGAGAAGAGGAGTAAGAGGTGTGAGTAGGAGAAGGAGGGGTGGTAGACGATGAAGTGGAAGACATGATGGAGTAGTGATGGAGATTGGATATGGAATAAGTTATGAATTAGGGTGGAAGAAATAATGTGTGGATAAATAGGGGTGAAAAGAATGAGAAAAAGAAAAAGAAAGAAATGAGTCCTTTCGAAAGTTTACAAATAGCAAGCCTTCCAGCGCGCGCCGATAAGGCATGGCGTGCTCCGTGCTCGGAAAAAGTTGACCCTATATTCTCGGAATGACAGTGTGTAGGCTAGACCTTCCGACGCATGCTGAAAAAAATATCCGGCGTATGCCAACTATGCGTACAAGTGACCTATGTGCATGGTGACCCGGCGTACGCCGAGAGCAGTCGGCGTGCGCCAAATAAAGTTGAAGGGAAAACAATAGCTAAAGGTGCATGCCACATCCAATT
Source organism: Gentiana dahurica var. dahurica (assembly GCA_024500145.1). Lineage (NCBI taxonomy): Eukaryota > Viridiplantae > Streptophyta > Magnoliopsida > Gentianales > Gentianaceae > Gentiana > Gentiana dahurica. The sequence goes on along the minus strand of CM044896.1, from coordinate 58,742,465 downwards.
TATGCAAACCACTAAGCAAGGAACTAGGCCCAAGTAATGCAACAAAAATGGTGGGGATAATGACAATCAAACTAAGAAACTGAGCTACTAGAATAACACAAGGGTGCACCAACACAGATACTAGCATGTTCAAACAAAGTAGCAAACAATCAAACATCCCAAATGTACCCAACAACACCACAAAGTAGCACAACAAACACAAAGTTTACAATATTACAAGAGATAGATTAATAGTCTAGGCCACAAGAGGCCGTCAAAGCAAACAAAGTAAAGTTTTGGTGAATGACAAGGACAAATCTTAAACACTGGGGCTTGAAAGAGCCGAATCAAAACCAACAGTACTCTCTGCATGCACCACATCAACAAACTCAACATCGCTCGTCCCACTTGTGCTCACGGGGGTAAAACTCATGGGGATCAACAAACCAGCTCCCTGAAATTTTGCTGCAAAAGGATTGTTCAACATATGAATAGGCTCTAAGGATAATGCATCAGAAGCTATAGTTTGAATACCGGAGCTAGCACCAACAATTGAAATGACCACGGAACTGTCCAAACTCAAAATGCTCAATCCTGTACTGATCGGGGTAACTGAAAATGGCACACTAATCCCTCCAAAGAATGTAGTCTCAACACCAGTAGCTATAGAATCAAAACCAGACACACCACCAGGAGGTATGGAATGATGGGAAGATTTATGATAGGCCGGGTGAGGGGTATGAATAGGTACGGCAGGTACCCAAGCGGGATGTCTTTCTTGAGACAAAGCACCTCATTCCATTCCTTGTCTACCGTCCATCTAAGAACCACTTTGAAGTTTGTAAAGCAATACTGGAGCTTCGTGATTGACAAACCAACTAACCAACATTAGTCAAAGTTACACTTCTCCCGCCCATTCAATAAACAACTTAACGCACTGGTAGTGATTAAGGGGTATAGATCATAGAATGACATGAGTCAAAATCACCAGGGGAGATACCAGCAGTAGGGTTAAGATCTAGGAGAAGAGCACGTTGACCGCGCAGTCCAACTCGTAAATTATCGGCCCATTGCCGGCTTCTCTCAAATCCTAAGGTTAAATTAGCATTGTGAGCCACTTGGCCACCACGAAGGAAAGCCATTTCAGATTCAAAGAAGTCAAGCCTCTCTATAATAGCAGGGTCCTAGGTAGAGGAACTAGACTAACCAAGAGACGATGCACTCTGAGGGGGTAGGTCTTGGAAAAAGCTAGGTGCAGCAGATGATGGTTGGGATGGAATAGATGGAAGTTCCAAAATGTTAGGGCCAATCCAAACCTTATAAGGAGGCAAAAATTGAACACCAGGAAGATTATTGACCTTAGCTCGGGAAAAGAGTTCGTAAATGAGGCACGGGAAGGGCATGTTTCCATCCCTACGACGATGGAGGGCAAACTCAACATCTTTCTTATAAATGATATGTCCCACATCAATAGGCGTTTTCTTCAGGATGGCGTACTCAAGGAAAACTTCCTCATAGGTAAAGGAACTAACATGACGGGATGGGTATAAGTTGTGTCTTAAGAAGTGCTTCAAGACTCTAATATCTGTAACTGTCCCACCAAACTTAAACCTTTTTTCAATCTAGGTAGCATTGGGAAGGATAGCGTTTTGAGCTTCAAAAGACTTTATTTGCAAATTTGCTTCCTGATGAAGGCCCCAAACTACAGCATAAGTGGTGTTATAAGGGATCTCAGGAATACCGTAAAACTCATTAATGGCATTAGGTGAAAACGGGACACGAATAGTGTGAAGGGAAATAGACGCAACATCCTCAACGTCCTTAACCTCGATGGTATAGAGAATCAAATAAAACTCAGCAACCAATGTGGCTTTGACATTCGAAGTTCGGCCCTCTGCAAGTTTCTGCCATTTACGGTTCTCAATGATCCTACGAATTTTGGTGCTGATTGAACCGAAATCGATACCACGCTCGAGATGAAACTGACACTCACTAATGTACTCATCATAGTTATTAATAGAAAGCTTGGAGGTGGTCCTACAAAAGGAAATAGCCTTTTCTACATTATTGTGAGCACGGGGTTGGATTGGCAAAGGGACGGTTTGACCACTAGTCTTACGCTTTTTGCTAGAGTCACCCTTAAGAGTGTTGGAATGGAATGAGGGTTCGGCCATGGCTTTGGTTGTGGTCAACAACAGCAAAAATTCAATCCAACAAATAAAATCAAGCCCATCCTCCGGTTTCAAGTGTCAAAATGAAGAACAAAATCCAAGAAATAATTGAAACGAAGGGAAAGCCCATTACTTTGTTGTTGAGTTGATTTCACTGGAAGATGGAGAAAGAATGACGCCATAAATGATGCCAAATTCTCCGGAAAAGATGGTGTGTCTCCTTACTTGACTAAACTTGGTTGCTTCCTTCAAGAGATGATATAGAAAAGGAGAAGGGTATGAGGTTTGGAGAAATGAAATGTGGTGAAGAGGTGGGTCGAATAAGAGAAAATTGGAGTGTGGTGGTGGAGAATGGTGAAAATAGAGAGAAAAAGGGGATAAAACTGATTTGGAGGAGTTATGAGAGGAGAGAGAGAAGGAAAAAAATGTTTAAATTTTGAAAAACTGACACCTCAGCGCACGCTTAGTCCTTTCCGGCGCACGCCATTTTATGGCAAACTCTATGTTTCCTTCACTTCAAACCCGGCGCACGCCGTTTATACTGACATCCAAAACATTAACTTTCCTTCACAAATGTTGCGCGCCGAACTTATTCACGGTGTACGCCGAAGGTAAAACAGGCCCCAAAAAGTCCATTTTCTACCTCTAAGTCCAATGTCAATCACCAAACTCACTAAACATGCTTTGACACAAAAGATTATCCAACTACGGGCTGCCTCCCGGTAGCACTTTTGGTTAACGTCGTTTGCTCAACAGGATTATACGGTAGAGATAATGGAATCATACTGATTATCATGACAAGTACTACTAACACTATTCACGTAAGCACATAGCAGTTAAGCATGAAAAACCAACCGAAAGATAGATGCTCAATAAATAATGAAAAGATAGTATCCGTGGGTTGCTAAATTTATAGTCTATAGCTAGACTATTCCATATTTTAGTCAGATGGGGGGTCGATAAGGAAGATCACCTCCTTATTTTGAGGGACTCCTTCCTCTTCTATAAATAGATTCACCCTAAGGCCATTTGCCATAAATGTAGTCTCTCCATCACTTAGTTACAAAGCTCCGGATGCATGAACCTTTGTTATCATGAATGTCCCTGTCCACCTAGACTTAAGTTTACCAAGAAACAATTTCAAACGTGAATTGTACAAGAGCACCTTGTCACCCACATGGAACTCATGATGAAAGATTTTTTATCATGAAAGGACTTCATGCGTTCCTTGTAAATTTGGGTATTCTCGTAAGCATCAAGGCGAAACTCTTCAAGTTCCATGAGTTGGAGAAATCTATGCTCACAAGCGGCCTTGGGATCAAAGTTAAGAAACTTGATAGCCCAAAATGTGCAATGCTTTAACTCAACAAGAAGATGACAAGACTTGCCGAAAACTAGTCTATAAGGTGAACAACCAATTGGTGTTTTAAAAGCGGTCCGGTAGGCCTATAGCGCATCATCAACTTCACCGACCAATTCTTACGATTGGCATCAACCGTTTTTTCAATGATCCGTTTCACCTCTCAGTTTGATATTTCAACTTGCCCACTTGTTTGTGGGTGGTATGGTGTACCGATCTTATGCTTCACACCAAATTTATCAATCAATTTGGTGAATGGTCGATTACAAAATGTGAGCCTCTATCACTAATGATAGCCCGAGGAGTACCAAATCTTGTGAAGAAGTTATCACTCCGGCATCATTGGTGGAAAGAGCTTGGGCTTCAACCCATTCAGAGACACAGTCAACCATTACCAAAATGAACTTATTACCAAATGATGGAGGAAATGTCCCAATGAAATCGATGCCTTATACATCAAATAATTCACAGTCCAATATGGGTTGGAGAGGCATTTCATGCTCTTGGATACATTTCCCCACTTTTGGCATGACTCACAAGATCGTGCATAACGATGTTGATCGGGGTCAATCAGGTTATAATATACTTGACCACCACAAACCAATACTAGCAAGAGGACTAGGCCCATCGTAGTATAGCTATAGTGAATCAAGGTTGATCCCACAGGGAACCAATTGTGGATCATTTCATATATAAACAATGAGTCATTCATGTCAAGGACACGAAGGCGGTCTACGACCAACATAGGACAAGAAAAGGTAAATTGACACGACTCAAACACATAGACAAATAACGTAATTAACTTCCCCAATTATAGTCTTTATCGTTTGGACCTAGATAATTTATATAATAAACTGAACTTATTAACTGTCAATCCATTTGTATCTATCTTAGATTGGCTACGGGAGTCATCCTCTTAAACTTGACTTAGCACCGGTTAGGTTGCTAGATCACTGTGCTACATTACGTGACTTCACCTTTTGGGTATCCATCTCATATAACTTGCACGCTTACGACACTAAGGATACCGATATTAATCGTACACCTCGTCTAGGCAACATTCCTATGGTTAGGCGTACTTCCTAAACGATCGCATCAGTCTCTGTCCTATTAACAATTACCTGCACGGTTTCATGTTAATCTACGATCTACGTATAACTAGGTGAGCTCAATTCCCAAATACAAAACCTACCTAGATCTCGCTGAAAGTCCCGGAAGATCATTCATGAGCCAACCTAGGAGCCCTATATTGGTATTTCCTAATCATACGCTAATTAAAACAGACGAGCAACGTAGCCGTAGCCATACCTACTGAGATGATAAATTCTATTAAGTTAACCTAACCATAAAGACATGGCTATCTAACGGATGAACAGGGGGCTCGGTCGACCGAATACAGACACTCGGTCGACCGAATGGTCCTTTCCCCCAGATTACATCCCTGAACGTATCTCTCAGCGTTTTATCATACACAACGGATTAAACAGTAATTCATAAAGCATTCATATAAACTAACACAGATACGCATTAATTAAACAATACAGATTCATGAATAAATACTAAGTCTATAACGTAGGTTATGGGATCCCCATAGACAAGGTATCGCCACATCCCTAACGTCATAGCCTAGATCTACATCATCTAGCTATGATTAACTAACTCAAACGATAAAGCATAATTGGGAGGGATTAATTACTTAAAAGAAAGAAACAGAAAATAAGAGCTTACATATTTACAGCCCTTAAATTGCTGGAAACCCTCAAATTATTCTACATTGTATCAAAGCTATAATATTGAAGAAAGAATGAAGGGATGTGTTGGTGTCTAAGGTGTGAATTACAATTCTCGTAGCTGCTTGCTTATATAGAGGTTTTTGCCGACTTAGGGTGGTTCTAGAAGATAAGCACGATATAAGCCGGAAACCGACCCAAACCTAAGGCTCGGTCAACCGAAGAGCTGCACTCGGTCGACCGAAGCTATAGGCTCGGTCGACCGAACCTAAGTCTGCATGTTTAACACGTTTTCTTCGTCTAGCTTGTTCCCCACTGCACGCTTGCATGTTGATCCGATTAATCTTCCACTTAATGCTCCGATTTTCTTCCTTCCTTATCTTGAGATAATTGATTGAATGACATTAATCCTCTCGATTTGTTGTGATCTGCAAAATCAATAATTATCGCACAATAAATCGGCTTTAAATAATAAAAACAGCTAAATACCAAATATCATATTAATAATCACTTAACATTAAATAATAAATATAAACATGTGATTTAATATGAAATATATATTATTAATCTCGATTTAAGGATCATGTTGATGACATTTACGGGTATAATTTGACCGTCATCAACTACCCCCCACTTAGACTTTGATCGTCCCGAACAAAGCATCAATAAGTCATTCCCCAAGACAACATTTTCTATGGTCAAATCATACTTACACAAGAAACTCAAGTCAACTCATACTAGTCATGCTCATAAGATATCCATTATTCACTACTGACTATGAATCGAAGTGATGTGTGCATGTGCATTTAGTTTTATATAAATGTGGCAAGATTAGAGTTTATGCAGACCTCGCAATCTCAACCTACCAACCTCAGCATTCATACTTCTTATACCTCACAATGGTTAGAGCACTAGAACAATAAGCAAGAGCGTATCTATAGGGTTTTTGGACTTGGAGACCGAGTACTACTCAAAGCCTCTTAAAGAGTTGAATATTCTTTTCATATCTTCATATTTTTCAAATACTATCAATCTCAAGGAAGAAAACTTTTTAGAGTATCCCCCTATCTTAGATCATGTATAGCATCGAATATTACCACAAGCGCGGGTGCTACTTTGGTAATGTTACTACAAGCCCAGTGTCTAACATTTTGCTAAAACACAGGTACGTCTCAAGCTTATTACTCCGCTTTTGTTGGCTAGAAGAGAAGAATACATCAGCCAATAAGTATCGTCACTAAGTCTACATAACCAATCATCTATGCAATGTACACATAATTTCTTCAGTTATTATGATTTGCGCGGTATACTCGATTCACTGGTTGAGTAATTGAATAATAAATAACTACTCGCAAAAACGGGCATGAATATCCTTAAATTTACTTAACATAAGTATAAAATGATCACGTACTCATGCAACTTGGTTTATTTTCTATCAATTCTTAGCTAGGAACTCACAATTCTAAGGGTACGAGATGCATAATATGGTATTTATTCAAATTTTCAATTTTTCAATTTTTCTACCGTTTCATTCAAATTTCAATCATAACATAGCTAAGTCTCCTACCCCCCACTTAAACATGGCATTGTCCTCAATGACAAAAATAAATGAGAATTTAAGAAAAAGACTTAGCTCTGGAAACGGCTCTCAAGTAAAGGAAAAAGATCGGAGTAAATGTCAGCACGTCGTGGAGAGATAGACACATCCTATATAAGCAAACAAACTCCACGAAACCGTAAAATATCATGTCTATGGAAGTTATAAAATAATGTGGCAGTAATGAGGTATAAATACCTAAAAACAGTTTAGGCCACTTATTTTATACAACCAATGACAAGGGAAAAGAAAAATACTAAATAGAAAGAAAAATAAACAAGTAACTAAAGATGGTGGTCTTCATCTACAACCTCCACTGCCTAAATATTCTTAAAACTGGGTGGAGAAGACAAAGATAAAAAAAAGCATAACCCCATGTGGGAAAACACGAGGTGGACTGGCTCACTATGTATTCAGTCCAGTATAAAAGAGAAACTTGGTAAGGTATAACAGATGCAATGCGACCTATAGGCTAAAGATAAAATTGAATACTTAGCGCAGAAACGTCTCGCGTGCATTGGATATCAACAACTTAGGGAGATGTAGCTACTCCTCGAAATTACGAATAACCCAATGTATCACGTAAAAGTCATAACCGTCATCAACAAGGTCGGATCGGTGAGATAATGTAGAACAAAACGGATCATCTAGAAATACCGGAATAGACGGAAAAAATGTGAAGTTGACCAAAATTGTTCTTGTTCGCACCAATCATTCTCTGTTACATTTTCAATAATTCTCAAGCTCTCTTAATGCTTCCATCTTAAGGTTGTTTGCTAAATTTCCTTTTCTTTAGCAATTTTTCGACTCTCCTACGGAACTCTAATTCACGTGGCCTATATTGAGTAAAAAAGTTTTGCACATCCTTAGCCCAATGGCCATCAGAACACGGCAAAATAAAAAACCTCAACATATGTCACGTTACTTTTATTTGACTCAAAGAAAACAAAACCTATAATCCTAAAAAGAAATCCTAAGGGTTTTAAAGAAGTAGTTATGAGTTTAAAGTCCTCAGCTTGACTTTCCAAAAATTATCCTTGTCAGTTATCATTCTTGGATTGCCAGACTTTGACCCTTCGCGCACTATAAGAGGTGGGCTTGTTGCTTTTGCGGATTAATACCCTTCCCTTGGTTGTGAGACCTAGGAAACGACATTTATCCATACCATTTATCCAAAGCTCTTACCTCGGCTCTCGTTTTAGGAATTAGTGAATTCTAAGAAACTCGGCTAAAATTATGGTTTTGGCCTTGACAATAAGAAACAATGAATCTAAGTACTCCGAATAAAGTCGGTTATGTAGGCAATCCTACGCCGTCTTATTCGTTGGAACATATGTGACAGTTTAGGCCAATCCGTCAAGATTAAGCCCCGTTTAGCCTGAAGGCTTATCGGCTATGCTAAGTCTTGTTGAACTGCTGTAACGTACATCACACGTGGAGGGGAGTCGATTGAGCCGAAGCTCGGTTAAACTCGCCCAGCCATGGTTTGACCATTTCCGAACCCATGTACTAAGAGTCTCCGATTTCTAAATTGTCACCCAAAGCGTAATCTCGTTTCTGTTTAAGGTGGGTTCACCGAGAAGCCATCACCATAAAACTCAACGAAAGCAGAAGATTGTGTTCTCTCAAAACTCAACGTCTTCTTTAGATTGTGAATGCTTAAACTACACAATTTGTTGTTCCCCTGGCCAGTAGAAGCAATCTCATGCATAGGACAAAGAGATTTTAATAGAACTACGAGGAACTCTTTATTCACTGCTTCCTTTCAACGACTACATGTTTCCCTACACCCTCTAGATGAGACAGATATGGGGCAAAACCTTCGACACTAATAAAATTATTCTTACAAACCAACTCCGGGCTAAGATTTATACTAAGGTTCATGTATAGGCTAACTTATGCTCAAAAATCCAAAAGGTAGTAAAACATAAGCAAAAAAGGGTAGTACCTTGCCTTCAACATTGTACCACGAAGAATTTAAGCCTTAAAATATATATATTTTTTCGGAGCCATCTTGGTGCTTTAATGGTATTGCTTCCATCGCTTTTCCCATCGTAGAGTAGTAATTCCGCATGTTTGCTGGGTTATTTTCTCAGCGCCCGCGAAAAATCACTGACTCAGAATATTGCTTCCCTGGTTTCTGCAAACAGAAGAAAAACAAAAACAAATAGACCGTAGACTGATTTTAACATGGTCTCCCATGCTGCTATCAGACTTACGGATTAAACATACGTGGATAAACAGAAACACGAAATCACACAGAGCAGACAACCAGAGGGACTCAAAAAACGTAAAAACAGACTCTAAAACAGAAAACTCGACATGAATAAAAAATTATTTATATAGAAAATTGACCGTTGGCTCCCCGGCAACGGCGCCAAAAACTTGATCGGGGTCAATCAGGTTATAATATACTTGACCACCACAAACCAATACTAGCAAGAGGACTAGGCCCATCGTAGTATAGCTATAGTGAATCAAGGTCGATCCCACAGGGAACCAATTGTGGATCATTTCATATATAAACAATGAGTCATTCATGTCAAGGACACGAAGGCGGTCTACGACCAACATAGGACAAGAAAAGGTAAATTGACACGACTCAAACACATAGACAAATAACGTAATTAACCTCCCCAATTATAGTCTTTATCATTTGGACCTAGATAATTTATATAATAAACTGAACTTATTAACTGTCAATCCATTTGTATCTATCTTAGATTGGCTACGGGAGTCATCCTCTTAAACTTGACTTAGCACCGGTTAGGTTGCTAGATCACTGTGCTACAGTACGTGACTTAACCTTTTGGGTATCCATCACATATAACTTGCACGCTTGCGACACTAAGGATGCCGATATTAATCGTACACCTCGTCAAGGCAACATTCCTATGGTTAGGCGTACTTCCTAAACGATCGCATCAGTCTCTGTCCTATTAACAATTACCTGCACGGTTTCATGTTAATCTACGATCTACGTATAACTAGGTGAGCTCAATTCCCAAATACAAAACCTACCTAGATCTCGCTGAAAGTCCCGGAAGATCATTCATGAGCCAACCTAGGAGCCCTATATTGGTATTTCCTAATCATACGCTAATTAAAACAGACGAGCAACGTAGCCGTAGCCATACCTACTGAGATGATAAATTCTATTAAGTTAACCTAACCATAAAGACATGGCTATCTAACGGATGAGCAGGGGGCTCGGTCGACCGAATACAGACACTCGGTCGACCGAATGGTCCTTCCCAGATTACATCCCTGAACGTATCTCTCAGCGTTTCATCATACACAACGGATTAAACAGTAATTCGTAAAGCATTCATATAAACTAACACAGATACGCATTAATTAAACAATACAGATTCATGAATAAATACTAAGTCTATAACGTAGGTTATGGGATCCCCATAGACAAGGTATCGCCACATCCCTAACGTCATAGCCTAGATCTACATCATCTAGCTATGATTAACTAACTCAAACGATAAAGCATAATTGGGAGGGATTAATTACTTAAAAGAAAGAAACAGAAAATAAGAGCTTACATATTTGCAGCCCTTAAATTATTGGAAACCCTCAAATTATTCTACATTGTATCAAAGCTATAATATTGAAGAAAGAATGAAGGGATGTGTTGGTGTCTAAGGTGTGAATTACAATTCTCGTAGCTGCTTGCTTATATAGAGGTTTTTGCCGACTTAGGGTGGTTCTAGAAGATAAGCACGATATAAGCCGGAAACCGACCCAAACCTAAGGCTCGGTCAACCGAAGAGCTGCACTCGGTCGACCGAAGCTATAGGCTCGGTCGACCGAACCTAAGTCTGCATGTTTAACACGTTTTCTTCGTCTAGCTTGTTCCCCACTGCATGCTTGCATGTTGATCCGATTAATCTTCCACTTAATGCTCCGATTTTCTTCCTTCCTTATCTTGAGATAATTGATTGAATGACATTAATCCTCTCGATTTGTTGTGATCTGCAAAATCAATAATTATCGCACAATAAATAGGCTTTAAATAATAAAAACAGCTAAATACCAAATATCATATTAATAATCACTTAACATTAAATAATAAATATAAACATGTGATTTAATATGAAATATATATTATTAATCTCGATTTAAGGATCATGTTGATGACATTTACGGGTATAATTTGACCGTCATCAGATGTACATCATTGTACAATGTTGGCCAGTAAAAACCACATTGTAACACTTTGTAAGCGGTCTTCCACCCTCCATGGGGGCCGCCAACTTCACGACCATGGAAAAAGGATAAGATACTCGAGATTTAATTATCAGGGACGCATCTCCTAATGATGCCATCCGAACACCTTCGGAAAAGGTCCGGTTTTTCCCAATAAGAGAATTTCAAGTCAAGAAAGAATTTTTTCTTCTTTTTCCATGTCCAATGGGATGGAACATACTCACATGTAAAATAATTAACAATGTTACCAAATCATGGCGAGCTCTCCTTCGGTGTAGAACCGGCTTTAATAAGTTGCATAGTCAGGGGAGCATCAACCATCATGAGTTGTTCATCCGGAAATGAATCTTTGATTTCTTTTCTCTTGACTTCTTCTTCGATATATTCCAACCGACATAAATGGTCCGCTACCACATTTTCACTACCTTTCTTGTCTTTGATTTCAATGTCAAATTCTTGAAGTAAGGGAATCCATCTAAGAAATCTCGGTTTCGCATCCTTCTTGTTTAACAAATAATTCAACACCGCATGATCGGTGTAGACAATAACTTTAGAACCAACAAGATAGGAATGAAATTTATCCAATGTGGACACTATTGCAAGTAGCTCATTCTCGGTTGTTGCGTAATTAATTTATGCCGCATTCAATGTGTGAGATGCATAATAAATTGCTTTAAGAACTTTGTCATGATGTTGTCCTAACTTGGCCCCAACCGCCAAATCACTTGCATCACACATGAGCCCAAATGGTAAGCTCCAATCCGGTGCCACTAGGACCGGTGCGCTTGTCAACCATTTCTTCAAAGTCTCAAATGCTTCCATACATTTATCATCAAAGTTGAAAGGTACCTCCTTCTCGAGTAGGTGGCTAAAAGGCTTAGCAATGCAAGAAAAAATCCTCTTAGAGTCTTCAAATTTACCGGTGGAGGCAACTTCTCAATCACTTCGATCTTTTCTTTGTCAACTTCAATGCCTTCTTCTGAAATTCTATAGCCCAAAACAATACCATCCAACACCATCAAGTGACATTTTTCCCAATTCAAAACCAAGTTTGTGTCCTCACAACGTTGTAAGACACGTTCCAAATGTAAGGGCACTCTCCAAAAGAATCCCCAAAGATGCTAAAATCATCCATGAAAATTTCCAGAAATTTCTCCACCATGTCGGAGAATATTGCCATCACGCATCTTTGGAATGTGGCTGGTGCATTGCATAGCCCAAAAGGCATTCTCTTGTAAGCAAAAGTTCCATAAGGACAAGTAAAAGTCGTTTTCTCTCTATCTCCCGCCGCAATGAATATTTGCAAGTAGCCCAAATAACCATCAAAAAAGCAATAAACTTGTGACCGCACAACCGTTCTAACATTTGAACAATAAACGGAAGTGGATAATGATCTTTCTTGGTATGATCGTTCAGTTTTCAAAAATCAATACACATGCGGTATCCGGTGACTTCTCTTGTTGGGATCCATTTGTGCTTATCATTCTCTTTGACTGTAAATCCACCCTTCTTTGATACAAACTTGGGTATGACTCACCATTCACTATCCGATATCGGAAAGATTATACCCATCTCTAATAGCTTGATAACTTCTTTCTTGACGACCTAATGCATATTTAGGTTAAGTCAGCGTTGTGGTTGGGTACATGGCTTGGCAACATCTTTCAAGATAATTTTGTGCACACAACTTTCAGGGCTTATACCATTAATATCTACCACGGTCCATCCAAATGCTTTCTTATGTTGCCTAAGCATCCTCAACAATTGATCTTGCTACAAACTGGTCAGTGACGAAGAAATAATAACAGGAAGTAGATTGTCATTCTCATGAAAGGCATATTTAAGATTAGAAGGGAGGGGTTTCAACTCGAGATTCCTTGGTGGCTCCTCCACCGAATGTCTCAACACAGGGCCATTTAGTTGCAACTCTAGATATCGGTGCCATGGTTGCAAAGAACCATCGGCATCCACGTGAAAAACCACTTCTTGCATCTCTTCATCATATTCATCTCCTTCATAAATTGATAAGGCCAAACATTCTTCGAGCTTATCTTCATAGGCCTGCAGGTTAGTGCGCTCCACATAAATAGAAGACAAAGTATCTAAAAAGAACATGACTCTTGTGCGTTGTATGGATATTTCATTGCCTTGAAGATATTAAAAGTGATTTTGTCTTCATTGACTCTTAAAATTACCTCACCTCATTGAATATCAATAAGAATTCTTCCCGTGGCTAAAGATTGGACGACCAAGAATAAGGGGTGTTGAATACCCTTCCTCCGTTTCCATAACCACGAAATCAATTGGGAAGTAAAACTTATCAACCTTGACCAACACATCTTCAATGACTCTCTTAAGACGTTTAATGGGCCTATCCGCAAGTTGGAGAGTCATCCCCGTGTGTTTGAGCTATCCTATTCCAAGTTTCTTAAAGTCCTCATAAGACATGAGGTTTATGCTTGCACCGAGATCACAAAGTACCCTCTTAAACGAAAATCCCTAAATCTCACATGGGATGGTAAAACTCCCAGGGTCTTTAAGTTTAGGTGGAAGCTTGTGTTGCAACATTGCGGAGCATTCCTCATTAAGATAAATATTCTCATATTCCTCTGAGCTCTTTTTTTCGAGAGGATGTCTTTCAGGAACTTTCCATAAGTAGGCATGTTAATTAGTGCTTCGATGGTAGGGATGTTAACATTTCGATGACGAAACGTGTCAAGGAAACGTGCATACTTCATATCCGTCTTCATCTTCTTAATTTGTTCCTTTGGGGGGTAGAGTAGTGACTCAAGTTCAATGATTTTAGGGTTAGAAGTCATACCTGCCTTACCTTTGTCCTTGGATGAATATGGTGAAGTCTCCTTGAATGTTTTCGCATTTGACGGACGCCATGTATCATCACTCTGCACCATTTTCTTTGATAGATGCCTAGAAAAAATTTCCTTAACCTCAGCATGAGCCGAGTTGAGGCCGGCTTTCTCCGCTACCTCTGCAAAACTCTCTGCCTGCTTCCATGTTTTGTCAGTGTGCGGCATGGTTGGTCCGGCGTGCGCCATTTTGCTAGTGTGAATTCCAGAGACTTTTGGATTAGTCTCGGTGTGCGCCGTGTTTGTGTAGGCATATGTTGTCTCTCCATTGATGGGTTCCTCCTCAACATGTTCATTGAATAAGGTCCTCAAATCACTAGCTTTTGGATATTTCAACAGCCTTGGTACATTTACCCATTCTTCGTCTCCACTTTCTGCTTCAATATGTCTATCACGCCTCAAGAAATCATAAACGATCTCTTCTTCCTTTTCCTTCTCAGCATTATGTAACTCATCTTCAAATTTATCATCCAAATCATCTTCAACTTCATTATTTCCAAAAATTTCCACTCCATTAATTCCGCATACTCTTCCACTTCAAGTAATGATTGCTTTCAATACGTATATTAGGAAAAGGAACACGGAGAGTAAGAATAGTCAAGCTCATCGTAGTTTGGAACTTGGAGAAGAAACTTCCCAAGGATCATCTAGTCAAGAAGTAGAGATGTATGAAAACTTTGTAGATGCACAAGTTGAACAAGGGTTAAACCATGCCTAAGGTCATGCACAAAATCCCGACAATCCAAACCCACCACCACCAAATCCTCCACTTCCACCAAACCGCAATAACCAAAATCCCAATAACCGAAACAACCAAAACCGGAACCAAAATAACCGGAATAACAACAACAATAACCCTCCAAACAAAAGACCTATTTGTGACCAAACCGTGAGAAGAAATGAAACCAACAATCCATTTCGCTTACCCAATGATGGAGAAAACAATTTTGAGGTGAAATCCCATCTTTTTGGATTGATTGACACAAGAGCTCAATTTCTTGGTGAGGATGATGAAGACCCGCATCACCACCTATATCAATTTGAAGATTTGAGTAATATGGCCAAGTGTCAAGGCATTCATAGAGAGTTGACAAGGATGTCGATGT
Source organism: Gentiana dahurica var. dahurica (assembly GCA_024500145.1). Lineage (NCBI taxonomy): Eukaryota > Viridiplantae > Streptophyta > Magnoliopsida > Gentianales > Gentianaceae > Gentiana > Gentiana dahurica. The sequence continues at coordinate 58,727,437 of CM044896.1, read as the reverse complement.
TTCATTTTTCATTAAAAGGAAAAGCTAGAGATTGGTTTATGTCACTTCCCCATCATACCTTGACAAGTTGGGAAGACATCCAAAATGAATTTTTGAAGCAATACTTTACTCCGGGAAGGAACTTGGAATCGAATAAGTGATTTATGATGTAAGTATTTTATAAGTGATGTTTTCGTATCAAATGAGAAAATATTGTGATGATTTGGACCATCTTTTGTATATAGTAAATATGATAAAAATCAACTAATTTAGTACTTATTAAGGCTTATTAGCCTAATTTTTTGTCGGATTTATCCGTGGTATCATCGTGTTTTTGTTTTGTAGCACAAATACCGAGGCCTGAAGCTTGAATCTTGGGAGATATTAAAGCATATCGAGTGATTGAGAAGAAATCCAAGGCATTTGAAGCAAGAACTATACTTTTGCTGAGTAAATGGCCTACGCCGGAGCTGACGGCACACGCCGCCTCATCGGCGCATGCCGGGATTTGAATCACCTCTGCTAAAGCATTTAATGCATGATGTCAGTCCCCAACCACCCTGCCAGTACCATTGTATTCCAGTTACACGCAAAGGAGAGTCGGTGCATGCCGAGATTGGACTGGCACGCGCCGAGGTTGCAGATTTAGCAGTTAAAAGATTTCATTTACTCTCTTTTGAGAGAGATCACCTACCACTCTCTCACTCATCTTGAAGGCACTCCAACCTCAAGGATCTCCCAGCCAAAATTCCACCTATATTTAGCTTTTAATTCCAATTTTAAACATTAAGAATGCTTAGTTTAATCTCTAGATTACTTTTGTTGGAGCAACATTTTCACTTTTGTGTATCAAACTCCATTGAAGTCTTTTGAAGTTGAATGAAAGTTTCCATTTTCTAGTTCATAGCTTGTGATTGGTAAATTCTTAGCTTTTACCTTGATTTAATTGTTCTCATAACCATCAATACCAACCTCGACATGTTGGTGTTCATAGTCATAGGTGGCTAGTTCTATACTAGCCAAGATAATGTAGTAGGGATAGCATAATCTTTCGGTTGATTGGGAATGATTGTTCATGTTGTTTAGTTTCAATCGTTGTGAGTCTTTTCCTAGTTGCATTGTTTGGATTGTTTGTGTTAGAGTAATTAACCAATTCTTGCACACACACACACACATACACTTATTGACGTTTTCGCATAATGGAAAAGACGGTTTGAATAATATAATGGAAAAGATAGCCAAACTATGCTCAGGAATTCTACTCTCGAGACTTTTACTGAATCACCAGGGATATACTTTACCCAACCAACCAACCAATTGAACTAATGAATGTGTCTATGGATGAAACCTCCCAAATTGGTCCAAAAGTGCTGATACCACAACCCAAGTCCCCAATGCTTGGTTCCAACAGTCCCCTAATTGGGATTTAACTGACCTACCATGATTAAGAACTGAGTGACACTCCGTATCCACCGAGTTCACAATTTTACTAGAATAACCTCAAGCAAGAAACAAGCTCGAACACTCGACTAGTTCATGCCTGGTGATCCTAAAACCCTTTTTCTGTTGAAGTTGTGAAACTGAAAACACAACACAAATATAACGCGGAATTCTTATTACTCAAGAATAATGAATGAAGTAAGTTACAAAGCTACTGATAAGGGGTATTTATAGTATCATACACCTCATGAACCAGTTAAAGAAAGTTACAAGGTAGTTTTGACAGAATAACCATCTCTATATACTACTCAGCTCATTACTGTGTGTTCATCTGAGCCAACTTCTTTAGATCTACTGAGCTGGCCTTCTGTTGCTAAGCTGAGTGACGATGCTAGAAATCGTTTGATATTAATCTGGGTCATATTTTCCTAGTGACAACGAAACAAGATCCAAAAGCTTATAAAAATATCAAAAGAGGGGGTGATTTGAGTGTGTAAATTGAGCCTGAGATTGTGTAATCGTAAGTTGCTTATGTATCCTGTGATTATTCAAGAACCAAATATCTTCGTAGTTCTTGGGATCGTTTATACAGATGGCCTTATGCCATAGGCATGCATGTGTGGTGTCCTCTGTGTACTCATATTTCGTATCCCTTAAGGAATGGATATTTACATATTTATCTCCTTGATTTTAGGAGATAATCGTTGATTTGAATGGTGGTTTAAATAATAGGACCAAAGTCCTAATGGGTGAAGGATCCTGAGGATTTTCCTATAATTATCCTGTAATACTCATGTGCATTAAATAGAAGGGATAGCTCAAGTCGACCTGCGCCGAGCTTCCAAGGCTGCTCTTGCCGTACTGTGCGGACCCAGCTCCATTGCGCCATGACCGACTTGCAGTGGACTGAGGAGTGAGTCAGCCGATCTCCCACATGGTGTGTCGATCCGCCCTTAGGGTTAAAGTGTGGCTCCTGGCCTTCAGCGTTTGTACTTTATCTGTCTCATTCAATGCCCAGTCTAGGTGAGGATAACACGTGTCTGAGGGCTAGTCCGACCTCCATCATAAGCCCCCCAGATTCAGCCGATCTCTTGTTGGTCAGCTCAGATCATTCGAGGGTGAGCTCGGTCATTGTCATCCAGACTTATAGGTTTTTGCAATGATGTAGTGCTAGGTGGCAGAGTTCTGTTATAACTATCCCGGGATTCGATGCATTGTTACCCTCTCATTTGAAGTGGGACGGTTTTTCGAGAACGTGCTTCGGGGTTATAACCCCCGTTATATCAAACATTCCCTACTATCATTACCATTAAATCAGAATATCTAAGTCAGACTGTTGGTTGCTCTTCTTTTCCCTCTTGTCAACGACTTTTTACAAGTAATCCATCTTTCAGTTTCTACTGAATTCTTAACTTTATTACCTCCGTTCTTATTTTCTCAATAGACGGATTATATGAGTTTAGCTGTAGCCCTTAGAAGCTCAAATGGGCGCTAGGACAATCATAGGTAGCAACGGTATAAAATCTATCCTTTCTCCGGAAGATTTGAACGAATTTTGTAGCATGTATGAGATAGATATAGAGAAGTATGCCCCTAGGATTCCTGCTCTTCCTAATAGCTTTGCTCATCAGCCACCGGGGGGATTCTGCACTGTTTACCGGGAATACTTAGAATGTGGGTTAGGCTCCCTTTCTGCCCGGATTACTCGTTTGTACTATGTTATTATGGGCTAGGGACCGCCCAATTAGCCCCCAATGGGGTTAGATGCATAATAAGGTTTGTAATTTGGTACCGGTTGCTTGGCGTCAAATTCTCAGTGTAGTTGGTTAGATCCTTCTATCAGCATAAGAAGGTCAAGGAGCATCCTGGGTGGTGATGTAAGTCAACAAGATGATGCATTTTATGATATTTTACTCCCATTTCTTAGGCACACCATTTTATGATGTAAGTATTTTATGAGTTGACTTACATCATAAAATGCATTTTATGATGTTTTACTCCCATTTTATGATGGTATGAAAGCAAGCAAAGGTTCGAAACTCGACTAGTTCGTGCATGAGTAATAAGAATTCTGCGTTATATTTTGTGTTGTGTTTTCAGTTTCACAACTTCAATAGAAAAAGGGTTTTAGGATCACCATGCACGAACTAGTCGAGTGTTCGAGCTTGTTTCTTGCTTGAGGTTATTCTAGTAAAATTGTGAACTCGGTGTATACGGAGTGTCACTCGGTTCTTAATCATGGTAGGTCAGTTAAATCCCAATTAGGGGACTGTTGGAACCGAGCAATGGGGACTTGGGTTGTGGTATCAGCACTTATGGACCAATTTGGGAGGTTTCATCCACAGACACATTCATTAGTTCAATTGGTTGGTTGATTGGGTAAAGTATATCCCTGTTGATTCAGTAAAAGTCTCGAGAGTAGAATTCCTGAGCATAGTTTGGCTATCTTTTCCATTATATTATTCAAACTATTTTTATTATTTCTTAGTCATAACAAATTTTCACAAATATTGGGAGCCTAAACTAAAAAACGCGGGTGAATGTAATAGTTAATTCCTCGATGGATACGGCATTGCTCGCCGTTATAGTACAACCGACCCGGTATCCTGCCGGTGAAAGTTGACCCCTACGATTTGGCCATCATATGCCTTAAAAATAATATGTGGATTAAATGGAAAATACTAGTCCCTCCGTTTTTCAATCTGTTGCAGAAAGAAGAGTCACACAGGTTAAAAAAGTAATTAATATGTCTAAAATATTGTATAAAATAACTAAGTTGTCCTTTGATTTTTTGAATATACATGGGTTATTGAGTCAAATTGACTTTTGAAGTTTTTAGTATTGTAAATTTATTTATTTTATTGAAGATATAAGTACTTTGTTGGTAAATGAGAAAAAAAATAAACGATAGATTGAAAATGTAAAATGACAGATAAATAAAAACAAAGCAAATTCTGATAAAAAAATTGAAAGTATTTTATTAATCTATTTTCCAATTTCCTTTCAATTTAAATTGCTAATTTGAAATTTAAGTTCCATGGTATGATCTATGATCAAACTGAAGTGAACATTTGAAGTAAATATAGCATCTCTTTAGATTTGAGCATGTCTATAATAGGATGATCGTGGACACTTTGTGGTCTAAATTGAAGACCAATGATGAAGCCCAAGAGTTAGCGAGGCCCCGAAAGCTCCATTGCTTCGATTTTGAAGGAAGATCCCCCTTGATGATTGTTTAAGTTCTGACAGAAATTGAACCCCCTTCCCTCAATTTCATCACCTGCATCTTGAGCTTCATCAGACCGGCGGCCAGCAATGGCTTCCAGGATTGGCAAAACCTCTGACATTTTTGGCCTAAGGATAGGGTCAGATTGGGTGCACCGTAGAGCCAGCTTCACAATTTCTTCCAGCTCGTCCGCATTATAGCATCCTTGGAGTTCGCCATCTACAAGTAGATCTAATCTCTTCTCGGTGTACAGTTTCCTAACCTACATGATCAAATTGTAGAAGTGTCACTTTTGACAACAACAACAAAAAAAAGAGGAAAATTTTTATAACCTGTAACGTCCCAGAACTTTGGCATGCAGATGTTACAGGCCTGGGTTTGGGTTTAATGTTGCAGAAAAGGTGTTACGTAAACGAATTCAGAACGAAAAGAATGGGCAATAAATGAATGCACTAATACTATGATGCAAGAACATCAAATTACTACTTACCCAGTCAAGGATCATCCCTTTTTGAACCAGACCGTTTCGTCCATTTGAAGGCTTTGGTCCTGCAGTTATTTCCAAAAGTAGTATGCCGAATCCAAAAACGTCGGTTTTATCAGACGATTGTCCAGTTGAGAGATACTCAGGAGCAATATGTCCAATTGTACCACGAACAGCAGTCGTTACATGTGACTCCCCCGGATCTAAAAGCTTAGCAAGCCCAAAATCACCAACTACTGCTTCAAAACTCTCATCCAGAAGTACATTTGCTGCCTTGACATCACGATGAATTATTTTGGGATTACATTGTTCATGCAGATAACATAGGCCACGAGCCGCTCCTAGGGCAATGAACGTGCGTTTTCTCCAATCTAAGCATGGCTTTCCAGGACTCGTAGTGTCTGTAAACCAACATGATGTTACCAAAGTTAATATATGAAGATCTACCACCAAATGAATAGAAGACTAATGGATAATCATGCCTTTTTTCCGGCACAAGCGATGGCCCCATTCTAAGTAACACAATGAACACAGACAAAATAAAGCGTGTTAGATCATGGTCTAACACGTATACCTTTTAATCGATCTGCAACGCTGCCATTGGGCATGAACGGATACACAAGTAACCGTTCTTCTGGTGTCATACAGAATCCATATAGACGAAGAAGGTTACGGTGCAAAGCCAATCCAATCATCTCTACCTCGGTTTGGAACTGCACTTCTCCAGTGAAATTAGGATCTCTTAGCCTCTTAACTGCCACTACTGTCTTGTTTGCAAGATAGCCTTTGTACACCAACCCGAATCCCCCATGGCCAACTATATTTTTATGGCTGAAGTTATTCGTTGCGGTTTGTATTTCGCGAAAAGAGAACCTCTGTAGGTTACCTATATGAAATTCATAATCTTGCTGAACTGCAAAATGGCACAATTGAGTTATTGTCACCTCCAATGTAGTACTAATTATTAAGAATCAAAGAAAATTGAAGTCTTTTGCGTGTTACCGTATGATGTAAGAAGGCGTGATCTATAACAAAGTATCCAACAAGCTAGCATTATTACAGAAACTACGAAAATACAGCTGATTCCCACGATTATGGACACAAGCCATCTATGGTGATTGCTTACATTCCTGTATGTACTGTTGTCTGCAATAAAAACATGTATGGCTTTTAAACTGAAGAGTGGAGAAATTATGTATACTATATCTTAACTGTGAATGCTTCATAAGGTTGTGTTTTTTACCATTTACGAGTTTTGGAGCATCAGTACAAGGTCCAGCAGAAAGTGAAGGACAAAGAAAGTTGTTTCCTGCCACACTGAATACAAAAACAAGGTGATACAGTCACTAGTTCGAGCATGTTTTTTCATTTTCACGTTTGGGAATAAAACTAGGTGACTCGTGATCTAGAAAGCATAGTTCCAGTAAGAGAATCACCTATAACCTGTAGCCAGTATTTTCGGCGTTGGCCCACTGAGATTATTGAACGATAAATCCCTGCAAGATACATTTCATAAAGCAAGATTGCTGAAATAGCCTAAAGAACATCACACACACACACACACACACACCACACAAAAAAACGTACAAGAATGAAAGGCCTGCAAGATTTGCCACTGCTGCAGGAATTTTGCCAGACAATTTGTTCCTGCTAAGCCTCCTGAACTTAAAAATAACAAAGGAGTTTAGATGATCAACCAAGGATTTAGAATACATCAAATCGAACTAATACACGATCCAAACTTACATGTAACTCAAATTTGTCAGGTCACCAAAAGAGGTAGGAATCTCACCAAGTAACTGATTTCCAGACAAGTCAAGGGTTTGAAGCTCAGAAAGCTTTCCGATTTCAGCTGGTAAGTAGCCAGATAACTGATTATTTTGCAACAACCTACAACAATATCGATATTTTCAACACATACCTAAAAGTTAGTTGCTTTAATTTTGAGGTATAACTAGTCTTTTTCACAATCTTTCATTGACAAATCCTCCAAGACCTTAATATAGCTTTACATAAGAAAAAAGGATCATACATAAGGAAACTCTATTTACTGACACCGCATAATAGTTACTCCCTCCTTCCCATTTTTAGGTGTTTATCTTTTCCTTTTGTCATGTCCTAAAATAAGTGTCCATTTTCTGCATTGACATATTTCTTTAAATTTCTTTGCACATTACATCATTTACAATAATATACATTCAACAATAAAATTTTCAACAACCACTTAAAGGGTATAAGGGTAAGATCTTACATTTATAAATGAGATTCAATGCATTCACCACACTTTTCTTTTTTCTCTTTTTGAAAAAACCACACTTTTCTTAGAAAGTCAAAGAGGACACTTAAAATTGGATGGAATACAAAAGAAAGCATTCTCTAAAAGGTCTCACATTTACTTTCCAATGCAAGAGCTCAAAATGGAGAGTGTTGCAAGTTCTTTATCACAGAGGTCAAAATTTTATTCTGATTCTTACAAGATCCCAGAATGTATTAAATTTATTAACAGGGGGCACAATGTTCTTCCATAACACATAGGTCATTTACTAAAGCTCGCCGTGAATATACGCACGATGACACATCAAGTTAGTTGTTTAGTTTACGAATTTGTTTATCAGTACAATTACAAGCTTTAACTTTGAAAGAGAAAATCGATGCATTGAGCAATAATTCAAACTCCCATAAGCATATAAACTGAATACTGATTACAAATGCAGTCCATCAAGAAGTGAAGAAAACTGAATATGACTTACATTATTTGGAGGTTAGTCAGATTCCCAACACTTGGAGATAGAGTACCTGATAATCCCATATTGCCCATTTCACTGAAATCAAATCAGGGAAATAGGCAAATATCAAAAGACTACCATAAACAAAAGAAAAGGTAAAAGTCTATATAAATTGCTTTATTTAGACATCCCTCCACCAAGAATGGCTGGGAAAACTGTAAAAAGAAGGGGGAGGGAGAAGGCTTACAGAGAAATAACTAAACCCCCAGGAGAGCAAACAACCATGTTCCAAGTACAAGGGTCCACAGAATTGATGTCCCATCCATCTAATACATGATTCTGATCCCGCATTTCTCTCTTCATGCCCATTAATGCAGCTACTGCACATAAATTTACTCAGAAACAAAACTTGCAAGGAAAAGAAGAAACTAATGGCACTTATAAAAAAAAAAAAAGAACTTTCTGAAATGAGAAGAAGATGAAGAAGAAGAAAGCATTGGCATACTCTGAACACTGAAGCGCACCTTCATAGTTAACACCCTTTGGAGAGAGAAGACTATCCAAGCTACAAACATTTGCTACCCAAAAGATAAGTAAACACAAAATCAACACCACCTTTTCCATTCCCCAATACAAAAGCTAACAGCCCAGATTAATTTTCTCTGCTATGACTTGATGCGTGAATAATATAAACTCCTTCCGGCCCATATGCTGGGTTATATAATACGACTACTCTACTACTATAGTGTGTTCAATCTTAATATTGGCATTCGAATCTTAATAAGTAACATTCCTGCACCCACAATATTTTCCTTTTAATTTTAATACTACTATGGTTTATGTAAGGCGTCGTTTCAAGAAGGTAAAGTTATAGTAGTACTATATCGCGCATAGATATTTGCGCTGCTAGACGAAATGAAGGGATTCTTTTGACTATCGCTGTTTCTGTTTGTGCGTAGGAGGAAGTGAATCTAGCTGGTCTTGAATAGAGGAAAAAATAAGACAAATCAGGCTGCAAACTCGTACTAGTATTAATTAATGTTAATGTAATTTGTTGGGCTTGGGGGAGTCCGAAAACGGTCGTTCTACTGTAGGGACTCCCTAGTAGGGAACTGCCTACGTGGCAGGATCTGGACCACATAGTTTTCTGATGTGGAATACACAGTGCCTCGTGTGTGAAAATTGTGTGATCCAGATGCTGCCACGTAGACAGTTCCCTAATAGGGAGTCCGTAGGATAGAATTTTCCGTCCGAAAGAACAGGTCACGAAGAGCTTTCTTTTTTCAAGATCGGCAAAAACAATGTTCTTGAGATTTGAAGCCATTAGTGATGGTCCCTTAAGTCATTCTCAATCCATTGGACACTAGTATTCATTCACATAATCCTTTCACCTTAAGAATAATTGAATAACTCATACTCTTCCATTCATTCTAAAATATACATTATTATTTTACATGTTTCATAAAGATTATTAAAAATGTTTGAATGATATAAATTTTAAGAGAAATGCAAAAATTTCTTTTGACTATCATTAATCAAATAGTTATAAAATATTAAAAATGTTGTTGAATTGTTAATAAATTTGAAGTAAATATGGAGAAAAACAGTACTCCTTCTGTTTTTTTTATCAGTCACATTTCAGAATTTACTCTTTTATTTATTTTTGTGTTATTTTACATTTTCAATGCATCGTTTATTATTTTTTACTCCTTTACTAATAAAGTATTAACATCTCCAATAAAAAAAATATTTCCAATACTAAAAACTTATTTACCAACAAAGTATTTACATCTTCAATAAAAAAAATACATTTCCAATACTATATTTTAAACATATTAATTACTTTCTTAATTTATGTGATTCTTCTATCTACGACATATAAATAAAAACGGAGGGAGTAATAAAATACATGATTGGTAATGTACAATGCTTATATTTCGGGACAAAAAAAAAGTAGAATAACTTACTACCACCGTCCCAAAATGTATGTCCATTTGAACTTTTTTTATACAGATTAAGAAAGTTAATTAAATTGATTATGTGCAATTAATTTTGATTAAAAAGTCTAAAATGACCTTTGATTTTTATTTTTGCAAAGTATTGAAAAGTGGGTAAATATATAATAAATAAGGGGGTAAAAGGAGAAAAATGTAATAAATGCTTTATTGGTTTTCTAAACAGACTTATATTATGGGACAAAACCAAAAAGCTTAATGAACATACATTTTATGACGGAGGTTTTGGACGGAGGGAGTGTGTGTATATATATATACTAGTGGGCGTGTCCGTGCTCCGCACGGTGTTGCCCCTACCTGAATTAATTTTTCATATACGAGTACGTAAAAATAAAAGCAACAGGAAGTGAATTTTTTCATATATTTTCCCTTATGGTAAGCATGGACATACAAAACCAGATTGAAATAAGGCAATTCTAGCTGGACACTTATGGTGTAATCCAGACAGTCCGTTGGAGGATTTGTCAAATAATTTTTACATAATTGTACAGTAGTAGTTTTATGTAGACCATCCGAAGTGTTAAACTGTTAACAAGTTGGACAAAATGTTGGAGGTACCTAGAGCATCAAAAGGCAGGATTGTTGTTTTTGTAGTTACACTGTGGACAAAGTGTTACAGGTCCCAAAACTATCAAAAAACAGTAGTACTGGGCAGGTCTGCAATATGCTCTTGTACTCCTCTTTGCTTACATGAGAGCTGCTTCGGAGCCAGGCTTTGGTTTCTTTTTCTGCGGAGTGGAAGAGTTTGAGCTGTCGTTATGTTCGGTGTCAGAGCCTTGTGTTGTGGACTCCATCTCCTTCGGATGCCTGCCTTTGTTGGAAACAGTGGTGACTCCTGTGATATCATGTTTTCATTTATTTCTGCTTTGTTTCACAACTTAAGGCTGATGACAATTTGGGGTTTTAGACTTACCGGAATCCACCGTAGTTTGGCTAGACATTTGTCCTTCTTCATTAATAGAGTCTGTGGCTTGGTCTTTCTCAATCCAATCGAGCACTATGTAGCGGGTGATCTTGTCATTGAAATTCTTTTTGGTTGCCTTTATCTCCATTATGAGTTTCTTGGAGTCAAGTTGCTCATCTATGTCCAGGAGCAGTTTCGTTGTTGCCTGCATTTGCATTATATTAAATAGGCTTTAGTCACAGCACACTTGTTTAGATTTCACAGATAACGGTCCAACTGAATATATATCTAGGAATTTTTCAGTTTCAACAATTGTAACACAATCATCATTCATAAAAACGAGTTGTGGTGATCCATTATCACAAGACCAAAATGAACTGAACACCAAAATGAGATGAATTGACTGAATGACAAAGTTAAATTATCAGTTCGGTTCAGGGAGCAAGGCGATATCACAACAGAAATCTAATACCATGTGTCATAAATCAAGTTATAGTTTTAGTGGTTAAATTTAAGTACATCATGAACATATCTGAGTGAAGAAGCAAGAAGAACATGGAGTGTTAGCTACTACACTCACTTAAAAAGGTGAGTGTCGATGAACATCAGGAAAGTAGTTCAACTTTGAAGCACATACCAGCTAGTCAAGGGTACATATGAAAGCTTGTCAAGAGCAAGCCAGTTAGTTTGAATTAGTTTAAAGCATGTAAGAAACTACTTTTGAGTAGTAGGTTCTCAGGTAACAGCCCTAGCTCAAATATCCAAAGGACTTCTAGTTAACAACAATTCAGTGGAGAATCAGTTTCCTCTCCTCTGTTCTCATTTTACTTACTTTTACTTTGTTGTGTTTTAAAGTTTCAATTGGGATGAAGCTTCAATATCCAGGCTTAAACTCAACTCAGCAAGTAAGAAATATATACGGTGTAGCTCGCTCTCATTTACCACATACTGTGATACTAACTTTTCAGCAAGGATAATGGGGCTGTAAAGTTTTGGAACAAAATATCCAATCCTCTCTTTTGATTATCTACTAAATTCTTTTCTCTGTTATTGAGAATTACGCCCCAATTTCTTTATTTGAAGATTTAGGTTTTTTTTTACAGCAAAAAATATAGGGAAAGGAGGTAGTAGGTTTCTGGTTGTCAGTACCTGCTTGTCCTTTTTGTGAAGGTCTTCGGCCGATGTGCGTAAAAGCCTTGTTGTGCATTTGTCAAGAAAAGTAGCTTTGATTGTCCTTGATGGGTCAGTAAGTTCGACGACGACCTTGCAGCTGTTGAGTAAAGAACGCACATATGAAGAGATTAGGCTAAGTCCGTCTTTAGGTGAACATGTTGTTGAGCGATATAAAAAACACGTGCGTTAAGGCGTATAAACGTTTGTGGGGAAGGGGTCTAGTACCGTGGTAATGCGTTGAAATCTTCTTTACAAGAAGTGCAGTTGAACAGCTCATCTGGCATCGCTTTCTGTGTTCCGTAGCATTTTGGGCATACGGTGTAGCACAATTTTTGATCCACGTCGGTGATGGCTAGTGTGACCTCTGCGTGGATAACCTGTTACAATGTTCAAAACACGCGTTATATACCATTCATTTCTCAGCAGTATTACTTGTTAGGACTATGGTCGAATCGTTGTCTCTAATTGCTCACCTTGCTATCTGGTTGTATCTTTGATAACGGTGTAATCTCGATGGTATCTATTTTATTCGAGATAGTCTGCAGGTAGTTCTGTACGGGTGCCCCAACAGCCTTTTTGATGAGATCTGTGTTATCGTTGACCCTTTTGTTTTGTTTCAAAGAGGTTGAGCATGGTAGTTGAGATGATTAGGTAGGAGTGTAAGACGATATTCAAAGAAAAGTAGTGTCTATTTGAACATGGTGGAATGGATTTGTTAAAAGAGCATACCATGATCTCAGTACCTTCACCTCTGCAATGTCAGGTTCCACTGCAACAAACGAGAAATGCAATGTGGACAAGGAAACACCTGAACCAAGAAAAATGATTTAGGCCTATAATTAAGCATTACATTTCCTTTTTTAGTCACACATGCCTTTATCTGTATGCTTACCAGAAAATGGTGAGGCTTTAAGCCCTTTGCAAAGGACGATGGGCAGTTCATTTCTTAACTTGAAAAGCTCAGCCCCTTGTCTGTGGCCATAATCTCCCCACAGAGTGACTGTTACTGGTCTCAACCTGCAGGTTCACACGAGGGTAACGTTAGATACGTGGCTGTGAAGTGGCAGATGTATATGTGGCTAATTTGGCTTCCAAAACAATATTTGGAGGTGTGTGGGTGGAAGGTAATGAGATGTTTCTTACTCATTCTGTATAACGGTGCATTCACGCAAAGGTACCAACTTTGATCTAACTGACACGTAACGCGTTTCTTTCACATCAACAACAACGGCTAGTATGTCTGCAAAACAAATCAGTGTACGCAACATGTTTGGCTGAGTGTTAGAACCGAACCTGAAAATTGGATCTTGCATATGCCACACAGGTGAGTGTTTGGGTGGAAAAGCTGATAGGAAAACCACATGCAAACATGTACCAGGTGCAATAGCATGTACCAGTTTGCCTCATGGTTACGACAGACATGTCGGAATGACAGGTCTGGAGTTAGATACATATAGGTTCTTTTGTCCCTGAAACAAAAAGATGTATACTACTATGGATGTAACTTCCTTTGAAAAAGACGCCTTTTACAGAGCTGATGGTCAGAGGGAGAACCTTATGACTTACCATAGGATTCTTTGAAGTCATATAATTTAAGATGGTTAAGAAGTTATATGGGGCTAGTGCAATAGAAGCTTATCATGTTTTGAACTACAACAAAGAGAAATCATGTTCTGAACTACAATAAAGGAAAACATCATATATGCAAGGCATAACGTGAGTGAAGCCGAGATGAAAGAGGTAGCAAGAATAGTAAATGCATATCATTTCTTCAGCAGTTTGCCTCATGGTTACGACACACATGGCAGTCTGCATTTTTTTGGAGTAAATGGTACGTACCTACTGAGGCACCTGAGTTAACGTGCGAACGAAGAGCTGCAAAGGGAGTGCATTGAATCGGTGGGCAGGCGATCCTTTGGTCGTGCTCATTTACTGGACGTATGAAAGTCTTTCTTGAAAGTACCCATTGGTATTCCTGACATGGAGAGTTATGTTTGTACTCTTCTTTGAGTGGATCAACATCCGCACCTCCGATGATGTACGTACAGAATGATGTCAAATTTCCCTCCAGCAGTTCAATGTTGGTATTCCAGATGACGCCTTCTATCTTCTTTCCCTGCTCATTTTCGATTGGGTACAGACATTACACATATGAAGTAGTAATTTTTTAGAGGAAATGTATGAAATAATTTATAAAACAAAACTGAGGGAAACTATTCGTTGATATACCTGTTCGTCTTGTAGCAACAGCTTCTGTAGTCGTCTACCGGTTTCATTGGTATACACATTGCTTTTCTGAAGGATGAAGACCTTCACTCGCCAATTCTCCATGTTAGGAGTAATGTCATCAATATGCAGTAGTCTTGCCATCAGGATCTTAGCTGGTAACTATTGGGTACATGAAAAATATATGACATAGTATGAGTGTAGGCCTATGTACATTGTATGTTGGTGTTTATTTACATATTCACACTGTAAGTATGTTTCTTATTCAACCATGTTCCTGAACCCTCTTCAGGATTTCACGGTATACTATATTTTTGGTAGTGTTCTTACGGGAATTTTCGGAAAAAGTTGGTGGCGCTATCAGTACTTTTATGGCTAAAGATTTTCGTGCTCTGGAAAGGGCTACGTATAGTTGCCCGTGGGAGAAGACGGGTTCGCGTAAATATATGCCCACACGGTCTAATGTTTGACCTTGTGCTTTATTAATAGTCATTGCAAAGCACAAGCGTATTGGAAATTGATATCGTTTAAACGGAATGGCACATTTATCTATGTTGGAAGTCTGTAGAGGAATTTTGTGTAAGATGGTCTGTTGTCCTGCGTAGGGCCCGGTTGCTATTTCAGCAACAATTGTATGGGATTGCAATTCCTTACATAATAACCGCGTCCCGTTACACAACCCTTGCACAGGACTCAGGTTGCGTAGCAACATTACGGGGCAGTTTACCTTTAACATTAGCTCATGTGGAGGAAGGCTACTTGGGGTAAGTGAATTGAGGAAGTCCTCGTAATCTGCTTGGTGAAAACGGTCGATGGCAACGTCACTGCTGATGTAATTAGTGACTTGACCAGGCATCTGTTCCAACATCGCATCGTTTATGTCCTCTACACACTCATTGGTTGGGGCTAGTAAAGCACTATTCATAACTGTATGATGCTGTGTTGCGAAAGCCTCGATTTCCGGGTATACAAACTGAATTAACCGTTTCACTGAGGTTTCCTTGTCGTGAAAAGGAATCAGCATGTTGATGGGTATCTCAACGCTTCCATCCTCGTCCTCAGGTTCTGTGCCGTCCCCTATTCGTAACAAATACTCGGTGAAGGTAGGGTCTGCAATAGCCCTCATGTTTTGCGTCAAACATATTTTCCGAAGCACAGGCCATAACGCCGAGCTGATTAAGGAAGCATCTAGCTGTTCTGGTGTACCTGCGTTGGTGACTACTAGAAGGACCTGTCTGAAGTCGCCTCCGAAAACAACGATCTTATTTCCAAACGGGCTGTTGGTCTCAGTTATATCTTTAAGCATTTCAGAGAAAGCCTCTATTGATTCTCTATGAGCCATAGGTGCCTCATCCCATATGATGACCTTGGCTTCCCTCAACAATGCTGCAGTCGTAGATTGTTTACTAACGTTCGCTATTTTTTTCTCTTCTTCTTGTAGCAGCAACTTGAACCGTGAATGTGCAGTCCGACCTCCGGGAAGTACACATGCTGCAACACCCGAGCTTGCTGTGGCCAAAGCAATATGCCCTTTCGACCGAATCGTTGCCAAGATAGCCCTGTACAGGAAGGTTTTTCTGGTTCCGCCAGGACCATCAATGAAGAATGCAGATGGTTCGTTGGACATCACCTTTGCCATTATCTGTTCAAAAGCATATTGTTGCTGTTCATTAAGACTGTGGACATTCAGAAGATCACTCTCATCCACTGTCAGGCTTTTCTCAAACGCCATTTCTCTGGTAACGTACCCTGTCGAGCAACTGTTTCAGCCTCCGGCCCCAATCTGTAGTCCTTTAGTTTCTTTCCCATGTCATCAAGCATTACAGCTATGTCAGATAATGCCTTCATTCGAGTGTCACTAATATGCGATGTGCAAAGTATTCCCCATAGTTAGTCGTCACACAAAGGCTCTGTGTACTTTTCCTATAGTTTACATGGATCCGAAGGCGAGCAGAAGACCAAAATCGATGCAAAAAGATGCCGTAGTTGTCTCGGCATTTCATACATGGAAGCTTCCTCAAGGCATTTCTCAAGATCATAATCCGTGGTCAATAGATTCCTTCGCAGAGCTGATTCTCTAAACGTAGAATGCAGGTAACCATCTACAGTCAAGAGATCATCGAATGAAGTTGGACCTCTAACATGGTTGAGCAGCAAACGCAAGTAGTATCATTCACCTTCAGTTGGACTAACGGAAACAATCCGACCAACTACTTTACCCTTTTTACGCTCTGACCAAGCACGTTTCCTTGAATCCCAAACAAAGTGTGTAGGGAAATCTTTGTAAAGAAGCTTCAAATTCATGGCTGTGGAATTAGTTTTGTTCGTCTGGAAGAACTGAGTGAGCATTGTTCGGGACAAGAAATTGTTCGTGACGATACTGTTTAGGTCTTGATTCATGGAGAAAGACACAAGATAGTTATCAGGGAGGTGGAGTTGCAAGGCTATGACTGCTGGGTGCATTTCAAACAAATCGAATGAGAATAAACGCCCTGCCGTCTCCGGTGGCCCAACCCATCTTCCTTGTTGGTATTCACGAATCTCATTTTCGGAAGCGGGCGTGGACATGTGAAAAGCAATTTTGTCAGGACCTTTGTAAATGTATTTGTAGATATACTTCACAAGTTTGATAGTGGAACATATCTCCACGTTGATGTGGCAATCGTACTTCTGCAGTAAGTACGGATTGTAGGGAACTATCCAACGATTGTCGATTTAATGGCCCTTCACACGAACATTAATGCCAGTATCACGACGTCTGTAGTGTGGGTAACTGTTGGACCCGTGCGTTGTGTACTGCGCAAACTCTTTAGGGTGCTTGTTTTTGCACTTGTTGTCTCGCGTACATGGGCATTTGGGATTTAGAGGACCACAAGGCCCGTGTACCATGTGCTTCAGAACCAAAGAATGTAAGTGCGGATACTTCACAGGGTCAGGTAGCTCAGCGCTGATGTAACGATCATAGGCATCAGGGTTAAGCGGTTTTGAGTCTCTATGAAAAATGAGGAGGACATGAGTGTGAGGTAGGCCACGTTTCTGAAACTCAATCGAGTATACGCATGCAATTGGCAAGCCAAATATATGGTTTTTCAAAAGTTCGGTTTTCAGCATTTCCAACTTGCCCTTGAAGAAAGTAAGTCTGGCCGATTTTGTGGTAATTCACCCGGGAGTAAATGCTCTGTGATTTCAGGCCATGCAGAGTTACATGTCATGGTCAGGAAGAAATCGGGCTTTCCAAAATTTTGGACAAGACACATTGCATCCATATACCTCTTCTTCATGTCTCGTGGTCCTCCTATAAACGAAGAAGGGAGAATGATCTTACGCCCAACCTCAGAAGTGGACGTCCGCCCGGACGCAATGCTGTCAAGTAAACCCCGTAAACAATCCGTACGTATCTCCTTCTGTTGCTTCTCAAGGTATTCTAACCTAGACGTCTCAACCTTTACAAACATGTCCACAATGTACTGCTGCAGCAGTCTTCCCGTGTGTAACAGCATTGACCGATCATTGGCTCGCATCTGTAGCTTATAACAATAATACTGACGGCATGAGACAATATTTCGTTTTCTTGCACCTTCGCGAGCAGCTGTTAAAGTAAGCCAGAGTTACATGTGGAAGAGAGGATGGTAGGAGAAGAAGGACCAGTAAATTAATACAAAATACCTCCTTCTTCTTCACGTATCAACTGGTCAGCATCCTGAACAGCATTGGTTAGACCTTTCAAAGGTGCTTTGCACCTGTAATTTCGTTTCCTTTTATTCGGTGGAAGCTTCTGAATCCCACTGTGCCACCCCACCTCTCCACAGAGGAAGAGAAGAGGATATTGTAAACGTCATAACAACCAAAGTAGTGGCATATCCTATGGGGAAAAGCATTTTTTCGTAGATTTGGATATGGCAAGTAGGGTTAAATTGTTCCTCACTCTCAGAGGATATGATTGCAGATACGTCCTTACAGGTTGGCTCATTATACACACGTTGATCAAGTGTAGGACAAGTGACAAGACAAATTTGGTAGTTGTCAAGAGATTCAAGATCTTTCACTTGTTTTAGGAATTTAACATATGGATTTTGAGATAGGATTTCAATCAATTTCCTCATTACGACCTTAGAAAAGCGCATTGAAAGTTTCATCCGTTCTTCAAGCTGAGTATCCGGATCGTAGAAGTACAATTGAAGGGCTGAGGGCACATCACCGGTTCTTTCAAATGAACCTAAGTAGTGATGAATCTTACCCTGCACCTTGAATGTGTAAACGCCCCTATGGTTCTTCATAAGGTCCTTATCTTTCTTGGCCGAGAATGTGGTGAATGCAAGGTTATTATTGTAACTTCTTACGTATTTCTTGAAATCAACGCTTTCAGGGTTTGAACCTGTAAACAGATCAGCCAAGGCAGGTGGCATCTCCGAGGGGGTAATACTGACATCCACCTCAGAGCAACAGAAGCCTGGAGGTTCATGGTAGAAACGCTTGGCAGAACAATGTCCGCAGTCAGGGACCGCAGGCAATGTAGCAGCGAATGACCCATTATTGGCAGAGTCTCGACGAGGCGATGAGCCCTCGTCCTGCACGGCATCCCTAAGCCTAACCGAGGGGTACATAGCTTCGTTTATATGCGCTCTACGGCAGGTAGAAGCAGCACCATATGAGGAAGGCATGTCATTTTGGGCCAAAATTTCTGTTGAATTTGCCATTGGTGATTTTTGAGGGTCAATTGGTTCACATTCGATAGGCAAACAAGCTGAATTCAGAATATTCGAAGGTTGTTGACCTTCGAAATCATATGAAGGGTTATTTCCATTTGCAGTTGACGTTTCACTACTCTTGCCAGCTCTCTGAGCGTAAAGCATACGCCGACGTTTAAGTAGAGCATTTTTCTTATCAGCATTCATTTCGGCGTATGCCTTTCGCCTTTTGTTATTTCTCTCGTTACGTCGTTCTTCTTCCATTAATTTACAGCAACATAATTCGGTGTTAATTAACTTACAATATCTGTGCAATAACAAACCGAGTTTTATCCGAAACGTACCCCCCCGTTAGAAATCACTGTAACTGAAATGAATTCCTAAACACCAAGAAGGCAACGTGGGGAAATGAAAAAAAATAAAGGGAAAGTACCTTATCCAATCTGCAAAGCAGATCAAACGTAGGTCCAGTGAGACGCGTTACCGATAACACAAACAAATCTGCAAAATTTTTTTAAAAAAAACAATACATGAGTGAAATGCATATTAAAGCTACATGGATATACTTCATGTGCTTAGTTGACTGTGATAAACACCTTCTTACAAAATGTGGAAATAAACCAGAAATGAAAGTGAACCACTTATGTTTGATTATCTCATATAAAGGTATAATAAATACAATAAATATCCGAGGAGGACAGCCCAACCAAGCATTAAATGAGGTTGCTGGGAATTAAGAAAATAACTCTCCTAACTGTCTAAATA
Organism: Gentiana dahurica var. dahurica; assembly: GCA_024500145.1. Classification (NCBI taxonomy): domain Eukaryota; kingdom Viridiplantae; phylum Streptophyta; class Magnoliopsida; order Gentianales; family Gentianaceae; genus Gentiana; species Gentiana dahurica. The sequence continues at coordinate 58,707,811 of CM044896.1, read as the reverse complement.
AGTACCAACGGTACATCACAATCAAGCAACACTCATTAAAATCAATAGTGGGAGATCACGGTGTGTCACCCGTTGTGTGATTTTGGTTGTGTCTCTATCATTACCTTTCTATAATACACAGATAAAATTTATGGGTGCAAATAATATCACTTTTCCCAAATGTCACAAATAGTTTGAGTAGTGAGGATCCGGTACAGCACTTGTTTCCTGAGGTAGGATACCAGTGATTTCTAGGGACAGTTCGATACTTCAATTGGGATTTTCATCTATAATGTCAATAACTTCACTGCAGCAAGGCTGTAACACACTTAATTACCTACATTCATTGACCAGTCCTAGAACAATAAATGTGTGCATCATACAGTGAATATGTCATTTGTGAGAGACAGTTTTTTTTTTCTTTTTGGAATTTATTAGTTTGCTAAACCACATCAGTAGGTTAGTACTTAGTATACACACATAAGAAAAATTATTGGATGGAAAATGTTCAGTGCAGATACTACATGTTGTTTCAGTATAATTACAACAACCTTTCAGTTCTCTTTTAAATCTACTACATGGCTACAGCATCGCCACCGTAGCAGGCAATGCTGGATCAGACAAAGTCTATGGCTTGGCACAGTGCAGAAGTGACGTTAATAGCACGGACTGTTTCCTCTGCATCCAAGATGCGTCTAAACATATTAAACAACTCTGTCCAAATAAAGTTGACTCGAGGATCTGGTACAACACTTGTTTCCTGAGGTACGATACCAGTGATTTCTAAGGACAGATCGATACTTCAATTAGGATTTTCATCTATAATGTCAATAACGTCACGAAGCAAGCCATGTTTTTAAACAGGAAATTTAAATCCTTGATGAATAAGGTCGTATCCAAAGCTCTTGTGCCATTGAATAAAGGGTTAAGAACCGGAAGGACTAAATTTCCAAAGTCTGATACGCTTTAGTACTTAGGAACATATAGAACCTAGCTAACTAAAACGACAGGAACCACATTAATTAACAGAAATGTAGGAACAAACCCAAACAACCAAATTCAATAAACAGGGGGAACGAAAATCAAAAGGAATTAATGGAAATCAATGGGGATATAAAAATGTTTTATATCAGACAGGATTTCCTCTTATCATGATTAGCCTATTCTTAGGCTTGTTTTGAGGACTAAATACAAACACAGAATCAATTGCATAAGAGAAATTACATCGACATCCTTGTAATTTATATCAGCTCCGACGTCAATCAAAGATGAAACAGAGTATGAAGTCACACACCTTGATATAGTTATTAGCAATGAATCAGCTCTAACTTTAGAGCAAGAAAGAACAATGTTAAGGTTCATTTCTTAATTTCAAAAGTAAACAATGCAGAAGAAATATTTGAAGGACTTTCAACAAGAACATAATAAAAATATGCATATCAAATTAGTCTTTTTTTTCAGTTACACGAAATTACCTTCTAGACAGATTGAACAAAGTCCCCAAGTGAATAACTCTTCCTTAAACTCCTAATAATTATCATCCGAAGTTGATGTGGAACATCCAAGTTGCACCATACTACAATTCAAACTAATCAACATCAAATTAGAATATTAATAATGAGTAAGAAACAATTTCAAATATGCAATAACTTCAGAAGCTTTCTTAATCAGCACATGCAAACCTATAAAGCCTAGAATTGCTTTTTTTTTTTACCTTTGAATTGATTGGATAAAGTTGTAAATAAGAGTAAGTTGCAAATAAGTGTAAGCCTTCATAAGGATCTGCTGTGAAATCAGAATCTCTCCATTAGAACAGTTGTCCAAGCAACTTCAAGTTAGAAGAAACAATTATTTAAGCCTCTAAACTCTAAAGATAGACCCAAACAGAGCAATCTTTTTCAGGCTTACTTTTTTTATTGTTCACAATCCCACATGCAAGAAAGTAAAGAAACCAAAAAAAATGTAGCACACTAATATGTGAGTATAATGACATGTAGAGAGCAATTTCTTTCTTCCTCCCATCAAAATAATTGAATGATTTGATGAAAAGTGGGTAGTAAATACAACAGGCTGCAAACACAATTCATTACAACGAATTAAAAAGCAAAAACAAAATAGGTGAGCTGGACAATACCCATGGAAAAACAAAGCAAGGAGCAATATCGAAACCAAAATGACCCAATTGGGCCCCACACAACATGCAATCCAAAAAAACATGAAATCGAGAAAGCAGAAGCCAAAGCCACCATCTTGTCTGTTGGAACAAGGTTGGATAAGCAAGAAAACCACCAGACAGACATGCAAAGGAGACAATGAGCAGCAAAGTGTACCTTAAAAAGGATCGAGAGCCTAAAATACACGACGCAATGACGAGGCAACAAACCTGCAGAATCAGAATTGACAAGGTTAGATGATTATGAAATTTATGACAAGAATAATCACAGCAACAATTCAAAGCATGGAAAACCAGAGCAAAGACCCGGAGAAGATGGGGTCTAACCAAAGCCTGAAATCAACACCGATGGAATTGGAAAAAGCTCCATCGCCGACTCAGAACTTTCTATTTATAAGCACCGAGCTCAGGACGGTGCAAAATAGCTAGTGGAACTACAAACGTGCAGGCTGGGTATTGGAGAAGGCAGAGGCGGAGAGTTCGTGGTTTCGTCGTGGATAAAACAAAAGGGGAAAAAAAGGCTGACGTAATAAAACGGGGGGGGGGGGGGGTGAGGAATTTGGTCGTAAGAAGTATGCAACTTTAATAGGTAAGAACAAGGTAAGACTAGCAGCTGCACTTGCCTTTTTTTTCTATGACTATAATTAAAGGTGGATTCTATTGACACACCATTTTTTTTATTATTGACACCCATTTTTTGATTATTTTTTTAATCAAAAAAACCTCAGTGTCACTGACGTTGATATTGAAACACCACTGACACTGACGTTGCTAGTGAAACACCAACGCCAGTTGAAAGTCAGTGACTGACGTTTCAAAATTGTGACACTTTTATAACGTAAACGTCGGTGCCACTGACTTTCGTTGTTGAACACCAACGTCAGTGGTTTTCAATAGCAACGTCAGTGGCACTGACGTTCCGTTCATCAAAAATCATGTGGTGCCGGAGTTATTTTTTGTGATGCCGGGAATATATGGTGTCAGTAGTAAAAAGTGGTGTGTCAATAGACCCCTAATTAAATTAAATGATTTTAAGATGAAATTTGTTTTATTCTCAATTTTCTTGAAGTGGTAAAAAACGAGGGCTACCTCAAATTTCCCTTATCTAAATATTATTTTCACCGTGAAAATTTGAGTCGTTGTAGCAACCCTCTACTTCACCCCAATCCAATCTTTAGGTCAGCCTCAACCCTTCATCGTAGATAAAACAAAGTCCAACTATGATTGCCAACACATGAAAAGATTATTAAAACTCCAATCGATTTCGATCCCTAGGCTACCACTACGTCTCGTTCCGGTTAAAAATTCGGCAAATTTCTTCACATCGGCCAACAAGAGATCGGCATAATTAGCCCCATATCATCAATGACGATGCTGGAAACCGTCGGGTGTAAATCCGGGTCGTAATCCTCTAAAGACAATATTTAAGATCCAAAAACCTCAAACAAAGTCTGAAACAAAGGGTATTTGTTAGTGAATCTAGACTAAGCCTGAGAAAGTTTTTTCTCAAGTTGCCTACGTATCTTGTGATTATTCAGGAATCAAGTATGTCCTAGTTCTTAGGAATGTTTATATAGGAACAATTGTGCCCTGGGTTATAGTTGTGTCGTGTCCTTCAAGGACTCTCACTTGTAACCGCTGTGGATTTGTACGCATTAATCTCCGCGATTTTATGAGGTAATTACAGAAGTTTGAATGATAGGAGTGGCAATGAGGGAGGATTCTTTCCTTATTATCCACGTCGGATAACACCAGGGTTAACTCTATCCGATCTACGGAGAGCTCTCGACGATGTTGCGGTTTGAGCTGCGCTGTCTCGACTTCGTTGTGCCATGACCGACCTGTGGTGGACTAGGAAGGGCTAAACCGACCGACCTCCTAGGGATAAAGGTCTTTCAATTGAGTATTAGTTAGGGCTCCTAGCCCTTTATTGTTCATTTTATCTTTCCTCATTTATTACTTAGCCACTCACGAGATGACATATGGCTGGAGCTGATCTGGGCTCCATCATAAGCCCTCCAGATCTGCCTGGATTCCTGGTCAGGTCAGATCTATTAGAAGTGGAGTTCAATCCCTGCCCTTTGGATTTGATGGCCCTTGGCAGTTCAGCCTCTGACACGTGGCAGTGTTAACGTTATAAACTGTTACGATTGTCCCCATAATCGAGGCGTTTATACCTACATCGTTTGGGGGCGGTTTTTGAGGTAGCACGTGGGGTTTATATGCCCCCGTCATATCAACCGTCCTCATCATCATTGCCTTTAAATCAAAGAACCAGCGCTGGTGTACTGTCTTCCTCTTCAATCCCCGATTTGTCACAAGTAAGCTTCGCACTTCCTTCTCTTTTCACTGTTGCATTTTTAATAGCTTCCAGTTCACCCATAGAGTAATCATTCATTCTTCAAACCTTGGACCCTTACGACTATGAAAAGCTTAATGGTTGGCCCTAGAATCAAATCCGCTCTGAAATAGAAGAAGGTACTTGAGATCTGTAGCAAGTATGAGGTAGATTTAGGCACCTACACCCCCAGATCTCCATGACTCTCAACCCCTATTCATCCCAGCTACCGGAGGGGTATTGTGTTGTCCATGAAGACCAAATTGACAGGGGCCTCCGGCTTCCGTTCTATCCGACTTACATGGGTGTGCATGAACAGTATGGTCTTGGTACTACCCAAATAGCCTATAATGAAGTATGGAACATAGTAGGGTTTGCCATAATCTGCTGAGTGACGAG